>OW240916.1:322937158-323136514 GCA_933207985.1 Pelobates cultripes
TATCCAATCACAGAAACCGTTATACGGAATCCATTCATTACCCAATCACAGAAACCGTTATACAGAATCCATTCATTATCCAATCACAGAAACCGTTATACAGAATCCATTCATTATCCAATCACAGAAATCGTTATACAGAATCCATTCATTATCCAATCACAGAAACCGTTATACAGAATGCAATCATTATCCAATCACAGAAACCGTTATACAGAATGCAATCATTATCCAATCACAGAAACCGTTATACAGAATCCATTCATTATCCAATCACAGAAACCGTTATACAGAATGCAATCATTATCCAATCACAGAAACCGTTATACAGAATCCATTCATTACCCAATCACAGAAACCGTTATACAGAATGCAATCATTATCCAATCACAGAAACCGTTATACGGAATCCATTCATTATCCAATCACAGAAACCGTTATACGGAATCCATTCATTATCCAATCACAGAAACCGTTATACAGAATCCATTCATTATCCAATCACAGAAACCGTTATACAGAATCCATTCATTATCCAATCACAGAAACCGTTATACAGAATCCATTCATTATCCAATCACAGAAACCGTTATACAGAATGCAATCATTATCCAATCACAGAAACCGTTATACAGAATCCATTCATTATCCAATCACAGAAACCGTTATACAGAATCCATTCATTATCCAATCACAGAAACCGTTATACGGAATCCATTCATTATCCAATCACAGAAACCGTTATACAGAATCCATTCATTATCCAATCACAGAAACCATTATACAGAATCCATTCATTATCCAATCACAGAAACCGTTATACAGAATCCATTCATTATCCAATCACAGAAACCGTTATACAGAATCCATTATCCAATCACAGAAACCGTTATACAGAATGCACATTATCCAATCACAGAAACCGTTATACGGAATCCATTCATTATCCAATCACACTGTTTTATAATACTGTATGATACCGTATAAAATATATTACTGTACGGTACTTTATAACACTGTATAATAAGAAAAACACTATATAGAGTATAAAATTGTAAATAATTTGTAATACCATATAATACTTTGCAATACTGTATAACGTAAAACTCTGTGTAATAAGTTACAATAATGTATAACGTAAAACTGTATAAATAGTTCTAATGCAGGAAAATATTTGTAGAGTTGTGACTGTTACCAACACCTTGCCAAATGACTCCCAGTGCACAGCACACAAGTGGTAATTATCTGACATGTGTGGCTTTCGGTGCACTTTAGTCTGAGATTAGAAGTGTCCCACAATGCATTGTTTAGTGAATAAGTCCTTCGAAATGCATGTAGCCATCTCTAGCGTCACTGACTCGCTCGGAGGGTTCACAGCTGCCAGATGAGCAATTCTCTATATCTTCTTGTTTATTCTGGCAAATAATTGTGATGCTCGTCTCAGCCAGCGATAACTATTAGTTGCAATTTACCCCCACACAGAGACCGTGACACATCCCCCCACCCTCCCACAAGCCTACAAATCTTCACTCGAACTAATTAAGCCAGTGTTTCGGCTTTTAATTAAGTCATTTTTTTCTTTTTCTTTCTTTGTGCAATTTGCAGCTTAATGGGAGCCAACGCATACAGATTTTTAATGACTCTAATTGATGTACCAGTGCCTTATTAAAACTGGTTCTTCCCCCAGATGAGATATTAAGCCTTTAGGGCCGAAGGACCCATGATATATTATTCTTGTATCAGGTGAAGAATGTCTCACTGTTTTAGGGTTAATTCAGGTTAAATGGGGTGTAGAAGGGAGTGAAAGGAACAATATCATTTTATAATATAGAATAACTTTGTAAATGAATGACTCTATATGAATACTGATTAAAAGTAGATTTTTATAGTTTTATAGTGAAATGTTAAGGTAAATTATACCATTTAATGAAGTTTAATGAAGTGCGATTTATTCACTAAATGTCACATTTTAAATTTAAAACTGAATTGAAAAATCCTTACTGATCTGGAACCATCTGTAGTTACAGTCAGGGCCATCCTTTGGTGTACACTGTGTACAACAGTGACCGGCTGTACAGTTCAGAGAACCCAGAAGGTGGTATTTAACCAAACAGCTGTCTGCCCACCTCCATTCCCTCCAGCCACCCCTCAATATTAAAACTTTAACCCCCACCCGATGCCCACACGTGGGAGTCCAGTTGCAATTACAGATTCCCAATGCAGCTCAATGACAGGTGCTCTGGGCAAGTGCTGCCCCTTAAATTTATATCCACTGAGCTAAACAAACCAGGAAGTTACAGGGCTGGTTGTCTGATTGACAGCCATGGGGGTGTAACAAGGTTAATTTATAAAAAAGTAACAACTTCTATTGAAACTTACACTTTTTGTAAAATGAAATAAAGAGTGCACTCATTTCACACATAAAGCACGCCAGCCAGCAAGTTCTCTAGGTGTTTGCAGTGTCACTTTAACACTAGACTCTTACCAGTGCCATGGTGGGTGGCAGGATAAGGGAGGTTTTTCAACCTCTCTATAGTTTAATGGGGGTCATATTAATCCTCATAGAATTTATTTTCTCTTTTATTGTTCTTTTTGGCTTTTTAATGTGTTTTTAACCATTTAGTAGTGATGCAGCGTCTACAGACTCCAGGCACCATAACCACTTCAACCAGCTGAGGTTATGTTGTGGACATTGTTCCTTTAAACGGTGCCTGGATCAAGTCATAAAGTTGCTAGACATTTAGGCACTCCAAAATCTGAGTAGTTGGCACAGAGAATAATATAACATTTTAAAACAGCTGGTAATTTAACCCCTGAAACCACAAGCTATGATGCAGGTGTCACGTCACTGATCTGAAATCAACGGGAAAGTATATGAAGGTGTTTCAGGGAATCCTATAAACATAATGGGAGAGAGGAATTTATCATTGTTCTAAAAAGTATCATTTGGGGTTACAATCTGTTACAATGTATTCAAGTGTTTTAATATTTTAAATATTGAAACTTTCCAACAGTTTTTGACCCTGAATAGTTATGTCTCACTAACTACAAATATTCTGCGGATATTCTGCGCATAATCTGCTTAGAAAAAATTGGATGTTATTTTTTTTAAAGCAAAAAGTTGTAAATATTAATAAAGGTTTTCTTTCTGTGTAATGTCTGCTTGCCCCCCACTGGTCTCCACGTTGCCCCAGGAGCTAGATTTAACGTGTAGAGAACAATCTGCGTGAAGTGTCGCCTCTGCTAATCACACAGCTCCCAGCATACTAATCATATCCTTATAAACAGATATCGACCCCATGGCTTCTGTCAATAGCAGGAGTTACCTGGCTAAGAGCTTTCTATTGAGTTAATCACAAGTTATTCACATCAATAGAAGGCCTGGTATTGACTGCTGTGGATTACAGGACTATGAGGGGATGGAATCTGGGCCGGGAGCTGGGGGAGGCCTCAGGACTCAAATTAAGATGTTCGGTGGAGGGTGAAGCAGAATGGACATTAACCTTTTACTGGCAGTGTCTCTCCTGCCACGAGCATTGGCTGATTAAAGTCAGAGTAAATTATTTAGTTCACTCTTACAGTTCAGGCTACAAAGTGTGTAAAATGGCATTTGCCCTGTGTGGCCAACAATTAAACCAGGGCTCTTGCCAATTACATAGAAACCAACTGTTCTCTTACCTGAGAGATCTGTAGAGCTGTGTGGGGACATTCATCGTTGTTTGTGGAATTAAACAGCCTCAGACCCAGTCAGAAATAACAAAATAAAGTACCATCCCTTTATTAACTATTGCACACAGTCCCCACACACAGCCAACTGCTGCTATGGCTTGAAATTCAATTTACCCAGAGCTGTACTTTACACCAAGCAGGAGGTCAATATCTCAATATCATGCTATCCCCACGATACTGCATGGGGGGTGATTGTTAAGACACTTCTAGTGTCTTTAAGCCAAACCGCCGTTTAGTAGACCTTCCCCGGCTGCAGTACAGTCTCTGTAACACACGAACCAAATGCAGGGGAAGCGGCTATCTCCCGATCGAGATCCGTGAACGGCTCCAAACTCCCGAACGGCAATACACGAACTGCTGGTTACCGTCGAACAGCAATATTCACCAAGCGGCTTTCGTTCCATCCAGCAGTCTCTAAACGTGAAGAAGAAATCCCCCCAATAACGAGACAGAAGCTCCGCATTGAGGGTCAAACAGAATCTGGCTTTACTGTGGGCTACCTGCCCGTATTTATGCAGGTCTCCCACTTGGTGGACACTCCCCTAGGGGACCAAATGGGAGACTTAAATTACAGACAGATCTGGGGACATCCCAGACACACAGTCACAGATTTTACCCACAGTGCATTATGATTCCCTCCCCTCTGCCCTGGAGTTAATTACCAAGTAACTCAATTAACTCCAGGACAAAGCCAGTTGCCATCTTAGACATAAAATAATAAAAGACATAAAAATATATAACTACATAAAACCTGAACATTTCCCATTCGTATTACATGTCCCCAGATAGCCTGGATCTGAGTGCATATTATTAGCGAATAGCGCTCAGATCCCACACACATAGTTCAATCACCATGGAGTCAAAGTTCTTACAGTCTTTCGGTATACGAATGACTCCATGGGAAGGCTATCTGGGTTAAGTCTTTTCGTATGCTCTCAATCTCCCGAACGGCCGGTGTTCGCATGCTTTCGTGGAGGCAGCCAGGCGTTCCGTTGTTTCAGCGGTGTTCGGCAGAAAAAGTGTCCGTTTTCAGTTCCATAGAAATAGAGCCAAACACCGCTGGGCGTTCGCTTGATTTAAAATGGCTGCTGCCTCGTGGTCGACATACGAACGACGACCACCCTGAATTCGGTTTAATTGAGAAGTGTCTGCGGTTAACCACACGTTCTAATTGGGATCACTTCGTTAACCAGCAGCACACTCCTCACTTGGGTGGCCGTTCGTTCGGCAGGTTTGTTCGGGAAAAAGAGTCATTCGAATGGCTGGGCTATAGAAACCAGCCATTCATACGAACGGGGGACAAACAGACGAACGTAAAAAAGCAGACAGATGGTTCTGTCACACGGCTCCCTCCTTGTGGGACACTCCGGCAGACCCGGCTTGACCCTGTGGCGGGTCAACTTGGGGATGACCGGACTACGAGGTGAGGGAAACGTCTGTTTGTCGTGACAACCCATCTGCATTCCCGTTCAGCTTACCGGGTCTGTAACTGATGGTAAAATTGTAGGGCTGTAGGGCCAAGCTCCATCTCAGCAGTCTCCCATTGTCTCCTGAGACCCGGTTAAGCCAAACAAGTGGGTTGTGATCAGTCACAAGTGAAAATTCTTGTCCATACAAATAGGGGCTTAACTTTTTCAATGCCCAGACCAAGGCCAAACACTCCTTCTCCACTGCCGCATAACTCACTTCTCTGGGTAATAACTTTCTGCTGAGATATGCGACAGGGTGCTCTCCTCCATCTTCCCCGACTTGGCTCAGCACAGCCCCCAGTCCATACATGGAAGCATCTGTATGGACGAGAAAGTGTTTGTTAGGGACTGGGGCTGCCAAGACAGGGGCATTCACAAGAGCCTGCTTCAGTGCCTGGAACGCAGCTTCACAAGCCGGAGACCACAGGACCTGCTTAGGCAAGTTTTTCTTGGTCAGGTCTGTCAGGGGCTTAGCAATAGCGCTGTAGTCAGGGACAAAACGGCGAGGCCCAAGGGCTGTCGGAATGCTCGATGACTCCAAGCTGGGTCATCTCCTGTATCTCCTTCCGCATTCCTTCACGAACTGCTTCAGGGATACGATAAGGGGGCTGTCGTAACGGGGTCTGTCCATGGGGTCTCTACCTTATGCACAGCTAGGGTGGTATAACCTGGTTCCTGGGAGAACGTCGCCTGCTTCTCCCATAACAACTGCTGCGCCTGTACCCTTTCTGTGGGGTTCAACCGGTCCCCTAGCTGTACCAAGGTAGTAAGGTCAGTCTGGGAATCCCTTTCTAATAGATCGGGAAGGGGTAAATTCTCAGAATCATCTGCAGCTGGGGCACATACTGCTGCAATATTCTCAGGTCTCTCCTGGTACTCTTTCAGCATGTTCACATGAAAGGACCGCTGGATCCTCTCATCTGCACAGCTGGCTATCAAGTAAGTAGTGTCGCAGATCTGCGCCACTACCTTGTACGGGCCCTGCCAAGATGCTTGCATCTTGTTGGCCTTCACAGGTTTGAGCACCAATACCTTTTGCCCAACCTGGAAGACCCGCTGTCGGGCACCCTGATCGTACCATCTCTTCTGTCTCCCCTGGGCCGTCTGGAGATTCTCCCTTACCATCAGGGACAGTTTCTCCATGCGGTCCCGGAGTTCCAGAACATATGGCACAATGGGGGTCCCCTCTTGCTCCGTCTCCCCCTCAGAGTGGCCTCTAATGAGATCTAGGGGTCCGCGGACCCTTCTCCCATACAGCAGCTCAAAGGGGGAGAACCCAGTAGATTCCTGGGGCACCTCTCTATAAGAAAATAATAGATGAGGCAGGAATCTCTCCCAGTCTCTGCAAGTGTCTGTAAAGGTCCTCAGCATCTGTTTGAGGGTACCGTTAAAGCGCTCGCAGAGACCGTTAGTCTGTGGGTGGTAGGGTGAGCTAAGTAACGGCTTAATGCCACACACCTTCCACAGCTGCTGGGTGAGCACAGCGGTGAATTGGGTTCCCTGGTCGGAGAGAATCTCCTTAGGGAACCCGACCCTAGTAAAAATTCTAACCAGGGCATCAGCAACCGTCTCTGCCTCTATGTTAGACAGCGCTACTGCCTCTGGATAGCGGGTGGCATAGTCCACCACGGTAAGAACGTATTTCTTACCTGATGGACTAGCCCTGGCCAGTGGACCCACGATGTCAACGGCTATGCGGGCAAAGGGCTCCCCTATAATAGGCATCGATAATAGCCTAGCCTTAGGGTGGTCCCCCCGCTTTCCTACCCGTTGACATGTGTCACACGTGCTGCAGTACATCCGCACAGCCTGGTTAAAGTTTGGCCAAAAGAAATTCTGTGAGATCCTATAGGCTGTGCGGCGGGACCCTAGATGTCCAGCTAACGGAACATCATGCCCTATCCGCAGAATCTCCTGCCGGTACTTTGCAGGTACCACTAACTGGCGATTCGGCGGAGAGGCAACACTCTTCTGGGAAGGTTTAGGGATCCTATATAACCTGTCCCCCACCCACTCATACCGTTCCCCATCTATTCCTTCCTCTCCAGCATCTGCCCTGTCTTGTACTTTTGGAGGGTCGGATCTGCCCGGGTTTCCCTCCCAAACTCCTCTGGGGAATCCCAGCTTAAGGGGACCTGATCTGGGGTACCAGTCGGGGAAGGAGATCTTACCTGGGTCTCATCAGCAGGTGGGCTGGTTCCGGCAGCACGGGCCTGGGCACGGGTGGTCACGGTGTTCACATCAGCAGGGCCCATCGGAGCATATGCTGAAACCAAAGGGGCCAAATCGTTTCCCAGAAGAACATCTGCGGGCAAGTCTTTCATCACCCCCACATCCACATGTCTAGCGCCCACTCCCCAATCCAAATGTACCCGGGCAACAGGTAAGCGAAACACAGCACCCCCTGCTACCCTTACTGCCACAGTGTCCCCAGTGTGTTGATGCTCTGAGACCAAGTTCTTTTGGAGTAGTGTCATCGTGGCTCCTGTGTCTCGCAACCCATTTACCACTCTGCCATTCAGCTTCACAGTTTGCCGATGTTGCTGGCGATTATCCTGGTGAGCTGCTTGCACTGGGTCTGCCTCGTGTAGGATGCCCCAGAATTCCTCCTGCTCTATGCAGTGAGCAGCAGGCTGAGGTGGGCGCTGGTTCCCATTGACTGGTCTCCTCCAGGACTGAGCTTGGTTGGCACTGTTCAGTGGGCACTCAGGACGCTTGTGCCCCAACTGCTTGCACCCAAAGCACTGGATGGGTTGGGAATATTCACGGGCATTAAATCGTGCAGGCTGTACAAAATTGTTAGCTGGCGGTGCGGCTGGGTTACGGTGTACTGGGGGTTGGTAGGCTGAAGGAGCGGGTATTACTGCTGGTCGATACTCCAGTCTGGCAGGGGCTTTGGCAGCTGTACCATCCAACTTGCGGGCATCCGTGTATTCGTCTGCCAGACGAGCAGCCTCGGGTAGGGTAGAGGGTTTTCTATCTCTGACCCACTCCCGGACCCCAGCAGGTAGTCTATCAAAGCAGTGTTCCAGCAGGAACACTTGTAACACCTCCTCCCCAGTTACCGCTTGGCATCCAGCCATCCAGTGGGCTGCGGTACGATGAACTCTGCAGGCCCACTCCACATAAGAGTCCCCAACCAGCTTGTTGGTTTCTCTAAACCTCCGCCTGTACGCCTCTGGGGTCACCGCATACCTGGCTAGGAGCGCATCTTTCACAGCCCGGTAGCTGGTGATCTCCTCCTCAGGGATGGCCCGAAACGCCTCACTAGCCCGGCCAGATAATTTCCCAGAGAGGATGGTGACCCATTCATCTGCAGGTACCTGATGTAGAGCACACTGCCTCTCGAAGTCCGCTAGGAACCCATCAATCTCTCCCTCAGTCTCCACAAAATTTTTAAATGCAGCAAAAGGTACCTTCTTTCTAGCAAACACATTATTATTGTAAGGTACCTCTGCTGCTGCAGCTCCTCTTTCCCGGAGCGCCTGTTGTGCTGCTACTGCTGCCTGCACACGCTCCACGATGTCAGCTGAGGGGTTGGGACCAAAATGTGCCAGCCTTATTTGCACTGCCCGGTTAAATTGTATTTCCTCGGGTGTTAAATCCAAGGTACTGGGCACGTTGACTCTCTCCATTCCCGTTGCTGCATCCATCTCCAGTAGCAAAGCAATAATCTCCCGTTTCTTTAAATTGCTTGCTGACCTTCCTCGGCGTTCCAATATGTCCTTAAGTGTAGCACGCCTTAATTCCTCGTACTGCATGTCTTGTAGCTGACCTCCAATGCTGTGGGATTCATCCCGTCGCTTGCCACCAATTGTTAAGACACCTCTAGTGTCTTTAAGCCAAACCGCCGTTTAGTAGACCTTCCCCGGCTGCAGTACAGTCTCCGTTCGCTTACTCTGTAACACACAAACCAAATGCAGGGGAAGCGGCAATCTCCCGATCGAGATCCGTGAACGGCTCCAAACTCCCGAACGGCAATACACGAACTGCTGGTAACCGTCGAACAGCAATATTCACCAAGCGGCTTTCGTTCCATCCAGCAGTCTCTAAACGTGAAGAAGAAATCCCCCCCAATAACGAGACAGAAGCTCCGCATTGAGGGTCAAACAGAATCTGGCTTTACTGTGGGCTACCTGCCCGTATTTATGCAGGTCTCCCACTTGGTGGACACTCCCCTAGGGGACCAAATGGGAGACTTAAATTACAGACAGATCTGGGGACATCCCAGACACACAGTCACAGATTTTACCCACAGTGCATTATGATTCCCTCCCCTCTGCCCTGGAGTTAATTACCAAGTAACTTAATTAACTCCAGGACAAAGCCAGTCGCCATCTTAGACATAAAATAATAAAAGACATAAAAATATATAACTACATAAAAACTGAACATTTCCCATTCGTATTACATGTCCCCAGATAGCCTGGATCTGAGTGCATATTATTAGCGAATAGCGCTCAGATCCCACACACATAGTTCAATCGCCATGGAGTCAAAGTTCTTACAGTCTTTCGGTATACGAATGACTCCATGGGAAGGCTATCTGGGTTAAGTCTTTTCGTATGCTCTCAATCTCCCGAACGGCCGGTGTTCGCATGCTTTCGTGGAGGCAGCCAGGCGTTCCGTTGTTTCAGCGGTGTTCGGCAGAAAAAGTGTCCGTTTTCAGTTCCATAGAAATAGAGCCAAACACCGCTGGGCGTTCGCTTGATTTAAAATGGCCGCTGCCTCGTGGTCGACATACGAACGACGACCACCCTGAATTCGGTTTAATTGAGAAGTGTCTGCGGTTAACCACAACGTTCTAATTGGGATCACTTCGTTAACCAGCAGCACACTCCTCACTTGGGTGGCCGTTCGTTCGGCAGGTTTGTTCGGGAAAAAGAGTCATTCGAATGGCTGGGCTATAGAAACCAGCCATTCATACGAACGGGGGACAAACGGACGAACGTAGTAAAAATCCAAGCAGACAGATGGTTCTGTCACAGTGATGTCATCCACACATAATTCTGATGTCATGCCCTAATCCCAAGACATGCGCTACCATCAGCTCTACCTCGCAGGCCCGCTGCTTTGGTGTTTTGATTCCAACCCCTCTCCCGCCCATGTCCAGTCAATTGCTAAATCCTGCTGCTCCCATCTATAAAACAGAGTTCACATCCCTCCCTAACTAGCACTAGATGTGCCAAAATTACTCAACCATCTCGCCTTCTTCTCCTGCCTTGACTACTTGAAATCCCTTCTTAATTTGTCTTATGCATTCTGGGCTTGCCCCGTTACAGTCTATAATGAATGTGACGGCAAGGCTCAGCTTCTCGTCCACAAGAATCTCCCATGCCTTTGCCCTCTGTCAGTCCTTACACTGGCTTTAAGTAAGATTAAGGGCTCAATTTAAAATTCTGGTACATGATTACAATTCTCTATATAACACTGCTCCTACCTCTCCTCCCTAATACACAACTATGTCCCATCCATGCCACTATGCTCTGCACAAGATTTGTGTCTAGCCTCTGTTTAGAGACTTCTCGCCATTGTAACTCCATTCCCTGCTCCGTTAGATTCTTACCCAGTCTTCATTCCTTCAAAAATCATTAAAAACTATTTTTTTCAGGAATATCAATTCAATTGTTACCAGCCTTCCCTCTCCACACATTGTCACCTCAGCTGCTACTGAATCATCAAAAATCATGAAATACCTATTCTTAACTCGTGTGTCACGTTACCTCACTCCCACAAGAATGTAAACTTGTTTGAGCAATGCCCTCAGCAGCCTCTGTTCCTGTGCGTCCAGCTCGTCTTGTTGCAAATACATGTGTTAAGATCTCTAGTACAAAACAATATATCACCACAGTGGTAAAAAGTAGTGGATATTAAACATAAATAATACTTAGCTATAAAATCAAGGAACGGCCTCCCAAGATCGCTACCCAAAGGCGACCTTTGAACAATACATGGAAAACCAAAACAGATATATGGGATGCGGCTGGATAAATCTAAAAAGAAGGGAACATAAAGCAAAAATAGTGCAATACAATAAATACAGTGGATAATGCGCCACATATAAATGTACTCACAAGATGGTAACGAATACAGCGCTCATAGGGTGCCTCCCCCGAAGTAGTTGGGGGGCTATTGGTCCCACTTTCCACTCCACGAACAGCAGATGATAATCCAGGACTCCAATGGATGGAGGTAAAAAAGAGGATTTATTTGTATAAAAAAGTGAGCTATCACCATAAGCATAGGTCTACGAATAAAAGAAACAGTTGGTCCTAAGCGTTTCATTCCTAGAGGAACTTCCTCAGGGACCACAATGACATCAAAAATCACAGTGATAATAACATATCCCCAATAATATCATATCTCCGATAATAACATATCCCCGATAATAACATATCTCTCATAATAACATATCTCCGATAATAACATATCCCTGATAATAACATATCTCCGATAACATATCCCCGATAATAACATATCCCTGATAACATATCCCCGATAATAACATATCCCCAATAATATCATATCTCCGATAATAACATATCCCCGATAATAACATATCCCCGATAATAACATATCTCTCATAATAACATATCCCAGATAATAACATATCCCTGATAATAACATATCTCCGATAATAACATATCCCTGATAATAACATATCTCCGATAACATATCCCCGATAATAACATATCTCTGATAATAACATATCCCTGATAATAACATATCTCCGATAATAACATATCCCTGATAATTACATATCTCCGATAACATATCCCCGATAATAACATATCCCTGATAATTACATATCTCCGATAACATATCCCCGATAATAACATATCCCTGATAATTACATATCTCCGATAATAACATATCCCTGATAATAACAGGTCTCCGATGATAACATATCCCCGATAATAACGTATCCCCGATAATAACATATCTCCGATAATAACATATCCCTGATAATAACATATCTCTGATAATAACATATCCCCGATAATAACAAATCCCCGATAATAACATATCTCTCATAATAACATATCCCTGATAATAACATATCTCCGATAATAACATATCCCCGATAATAACATATCTCCGATAATAACATATCTCCGATGATAACAAATCCCCGATAATAATATATCCTTGATAATAACATATCTCCGATAATAACATATCCCCGATAATAACATATCTCCGATAATAACATATCCCCGATAATAACATATGAGCGCTGTATTCGTTACCATCTTGTGAGTGCATTTATATGTGGCACATTATCCATTGCATTTATTGTAATGCACTATTTTTGTTCCCTTCTTTTTAGATTTATCCAGCCGTATCCCATATATCTGTTTTTGGTTTTCCAAATACATGTCTTAGTCTACCTATTGTACAGCGCTACAGAATTTGTTGGTGCTTTATAAATAATAATAATTAGTATGACGTGCACCATGTGATGGAGATCCCTGCATGTCATAGTGACTCAGACTCTGTTTCCGAGACTCCATTGCTACAAATGACTTGTGTGTGTTGTGAATGCCATGATCCCTCTGCAGTCATTGTCAGACACCTCCAGGGATATTATACATACTGACCATAGCCTGGCAGGTCACACCAGATACTGCAGGTGTTGGCAGACACCTCCAGGGATATTATACATACTGACCATAGCCTGGCAGGACACCCCAGATACCGCAGGCGTTGGCAGACACCTCCAGAAATATTATACATACTCACCATAGCCTGGCAGGTCACACCAGATACTGCAGTCATTGTCAGACACCTCCAGGGATATTATACATACTGACCATAGCCTGGCAGGACACCCCAGATACCGCAGGCGTTGGCAGACACCTTCAGGGATATATTCATACTGACCATAACCTAGCAGGACACCCCAGATACCGCAGGCGTTGGCAGACACCTTCAGGGATATATACATACTGACTATAGCCTGGCAGGACAGCCCAGATACCGCAGGCGTTGGCAGACACCTTCAGGGATATATACATACTGACCATAGCCTGGCAGGACACCCCAGATACCGCAGTCGTTGGCAGACACCTCCAGGGATATAATACATACTCACCATAGCCTGGCAGGACACCCCAGATACTGCAGTCATTGGCAGACAGCTCCAGGGGTATTATACATACTCACCATAGCCTGGCAGGTCACACCAGATACTGCAGGCGTTGGCAGACACCTCCAGGGATATTATACATACTGACCATAGCCTATCAGGACATCCCAGGTACTGCAGTCACTGGCAGACACCTCCAGGGATATTATGCAGTCATCTCCAGGGATATTATACATACTGACCATAGCCTGGCACGTCACCCCAGATACCGCAGTCATTGTCAGACACCTCCAGGGATATTATACATACTGACCATAGCCTGGCAGGACACCCCAGATACTGCAGTCATTGGCAGACACCTTCAGGGATATATACATACTGACCATAGCCTGGCAGGACACCCCAGTTACCGCAGGCGTTGGCAGACATCTTCAGGGATATATACATACTGACCATAACCTAGCAGGACACCCCAGATACCGCAGGCGTTGGCAGACACCTTCAGGGATATATACATACTGACCATAGCCTGGCAGGACAGCCCAGATACCGCAGGCGTTGGCAGACACCTTCAGGGATATTATACATACTCACCATAGCCTGGCAGGACACCCCAGATACCGCAGTCATTGGCAGACACCTCCAGGGATATTATACATACTCACCATAACCTGGCAGGACATCAAAGATACCGCAGTCATTGGCAGACACCTCCAGGGATATTATACATACTCACCATAGCCTGGCAGGTCAACCCAGATTCTTCAGTCATTGGCAGACACCTCCAGGGATGTTATACATATTCACCATAGCCTGGCAGGACACCCCAGATACCGCAGTCATTGGCAGACACCTCCAGTATCCTGACTGGTCACCCCAGATACCGCTGTCATTGGCAGACACCTCCAGGGATATTATACATACTCACCATAGCCTGGCAGGACACCCCAGATACCGCAGTCATTGGCAGACACCTCCAGGGATATTATATATACTGACCATAGCCGGGCAGGTCACACCAGATACCGCAGTCATTGGCAGACACCTCCAGGGATATTATGCAGTCATCTCCAGGGATATTATACATACTCACCATAGCCTGGCAGGACACCCCACATATACCACACCCATAAAAGCCTACGGGTTCATTAAATATGTTGGACATCTTTTTAGACTTTATGTGATTATGTTATCTTTGAGATTTGGAACACCTCGTAGAATGGGACAATATTTGTTTATTATTCTTGTAAGAACATAGCTTTTACGGTTGAAATCACAAATAAGACTACTTGGTTATCTTTCTCTGCCTCTATTTTTTGATTATAGTCCCCATTTACCTCTTGGTATGCTTTTTTTTTTTTTTAACAAACCTTCTTGGTATTGTTTATCCTTAAAATCTCCTATCAAAAAATGTCACCTGTATTTGAAACATCATATTCTCTGAGCAATTCCTTTTAATTCTTGAAAGTTGGGACTTTAGAGCACTTAACAGCCATGAGGAGAAGTGACAGCTACTCTGCTTTATGTAGCTGTTAACATCCACTTTTTAAAAAAAAATGTTCAAGTTTTTATTGCACCCTGTTCCAAATAAATATTCAAGTCCAAGACGTTTACAGAAATTTTGCTGTATTCCCTGGTTAAAGAGATTCCCCAGTCATTTGAATTTAAAAAAGTAAAAAATTCCTTTATGTAAACCTCATCCCCTTTCCAAATGAAAAATATATCGTCTATGTACTGGCGATATAGGTTGGATCCCCAGCCACCACTCCCATATGTATAATGTAGTTCCCAATGGGACATAAATAAATTAGCGTAGCTGGGGGTGAACCTGGTGCCCATCGTCGTCCCACAGACCTGGATATAAAATTCCTCACCAAACCAAAAAAAATTGTTACTTAATGTCCATAGGATTCCTTCTACAATAAAATCGATTTAACTTGGGGAAAAATCTTATAGTGTTCTAAAAAATACTTGGTGGCCACACATCCCCTTTCATGGGATATAACCATATACAGGGAACTGACATCGGCCGTCACCAAATAAAATTCATCGTATCATTGATGGTCCTTTAAAATACTCAAAGAAGGGGGCGGAGCCTGGACACCAAGCCGTGTAGATGTGTCTGGCATGAGCTCCTGCCAGGCGGGCTGAAACCGGGGCAAAAGCGGCAGCTATATGGCCCAATGTCCTTCAAGGGTGCACTACCCACGTCGGGGCCTGGAGCGCAGACATTCAAATGGGGCCTGGAGCCGGGGGCCTACTGGGGCTGGAGCCGGGGAGAGGCAGCCACTCTCCTCGGTGCCAGGTCCCTCAAGCAACTCCACTACAGCCTACCCACCCCCCCTATTGACGGGGGATATCCTGGTCCCCACTGGACGAATCGACCATAACGGAGAGCGGACAAACTAGCTACACGGCAAATAGGGGCAACAGGCCACCAAAGCATAGCCAAAATGGCCGCCCAGCGCAGACCCCAAGAGCAGAGCGCCCACACCAAGCCGTCCATGCCACCTCAGGGGACTTTTGACCGGCTCTGCAAAAGTTTCTGGGAAGTGCTGCACAGCCGAGGAGCAACCTACCACCAAGCAGAAATAACAAGAGTCATGCCTTACGATATTAAGGGACGCTCTATATGACCAGTTTATAATGCTGCCGTGTTGATACAGGTCTGAAGGGGTTAATGCTGACTTTTTCTTTTTTCTTTTACTTAGCCTGGAACATCCCTAGCCATCATAATAGCTAAATACCCAGATGTTAAAAACTATCACATACCCCACGATGATTATGCTCCCCTGCCAAACACCAGCATATTAATGTGAAGTCACTCTTGCTCAAACTAGATCCCAGTGGTTTAAAGCTCAATACTTAGTTAGCTCTTGACACAGCATAATAATTTAATGTCTAGATAGTACAACGATGTTACTTTATGTTATGAGAAAGATTTTGCTATGAGAACCTATACTGTTTATTACTCAAACTATCCTTAAACATAAAATTTGTGCTAGATCTATCATGTACCTCTATGTTCGACTGTCCATAATGCGTTGGAGGATTGCCTTTGGGGTACCTCACATATGACTCTTATAAGCGTATGCACTGCAAAAATAAAGAATTTAAAACAAAAAAGTACTCAAAGAATCTTTTAAATGACTGGGGCATCTCTGTGCATTTGTCAATGTATTGGGACAATCATCTTGAGATGGACCCAATCTCACAGACTATTGGCCTCCCAGGGGGATTATCTTTGTTCTTATGCACTTTTGGGAGGTGATAAAAACCAGGATTCTTGGATGGGCAATGTTTAAAAAATTTAATTCTCTAGTATTTAAAATACCTAACGCTTTCCCTTTGTTAATCAATCTGGTATAGGTCTGTTTACTTCCACCGGTTGGATCTTTGGTTAGTTTTCTATATGTCTCGTCATCACTCAAAAGCCTCATAGATTCCCCAATATACTTTGTCCAATACTACTACTCCCCCAGCCTCATCGGCGGGTTTGATAACAACTTGTTCATCTTTTTTTTAAATCCTAAGAGCATGTCTCTCCTCTTTACTTAAATTAAATTCATATTGATTTGGTTTCTTTATTTTTTGCAAGTTGTGTATTACCATTTTCTCGAAGGTGATCATTTACTCTGACATATGTGAGCATGGAAAAAATGTGGACAGTTCCTCAAGGTTAGTGTAGGTGGATTCTGAAACTTCACTATTATTTTCTGGTCTATTTATTAATTTAAAAATGTAAACATAACTTTCGTTTAAAATTTTGAAGGTCTATATAGGTATAAAACTTGTCAAGGGCTTTAGTTGGAGCGAATTTTAGTCCTCTTCCTAGTAAGTGGTTTTGTTGTTAGGTTGAAGATACCACATTGTTCTGATGTCTGCGCGTGTTCGAGAACCATAGTCTCTCTCTGCACTTTAAACATAAACATAATCAAGATCCTTTGCAACTCAGTTGTATGGGTATACAGTTAATTAAAACGAGTTTGAGGGGAGAAGATTTAATTAGCGAGATGGGACAATGTAAGGTACGGAGGATTTTTAACTTGGAAACCTCACTACCCTATGTTTTAAATAGTGATTTTGAATTATGCCACTTTTTATAGAAATATAACACGCTGTTGAAGTTTGTGACTTGATCATAAAAAGGCACTTTATCACATTTTACATAGAATTTTAAGATTGAGAAATGTTTCTATCAAGTAATAAGATACATAATAGAGTTTTTAGCTATTTATAAGATATACAGTTTGATTTAAAATTCATTTTAATCAGACTCTTCTGAGGATCCTCTTTTGAACAGAAGCATTGTCAATATATTATGGACTTGTAATTCAGTTTATAATATAATGCATTAATGCCTCCTTTTTTTCTTAATGTCTATTTTTGTCTGTATTTTCTTCTATTGGTCCGGGTACTGATGGCAGGAATCCATCTACCCAGATGTGCAATGTAGGAACAATAAGTTCCAGAGATAGAGTGTAAATGATTGTTTCCAGTATCCAAAATTAAAACGGGTAATTGGGAGGAAGTGACGTGACAGCAGACTTCGATACGTCACTTCCAGTACGAGCAGGGGTAACCATATGCCCTGAAACAAGTTGACAAACTAGGTACTGGAAAGTGCGTGGTTAAACAATGCCACATCACTTCCGGGATACCAGTTGAGGATTACTGGAAACAGACGAACATACTAACTTCCTCCCAACAAACAGGAGTCCCATTGGACAAAGGTCATTTTGATGGACCAATAAAATCGCACACCGGAGGTATTTAAAAAACAAGAGGAAGCAGCTGGGACAACATACCGATTGAGAAAGCCCAGTGATCTGGGTGAAACGCGTCTCGGACAGAGGAGCCTGCAGTGGAGATTTTAAGTGTTTATATTATTTTCATTTGTTTATTTTGCCACATTTGCTTTTTTTTATATTATCAAGTAATACATTAATTTGTTTTAAGTCCTATTTTAGCTCCTTCTACTGACTGCTTCCAGTGAATATACTCAGAGCCAGGGTCCAATTGTCATGTCCTGTTCCATTCTGCACAGATGTCTGGCCTTGGCTTCTGGTATCCAGTATTCTTTTTACAATTCTTGTTTAGTTTTTCTTGGTTTTTCTGGTTTTCTATTCTATGTCTGGTTTTCTTTATACTGGGTTTTCTGGGTTCATTCCTGTATTCCGTTCGAGGAATTCCCATTCTCCTGGATTCCTTTAAATGTTTGTTTTTTGTTGCCACACCCATTCCTTTGCCATTAATCCTTTTTGTTTCAGTCTGTTCCTGCAAGCAGTGGTCTCATTTCCTCTGCTCCTTTCTTTGCAGGTAAGTGCTGTGTGTGTTTTATTATTATTTTAGTCATGCATATCTAGGCAGTTAGGACCCACTGTACTTGGAGTACTTTGGCGCAGTGGTGGGCTGCATACATCTTGGCCATTTATGTATGTCTAAATCTCCAATGTTTATTACATATATAGTACTTGGTTATGTCTCCTCTTGTTTTGCCTTGTATCTCTTGTCTTGTTTTATTTTGTCTTGTATTCCCAGTTCATGTACAGTCCAGCACTGATATACACTCACTGACAGATACAGTCATTGGCACACACTGTTTAACCAACACACACTTTCACTGACAGACACACACTGACACACCCACTGACAGGCACACACTCTCAGATACACATAAATGACATACACACACTGACACACACTCACAGGCACACCCATTCTCACTCACAGACACACACTGACAGCTACACTCACTCACTCACAGTAAGGTGGACAGCCCCAGAACACGAGGCAAACAAGGCTTTTGTCTGGGAGCTTGGGGTGGCATTTTTTGGCGCCCTCCCGAAAGTGCTGCCCTAGGCAAATGCCTTGTTTGCCTTGTGGTAAATACATCCCTGACATGTTCACGGTTTTGCTTTCTGTCCTGCCGGAGTTCTGGGCTCTTCTAGTCTTGTCTTGTTTTCTTGTTAGGTGCCTGTCCTAGTCTTGTCCTGTTTCTAGGGATATATATCAGCATATCATCTGGGTCCTGGCTTCCGCTAAGCTGCATCAGGGCTCTGGTATGTGGCTGCACAAACCCTGGTGCTCAACCCTGCAGCAGACCCTGATTGTCCATTTCCACGCTGAGACTCCCATCATTCTCATAAGGCACACAGGGGTCCCGGTCATTGGACCGCCACCCGCGACACCAATGGCTCTGAAAAAGGTGAGCAACCAATTGCACGCTAAGCTATAGCACTTTGATGTGATAACTTAATACACTATAAGTGGTTCCTATTCACTTTTGTCTTATTTCCTGAGGATACTTTCTGTGACCAAGAAAGGGTGAAGTGCCACCAGACGGCACAGCTGCTTATGTGATTTGAGCCTGTCCCTTTAGAGGCTCTAATCCATGTGAGTTGACATCTTACAGTCTTCATATCTTACATTTCTAATAACGGACTTACGCTATGTGGTTTCCTTTTTTAATGTCCCAATAGTGCTTGAACTTCCTGAATATTACTGAGTGAATATCTTTCAGTTAAACCATCATGGCGGCACTTCCTGAATATTACTGAGAGAATGTCTTTCAGTTAAACTATCATGGCGGCACTTCCTGATTATTACTGAGTGAATGTCTTTCATTTAAAGCATCAGGCGGCACTTCCTGATTATTACTGAGTGAATGTCTTTCATTTAAAGCATCAGGCGGCACTTCCTGAATATTACTGAGTGAATGTCTTTCAGTTAAATAATCATGGCAGCACTTCCTGAATATTACTGAGAGAATGTCTTTCAGTTATACCATCATGGTGGCACTTCCTGAATATTACTGAGTGAATGTCTTTCAGTTATACCATCATGGCGGCACTTCCTGAATATTACTGAGTGAATGTATTTCAGTTAAACCATCATGGCGGCACTTCCTGAATATTACTCAGTGAATTTCTTTCAGTTAAACCATCATGGCGGCACTTCCTGAATATTACTGAGTGAATGTCTTTCAGTTAAACCATCATGGCGGCACTTCCTGAATATTAGAGTGAATGTCTTTCAGTTAAACCATCATGGCGGCACTTCCTGAATATTACTGAGTGAATGTATTTCAGTTAAACCATCATGGCGGCACTTCCTGAATATTACTCAGTGAATTTCTTTCAGTTAAACCATCATGGCGGCACTTCCTGAATATTACTGAGTGAATGTCTTTCAGTTAAACCATCATGGCGGCACTTCCTGAATATTAGAGTGAATGTCTTTCAGTTAAACCATCATGGCGGCACTTCCTGAATATTACTCAGTGAATGTCTTTCAGTTATACCATCATGGCGGCACTTCCTGAATATTACTCAGTGAATTTCTTTCAGTTAAACTATCATGGTGGCACTTCCTGAATATTAATGAGTGAATTTCTTTCAGTTAAACTATCATGGCGGCACTTCCTGAATATTACTGAGTGAATGTCTTTCAGTTATACCATCATGGCGGCACTTCCTGAATATTAGAGTGAATGTCTTTCAGTTAAACCATCATGGCGGCACTTCCTGAATATTACTCAGTGAATTTCTTTCAGTTAAACCATCATGGCGGCACTTCCTGAATATTACTCAGTGAATGTCTTTCAGTTAAACCATCATGGCGGCACTTCCTGAATATTACTCAGTGAATTTCTTTCAGTTAAACTATCATGGCGGCACTTCCTGAATATTACTCAGTGAATGTCTTTCAGTTAAACCATCATGGCGGCACTTCCTGAATATTACTCAGTGAATGTCTTTCAGTTAAACCATCATGGCGGCACTTCCTCTGACTGAGAGAAAATGTCTTTCAGTTAAACCATCATGGCGGCACTTCCTGAATATTACTGAGTGAATGTCTTTCAGTTAAACTATCATGGCGGCACTTCCTGAATATTACTGAGTGAATGTCTTTCAGTTATACCATCATGGCGGCACTTCCTGAATATTACTGAGTGAATGTCTTTCAGTTATACCATCATGGCGGCACTTCCTGAATATTACTGAGAGAATGTCTTTCAGTTAAACCATCATGGCGGCACTTCCTGAATATTACTGAGTGAATGTCTTTCAGTTAAACCATCATGGCGGCACTTTCTGAATATTACTGAGAGAATGTCTTTCAGTTAAACCATCATGGCGGCACTTCCTGAATATTACTGAGAGAATGTCTTTCAGTTAAACCATCATGGCTGCACTTCCTGTATATTACTGAGTGAATGTCTTTCAGTTATACCATCATGGCGGCACTTCCTGAATATAACTGAGAGAATGTAATATAGTTATACCATCATGGCGGCACTTCCTGAATATTACTGAGAGAATGTCTTTCAGTTAAACCATCATGGCGGCACTTCCTGAATATTACTGAGTGAATGTCTTTCAGTTAAACCATCATGGCGGCACTTCCTGAATATTACTCAGTGAATTTCTTTCAGTTAAACTATCATGGTGGCACTTCCTGAATATTACTGAGAGAATGTCTTTCAGTTAAACTATCATGGCGGCACTTCTTGAATATAACTGAGAGAATGTAATATAGTTAAACCATCATGGCGGGACTTCCTGAATATTACTGAGTGAATGTCTTTCAGTTAAACTATCATGGCGGCACTTCCTGAATATTACTGAGAGAATGTCTTTCAGTTAAACCATCACGGCGTCACTTCCTGAATATTACTGAGAGAATGTCTTTCAGTGAAACCATCACGGCGTCACTTCCTGAATATTACTGAGAGAATGTCTTTCAGTGAAACTATCATGGTGGCACTTCCTGAATATTAATGAGTGAATGTCTTTCAGTTAAACTATCATGGCGGCACTTCCTGAATATTACTGAGAGAATGTAATATAGTTATACCATCATGGCGGCACTTCTTGAATATTACTCAGTGAATTTCTTTCAGTTAAACTATCATGGCGGCACTTCTTGAATATAAGTGAGAGAATGTAATTTAGTTAAACCATCATGGCGGCACTTACTGAATATTAATGAGTGAATGTCTTTCAGTTAAACTATCATGGTGGCACTTCCTGAATATTACTGAGAGAATGTCTTTCTGTTAAACCATCATGGCGGCACTTCCTGAATATTACTGAGTGAATGTCTTTCAGTTATACCATCATGGCGGCACTTCCAGAATATTACTGAGAGAAAGTCTTTCAGTTAAACCATCATGGCGTCACTTCCTGAATATTACTGAGAGAATGTCTTTCAGTTAAACTATCATGGCAGCACTTTCTGAATATTACTGAGTGAATGTCTTTTAGTTAAACCATCATGGCGGTACTTTTTGAAGATTACTGAGTAAATGTCTTTCAGTTAAACCATCATGGCGGCACTTCCTGAATATTAATGAGTGAATGTCTTTCAGTTAAACTATCATGGCGGCACTTCCTGAATATTACTGAGAGAATGTCTTTCTGTTAAACCATCATGGCGGCACTTCCTGAATATTACTGAGAGAATATCTTTCAGTTATACCATCATGGCGTCACTTCCTGAATATTACTCAGTGAATGTCTTTCAGTTAAACCATCATGGCGGCACTTCCTGAATATTACTCAGTGAATGTCTTTCAGTTAAACCATCATGGCGGTACTTTTTGAAGATTACCGAGTAAATGTCTTTCAGTTAAACCATCATGGCGGCACTTCCTGAATATTATTGAGTAAATGTCTTTCAGTTAAACCATCATGGCGGCACTTCCTGAATATTACTCAGTGAATTTATTTCAGTTAAACTATCATGGCAGCACTTCCTGAATATTACTCAGCGAATGTCTTTCAGTTAAACCATCACGGCGGCACTTTTTGAAGATTACCGAGTAAATGTCTTTCAGTTAAACCATCATGGCGGCACTTTTGGAATATTACTGAGTAAATGTTCTTCAGTTAAACTATCATGGCGGCCCTTCCTGAATATTACTGAGAGAATGTAATATAGTTATACCATCATGGCGGCACTTCCTGAATATAACTGAGAGAATGTCTTCCAGTTAAACCATCATGGCGGCACTTCCTGAATATTACTGAGAGAATGTCTTTCAGTTAAACTATCATGGCGGCACTTCCTGAATATTACTGAGTGAATGTCTTTCAGTTATACCATCATGGTGGCACTTCCTGAATATTACTCAGTGAATGTCTTTCAGTTAAACCATCATGGCAGCACTTCCTTAATATCACTGAGAGAATTTCATTCAGTTAAACCATCATGGTGGCACTTCCTAAATATTAATGAGTGAATGTCTTTCAGTTAAACCATCATGGCCGCAATTCCTGAATATTACTGAGTACATTTCTTTCAGTTAGCCATCATGGCAGTGCACCCTGAATCAGATAAGGATCCCATAGCGTCTTAGGCAGTATACTAGCCCCCATTCATTCTTGGTGAATGGGGACAAGTAAATTCAAATTTCTGGACCCCTGTCTAACTCCTGGAACCTACGAGACCGCCAAACTGCACCTTATGCTTAGTCATGTACTGTCTAATATTGCTGGATGAAAATTTTGAGTTAAATCGCTTAATCTTATTGAATGAATATGCTTTGTGTACTTGATGGTTTTTTTTTTTTAATGGAGGAAATCCCACTGTCAAAGTATACAAGGATCTTTAAAAAACAAACAAAAAAAAACACAACACACAAAATCAACACAATGAAAACCAAACATGAATTAAACAGTTTATTATCATATCATTTTTTGTGTTTATACCCCTGAGCACCACAATCCAGCTTTTACCTAATGCGCTGGATTAATCAAAACGTTTGGGCCAATAAAGGAAATCCCTTAAAGGCTGTAGAGTCGCGATGCAGGTACCACACAGCATGAGGGAAACTGTTAAGATAAAATATAGCATAGCACAGAGAATAACTCTGCCACTGTCTCTGGTCTTTGGACCATATCTAATATTTATTTGAAAAAGAGTACCTGGAATGGTCAGCAGGTGACGCAGCTCTACTAATCAGAATGAGAGTTATGCTACACCAGGCCCCAGACCATCTACATGGTTTGTTTTCTTAAAGAGCATTCTGAAATAGGCACATATGTTCAATTATAGGATTGCAAACTATCATTAGTTACTTTTTGGGAAAGTTAACACATTAATTAAAGAGCCAATAATCTGTAAAATGATTTTACATTTTTAAAAAAAATCTTAAAGCTTAGTAATGTAGCCTTTGGGATTTTGAGAACATTTCTCAAGTTACGCAGTGCTTTTTTGCCGCCGTACCAGTTATGACTGATGCATTGGCTTCTCTTGTGTCATCTGCATGGTTTGTTTCTAGGGGAGACTGTGTCAGACAAACTCCCTGTTTGCTTTCAATCTCAAGAAGATGTGGTTGAGATGGAGAGGAAGCAGCTTAACATGTAAAAAGTGAACATTATTTTCCTACAATTTGGGGAGTGTCTTAAAAGGAATTATTACTTTTGCAAAAGCAGTAAAAGCAATGAAAAAAACAAAGACAAAAATCATTGGATAGGAATTAATTTAAATACTTCCAGCTATGAGAATGGCATCACTTACTAAATGCAGATGAAAAGTCTCTAAATTGGCCAGCTGGGGATATACAGGGAGTGCAGAATTATTAGGCAAATTAGTATTTTGACCACATCATCCTCTTTATGCATGTTGTCTTACTCCAAGCTGTATAGGCTCGAAAGCCTACTACCAATTAAGCATATTAGGTGATGTGCATCTCTGTAATGAGAAGGGGTGTGGTCTAATGACATCAACACCCTATATCAGGTGTGCATAATTATTAGGCAACTTCCTTTCCTTTGGCAAAATGGGTCAAAAGAAGGACTTGACAGGCTCAGAAAAGTCAAAAATAGTGAGATATCTTGCAGAGGGATGCAGCACTCTTAAAATTGCAAAGCTTCTGAAGCGTGATCATCGAACAATCAGCGTTTCATTCAAAATAGTCAACAGGGTCGCAAGAAGCGTGTGGAAAAACCAAGGCGCAAAATAACTGCCCATGAACTGAGAAAAGTCAAGCGTGCAGCTGCCGATGCCACTTGCCACCAGTTTGGCCATATTTCAGAGCTGCAACATCACTGGAGTGCCCAAAAGCACAAGGTGTGCAATACTCAGAGACATGGCCAAGGTAAGAAAGGCTGAAAGACGACCACCACTGAACAAGACACACAAGCTAAAACGTCAAGACTGGGCCAAAAGATATCTCAAGACTGATTTTTCTAAGGTTTTATGGACTGATGAAATGAGAGTGAGTCTTGATGGGCCAGATGGATGGGCCCGTGGCTGGATTGGTAAAGGGCAGAGAGCTCCAGTCCGACTCAGACGCCAGCAAGGTGGAGGTGGAGTACTGGTTTGGGCTGGTATCATCAAAGATGAGCTTGTGGGGCCTTTTCGGGTTGAGGATGGAGTCAAGCTCAACTCCCAGTCCTACTGCCAGTTCCTGGAAGACACCTTCTTCAAGCAGTGGTACAGGAAGAAGTCTGCATCCTTCAGAAAAACATGATTTTCATGCAGGACAATGCTCCATCACACGCGTCCAAGTACTCCACAGCGTGGCTGGCAAGAAAGGGTATAAAAGAAGAAAATCTAATGACATGGCCTCCTTGTTCACCTGATCTGAACCCCATTGAGAACCTGTGGTCCATCATCAAATGTGAGATTTACAAGGAGGGAAAACAGTACACCTCTCTGAACAGTGTCTGGGAGGCTGTGGTTGCTGCTGCACGCAATGTTGATGGTGAACAGATCAAAACACTGACAGAATCCATGGATGGCAGGCTTTTGAGTGTCCTTGCAAAGAAAGGTGGCTATATTGGTCACTGATTTGTTTTTGTTTTGTTTTTGAATGTCAGAAATGTATATTTGTGAATGTTGAGATGTTATATTGGTTTCACTGGTAATAATAAATAATTGAAATGGGTATATATTAGTTTTTTGTTAAGTTGCCTAATAATTATGCACAGTAATAGTCACCTGCACACACAGATATCCCCCTAACATAGCTAAAACTAAAAACTACTTCCAAAAATATTCAGCTTTGATATTAATGAGTTTTTTGGGTTCATTGAGAACATGGTTGTTGTTCAATAATAAAATTAATCCTCAAAAATACAACTTGCCTAATAATTCTGCACTCCCTGTATTTTAATAGCGTATGCATCTCTTCCCTTGAAGCTAGTTTGTAAAGTAGCTCTGTCACTTATGACCTTTACATAAAGATAGAAACTTTATTAGAATCTCTGATTTCTGATGACTGTAGGTAAAACTTCATCTTATGTGATTGGTGATCTTTGGGGTTTCTGCCACCATTTGCAATCAGCTGTTGGTTACGTCAGATGAAGTCACCAGGAGCTGAAGACAGATGGTGGCACATAAGAGGGACACATTACGGTGGGTATACCTCCTTTGTGTTCCCTTCTCTGTCACCTCAACAAAAGTGACAGAGCTGTTTAAGAATGGTAAGAGATTTGAGGACTATTCCTTTCTGTTCGCTTTGGGATATGCATCAAATCTTGATCTGTTCTGGTTAGTCGGAAGCACCATTGCTCCAAAGAATAACATCTTTCAGTAATGTAAAATTCAATACAATATTTAAGATTTGCTGGAGATAACTGAGTGGTGAAAAGATTGAAACACTGCATGAAAATACAACCTGCATCGCGGCTCTAGTCAACTAAAACAGATTCACAGACAGGTTGCAAAGCAAACAAATGGGACTACATTCTACAAGCAAAGCCAAGTGAAAACAGTCTAAAGCGTAGTAAAAAACATACAAATAATAATTACATCATTCAGAAGTCTTTTTTCCCATTACTTGACTTGGAACAACGAGATTCCAAGTTCACGTGAAATGTGTGCAGTGCTGATCTTTGGTGCAATAGCTCAAAAATAAAGAATTAACCAACCAGCGTGGTCCGGTGAGAGGCCATTTTGTATATTTACTTGCCGGTTATATCACACAAGGCTTCAGGGCTGTGATTGGTTTGCTGCATTCCCGTTAGTCTTTAATGTTTTTAGAACCTACAAGTCCAGTGACAGGGAGATTGAGGTATAATGGCTGCATTTCCAAAAAACTGATTAAAGCTTTATGTCTGCTCTGATTGAGTACATTGAATCACAAGGGAAGGTAAAAAGCAAACTGAACGCCACATAGCCACCTATAGCATCCTGCTACAGCAATGGTTTCAGGTATAATTGTAATGAGGAAAAGCAATATGTCTGACAATTTACCATACAGAACATGACGGTGTCTTCTAGAGGTGAGGGACAACCCATATCTCCCAGTGAAACGATGTCACACTGTGCCCCTAACAGATTTGATATATTTAATTATAAATATATAATAATGAGGTAGACATAATCTAGAGTATTCCCTTCTTTGGCGTTATACAAAAACGAAAGAAATCCAGTGACCTGTTTATATATTTCTGTTATAAAGTGGAAATTTAACAAAGATACAAATAAGTATATATGCAAGGTACAGTTGGATGCTTGATGAAAAGACAGGGCCCTTCGGCAATAAAAGAATGGCATTGAAGCATTATAAGTAAGGATAAGCAGTCACACTTTCCCCAAATGACCTTTAATCATAATTAAACTTGGTTCTGTTTGTAAACAGTCTTATTTACGGCATTTATTTTAGTTTAATTAACCAAACAATGCCAGCACAACAAATTGGGCAATTTCTGCAAAATCCTAATTTTTCCTCTTCTGATTGAATATACCGAGGCTGCTTTCAAACTTTTTAAAGAAGCATTTTGCTGAATATCAACATTTCAAATCTAATGTATCTGCTGTAACGCCTCATCCAAAACAGTGTCCTAACAGTCGCTTGACAGAAACGAAGGGAAGTGAATTGAACGTTTTAAGCTGAGTGACTTTTGCCTCAAAGCTTTGAATTTCTGTACCAACCCGGTCTACATGCAACATATGAGTTAATGATTATAATACAGAGAGCAGACTCTGCAATGTCTGTACAGTGAGGCTGGTAAAGTTCTAACAGAATAATAATTTGTGTTCTGTAAACTGGTGAGTCTAGGATGTGACCGCAGCACACAGTATGAAATAATAATAAAATCACAGTTTGGTGTAGATTAACGTCTCATCGGAGTGACACTAGGAAGATAAAGTAGTTGGGAATAGCTGCTTGCGCTTGTCCGCAGCATGAGTAACGGCTCCATCTGAGCTTGGTGGGACGAGCCCTGATTAAGAGCAAAGGATTTGGCAGCCTGACAGATTTATTGATTGTCCCTTTAGCTGTTAAAAGGTCACGAGGAAGAGCAACAAAGATTTTATATTGATAGTATCAATAAAAATGAAAACATTTAAAGAGGGAAAAATGACGGCACCTAGGCGGTAAAGACAGTTTTTATTAACCTGGTGTTTCTGTGCTGTGTTTTAGCTTTTGTGACAATGGACAGATTATTACTCTGCTGGCATGGTGCCAAACAGAATTTTGTGGCACTGGGTTCAAGTAGGAGGAACTCTAATTTATGAGAGTTTTTTCAGAAAAAAATGAAACTTTAAAAAAAATAATATAAAAATGAGGTCCCTGAATGAATGGCTCCTACACTTGTATAACTTCTGGTGCCATGTAATATTATCCTGAGATAATATGACCCAATCATACAATAAAAAAGGTAAAATAGCAGAAACCCATCGTACAATTAGACAAGTCCGACGACTTATAATGATGCCTCCAGGAAATGTGGAAATGTAGCTTTTTTCTTGTCTTACTGGATGGTTGAATTAGACACAGTTGCCCAGAAGGACAGAGTGAGTATGAAATATCGAGTCCTCTAGTTTGCAATATACAATAATAAATATTGTTACACTCACAGCACTGACTGACTACAATACACGTCCGTTGCTTGTGTTTTATTTTAAATGAATCTCTTTAAAACTACATGTTACTATGTTTCCTTTAGTTTTTAAAAAGGAACAAAGTCGCCTTAAGTTAAATGGTCTATACAGCCACTGAACTCTGAATTACATGACTTTCTGTGCTCTGATGGAATAAACAATGTCTGATCCCATTTCTGAACGTCAGCTATAGCTAGCACATAACCATATAAATAAAACGGCAACTGGAGGCATAGATCGCTGTTCAGACAAACAGAAAAATGAAAGTTATGTAAATGTAGCAATGGTTTATTTTTCATTTATTTGTTTGTCCTTTATAGAAATAACAGGTAAATGAAATCATTCAGGGTGTGAAATGTTAGTATAAAAGCAAAAAATGCACTTTCTCAACCACAAAGATAAATCTAACAACATGCTAATAGGTATTTGTAAAGATCAATGCGGCATTGCTAGCCGTACACCTTAGTAAATGTAAGAAGAATGCCTGCCTTCACTAAATACAGTTAGATCCTAGATTTCTAAAATAAAGGCATTTAAACAGATTTGGAACATTCTCTGTCACGCTAATATGCATTCGAGAGAACATAACTGTTGGACTTGTATATTATGAAGCCACCTTTACTATTTGCAGACATCATATGGCTGGAATGGGTTCCTGGCAGAAAGATCTGTTGCTCTACAAGCTACGAATTATTGCCGTTCTAAATACATTAACATGGATTAAACCTTGCAACAAGACAAGAAAAAAGCTACATTATACATTTCATTAGAGGTATTGCTTGTGCATCATTTACTTCACACAATTGTTGTGGAACTACAAGAGAAAAAAAACAAAACGGAATTTGAAATGTGCGCATTGTTGACACAGCTATGCTAAGCAATCGTCTGCAAGTCACTGAATTTAAAAAGGATTGAAATAACTAAATAACAGCAACATCACATTCAAATAACCTGCACTGCACCTCGCTGACATATGGCCCTTACCAGAATCAATTCCTAAAGCAGGACTCCTCATCACCCTCTGCACCTAAATCTCATATTTGCCTCTTTTTTTTAATAATAATAATTAAACAATTGTTTGAGGTCACAATTAAAAAAGACAGAACACCCCGCCCCCCCAAAAAACCCAACCCTAATTCATATAAATCCTTCTCTCATGATAAGACCAGAGTTGGAAACCAGTAGCAACACCCATGCCGCCCAGCCAGCTTTGGCCTTACTGGAGCAGCTGGTTTGATGCCGTTACCCAGTCCTTGAAGAAATGACCCAAAGCATCTGCTGTGAATGAAATGGTTAATATCGAGCAGGCATTGAGGTTCTTTATAGAGCAGCTATAGGTGGTTTCCTTTCAATTTACATTCAGTAACAGCTGCTTGTCGAGCCTTTGGTAGAGGCCTCCTTGCACCCAGCTGTGATCTGCCCCATGTATGATCCAATATGTGCAACAGCCAATGGCAAGATGATGGAAAGCCAGCTGGATACTATGGTGCTCAAGACACTAGTTTGGACATTGACACAGAGTACCTGGATGTTCGAGAACCTAAACATTCCATTGACCTTATTTCCTCCGGAAGGAAGCTTTTCCTGGGTACTCTCCTTGTTTTTAGCATTCGCAAGGTTCGTGGTAAGTGGGGTTGCCCTGTGTATCCTGTAAGGCTGACGTGGATCTTTGGTAATAGCCAAACTCCCAGTAAAATATGTCTGAATTCTAAAGAAACGTCACTGCACAAACATGGGAAGATACCTCATGGAGAAGAGAGAACTTCTGAAAAGACGACATTCCATTCCAGAAACAATAAAAGAACAACACTCTTTTCTATTCTACTTGATATGTTACGACTGAATAAATTAATATTCTAACTTTGTTTTATCTCTTTGGTAAAAAGCTACATATTGTGATTCCTTGATTGCTGGATATGTGGTTTTGTGAGCCAGTAACGCCAATACACCATGGTCCACAGAACATTGGACTTCCGTAGAGTGAAGAGGGGATAAGCAGACTTTCCATGGAAAGCATGTGTGTATGACTACGCAAGGTCATTGTGCACTTTATAGATACGTTACTCTCCAGCTAGCTCTCATAGAGGTAGGGTAGTACGGATGTATGTGTGTATATATACACACACACACACACACACACACACAGACTGTGGACCTGTATAGCAGACATATTTGTGAAAGCAAAATAGCGGTGTCATTTTCTGCAGATGGAGACACCTATTGTTAACACAAAGATGGACCAAGGAGGCTTCTGCTTCCTCATCTAACTGTTCAATTTGGTGATGGAAAGACACAGAATTACTTGGCCTAGTCTCGGAGCAGATTGGAAAACGAGAGTCAAGTCAGTTTCTCTAAGATATTCCAATGGAAGTTTTTTCATTGTGCCACCCTGCACCATCGCCATAATTCAAAAAGAACACATATGATGGTATCCCGTCTAAAAATGTAGAAGACCCCAAGCATGTGGATGCACAATGTCACATAGAAGGGTGCTGGAGAAGGGTGCCGTGAAGGTTCACGGGGAGGACCTGGGTGGAGTGTGACCTTGTGATGATGAAGACAGAGGCTGATTCTGTGATGGAGCTGGACTGGACTTGCTTTGATTGTTGCTGGAACTGGATCCTGCAGATGTTCCTGGACGGCGAGCAAACAACACACCTACAAAAAACAAAACAGAGTCATTAAAAAAATTTAATAAAAATACCAAGACAATGAAAAAAAGAGCTTTGTTTATCACTTCAAGAACTACAATACCTGTGAAACGACAGGTTGGACATCTCATCAAACAAACACAGTCTACACTACTATATTATCTTTCTCCGATGAACAGGAAGTGGGTCTCACTTAGTCTCACTTTATCAGAACATAACAAAGGCCAAATGTATGCTTACCACCCAGAAAGCTTTGTTCCTACCATCCTATAGAGCCACAATCCACTCTCACCTCCAGTTCTGCTATTTTCCCACCTTGTTTGTTTGCTGTCCCCTTGATGTCCTATTGTGTTTTAATACCCCACCTCCTCCATACCTTAAGCTGGTTTGAGCAGGGTCCTCATCTACCTATTCTTCCTGAATCATTTTGTAATTGGCTAATCTATTGTTAAATTTACCCCTTCCATAATATTGTAAAGCGCTACGGAATAAGTTGGCGCTATATAAATGGCAATAATAACAATAATGTAAAAATGTTGCTTCAGTTTTCTAATAAATACTGGAGAACTAGGTAGGCGTTTTAAAAGGTTTAGTAGCCTGGATCCAGTAACCCAAAGGGGTAACGAAACCTGGAGGCTAACATATGGGCACATGGAAGTAGCAGCAGCCCCTTTAAAGGATAATGTGGATCGACATCATCTACAGACAGAGTTGGCACTCACAATATTACAGAGTCATCCAGCTGTGTCATGGGGATCCCCTGATTCAGTATGCTACCTACTTCTCTGGGGACTGCCTTGAGGTATAGTGGGATTGGAGAGGTAGGTCCCTCCAGCAGTTATTAGGATCACTGAATAAAACCCATGGGATTTTGTCATTATTAATTAAAATTAACTCCTGACCCAAATAGCCTGTTGTTGACCAAGAAGGCCTGTGATTCAACACCCCATTAATGTCTTCAGAGAAGTATGCAAATGCTGCTGAAGGGTTGAAAACATAAACACACTCCCATAACTCACACATGACCCTTGTAGAGTTTCCTAGCATCAGAATTACTAGGGAGATCTGCGTAATTAAACGAATGCCATAACCCCAGTGGTCCATGCCGTAGCCTGTGTTTGAGATGGAAGAGGGGTCGAAGAAGACAGGGTATAAATGCTAAATGCATGTGAAGTAAAGCTCTCTGAAAAAGTTTGAAGACTTTTTAGAGATGGTCAGAGCCATAACCTATGCTGGTGGCACAAAGAATGATACGATTTTCTGATTGGATGGACCTGTATTCCAAATGTTAGCACTTGTCATTGAAAAGGACCAAAATGAGGGGAAAACCTACTTTGTAAGCTTTACTTATACAGTTAGGTAGCTTCTAAATTAATATTATAATACATTATTTATAAAGCGCCAACACTTTCATAGCGCTGTACATGGGTAGAAGTAAATAGACAAAGGTACAATAATCCGAGTCAACACAAATACAGGAGGAGTTGAAGGCTGTTGGAACTTACAATCATCCCTTTTGTTTAAAACGCCTCTCATTAATACGTAACAGCATGCACCAGAACTGCTTCTCCTCTTTACTGCATTAACCCTTATTACTAGCTTTGTAGCACAAGTGCAGGATTCCAGGAAGGATGGGTTAATGAATGTTAGTTTTAAAGTGACAGGTTCCCTTTAATGAGTACATACACTGTTCCCACTCCCTGACCAGCGACATGTGGAAGTGAGAGATTCTAGCAGCCAATTCCTCAGATACCATGGGGGCTAAATAACTCCCGCTGAAAACAGACTGTCAACATATTGTCTCCTTCACTTCACTACAATTGATTTTAAAGTGAAGCGTCAGATTGGGGAGAAGTCATTGAATTTCCTGTGAGCTGCCCGATACAGAGAGTAAGGTCCTGTATCTACCTGCATAGACAACTCCATTTAGCTCTATCGACATGTTGATGCTGCTAATGCCTGTGGCAGACAGATTCATTGCAGTTTCTTGTCTATCATCTGCAAAGAGAAGAAGAGAAACAGTGAGTGAGGGAATGAGTGAGAACGAGAGACACTGAGTGATGGAATGGGTGAGAACGAGAGACACTGAGTGAGGGAATGGATGAGACTGAGTGAGAATTAGGGAGACTGAAAGACTGTGAATGAGAGACTGAGTGAGACTGATTAAAAGAATAATGGAGAGTGAGAGAGACTGAATGAGAGTGACTGTGACTGCGAAAGAATGAGCGATGATGAGAGAGAATGAGTAAGAGAATAAGGGAGAATGAGAGAAACTGGGTAACAATAAGGGAAAATGAGAGAGACTGAGTGAAAATGATAGAAACTGAGTGAGCATGAGAGAGACTGAGTGAGAATGAGAGAGACTGAGTGAGAATGAGAGAGAGTGAGTAAGAGAATATGGGAGAATGAAAGAGACTGAGTGAGAATGAGAGAGACTGAGTGAGAATGATAGAAACTGAGTGAGAATGAGAGAGAGTGAGTATGATAATGAGTGAGAATGAGAGAGACTGAGAATGAGAGAGAGTGAGTAAGATAATGAGTGAGAATGAGAGAGACTAAGTAATAGAATAAGAAAGAGACTGAGTGAGAATGAGAGACTGAATAAGAGAATATGGGAGAATGAAAGAGACTGAGTGAGAATGAGAGAGACTGAGTGAGAATGAGAGAGACTGAGTGAAAATGATAGAAACTGAGTGAGCATGAGAGAGAGTGAGTAAGAGAATAAGAAAGAGACTGAGTGAGAATGAGAGAAAGTGAGTAAATGAATAAGAGAGAGTGAGTAGATAATGAGAGAGACTGTGTAAGAGAATAAGGGAGAATGAGAGACTAAGTAAGAGAATAAGAGATACTGAGTGAGAATGAGAGAGACTGCGTGAGAAAAAGAGAGTCTGAGTGAGAATGAGAGAGATTGAGTGAGAATGAGAGAGACTGAGTGAGAATGAGAGAGATTGAGTGAGAATGAGAGAGACTGAGTGAGAATGAGAGACATTGAGTGAGAATGAGAGAGATTGAGTGAGAATGAGAGAGACTGACTGAAATAAAGGATGAGAAAAACAAAGTGAGTGTGAGACGTAACAGAATGGTGAGAAGAGAGTGTGTGACAGAAATAAGCCACCGGTCCTAAAACAGCTACATGCCTTATACACGATTCTGATCTCAGAATATGTTCATATAATGAGTGTTATTCTGCCAAGCAGTGCACTCTAGCTCTGAATGTTAGTGTGCCAAGCAGTGTACTCTAGCTCTGAATGTTAGTGTGACTAGCAGTGCACTCTAGCTCTGAATGTTAGTAAGCCAAGCAGTGCACTCTAGCTCAGTATGTTAGTGTGACTAGCAGTGCACTTTAGCTCAGAATGTTAGTGTGCCAAACAGTGCACTCTAGCTCAGAATGTTAGTGTGCCAAGCAGTGCACTCTCGCTCAGAATGTTAATGTGACTAGCAGTGCACTTTAGCTCAGAATGTTAGTGTGCCAAACAGTGCACTCTAGCTCAGAATGTTAGTGTGCCAAGCAGTGCACTCTCGCTCAGAATGTTAGTGTGACTAGCAGTGCACTCTAGCTCAGAATGTTAGTAAGCCAAGCAGTGCACCCTAGCTCAGAATGTTAGTAAGCCAAGCAGTGCACTCTCGCTCAGAATGTTAGTGTGCCAAGCAGTGCACTCTAGCTCAGAATGTTAGTGTGACTAGCAGTGCACTCTAGCTCAGAATGTTAGTGTGACTAGCAGTGCACTCTAGCTCAGAATGTTAGTGAGCCAAGCAGTGCACTCTAGCTCAGAATGTTAGTGTGACTAGCAGTGCACTCTAGCTCAGAATGTTAGTGTGCCAAGCAGTGCACTCTAGCTCAGAATGTTAGTGTGCCAAACAGTGCACTCTAGTTTAGAATGTTAGTGTGCCAAGCAGTGCACTCTCGCTCAGAATGTTAGTGTGACTAGCAGTGCACTCTAGCTCAGTATGTTAGTGTGGCGAGCAGTGCACTCTAGCTCAGAATGTTAGTGTGACTAGCAGTGCACTTTAGCTCAGAATGTTAGTGTGCCAAACAGTGCACTCTAGCTCAGAATGTTAGTGTGCCAAGCAGTGCACTCTCGCTCAGAATGTTAGTGTGACTAGCAGTGCACTCTAGCTCAGAATGTTAGTAAGCCAAGCAGTGCACCCTAGCTCAGAATGTTAGTAAGCCAAGCAGTGCACTCTCGCTCAGAATGTTAGTGTGCCAAGCAGTGCACTCTAGCTCAGAATGTTAGTGTGACTAGCAGTGCACTCTAGCTCAGAATGTTAGTGTGACTAGCAGTGCACTCTAGCTCAGAATGTTAGTAAGCCAAGCAGTGCACTCTAGCTCAGAATGTTAGTGTGCCAAGCAGTGCACTCTAGCTCAGAATGTTAGTGTGACTAGCAGTGCACTCTAGCTCAGAATGTTAGTGTGCCAAGCAGTGCACTCTAGCTCAGAATGTTAGTGTGCCAAGCAGTGCACTCTAGCTCAGAATGTTAGTGTGCCAAGCAGTGCACTCTCGCTCAGAATGTTAGTGTGACTAGCAGTGCACTCTAGCTCAGAATGTTAGTGTGACTAGCAGTGCACTCTAGCTCAGAATGTTAGTAAGCCAAGCAGTGCACCCTAGCTCAGAATGTTAGTAAGCCAAGCAGTGCACTAGCTCAGCCAAGCAGTGCACTCTCGCTCAGAATGTTAGTGTGACTAGCAGTGCACTATAGCTCAGAATGTTAGTGTGCCAAGCAGTGCACTCTAGCTCAGAATGTTAGTGTGACTAGCAGTGCACTCTAGCTCAGAATGTTAGTGTGCCAAGCAGTGCACTCTAGCTCAGAATGTTAGTGTGCCAAGCAGTGCACTCTAGCTCAGAATGTTAGTAAGCCGAGCAGTGCACTCTAGCTCAGAATGTTAGTGTGCCAAGTAGTGCACTCTAGCTCAGAATGTTAGTGTGACTAGCAGTGCACTCTAGCTCAGAATGTTAGTGTGCCAAGCAGTGCACTCTAGCTCAGAATGTTAGTGTGCCAAGCAGTGCACTCTAGCTCAGAATGTTAGTGTGCCAAGCAGTGCACTCTAGCTCAGAATGTTAGTAAGCCGAGCAGTGCACTCTAGCTCAGGATGTTAGTGTGCCAAGCAGTGCACTCTAGCTCAGAATGTTAGTAAGCCGAGAAGTGCACTCTAGCTCAGAATGTTAGTGTGCCAAGCAGTGCACTCTAGCTCAGAATGTTAGTGTGCCAAGCAGTGCACTCTAGCTCAGAATGTTAGTAAGCCGAGCAGTGCACTCTAGCTCAGTATGTTAGTAAGACGAGCAGTGCACTCTAGCTCAGAATGTTAGTGTGCCAAGCAGTGCACTCTAGCTCAGAATGTTAGTGTGCCAAGCAGTGCACTCTAGCTCAGTATGTTAGTAAGACGAGCAGTGCACTCTAGCTCAGAATGAAAACACTCACTGGCCGGCTAATGACGCTAACCTCTGTTGGTGATTTTGATGTTCATGGGAAATTGGGTCGCCATAGCTAAAAGGTTCTGCTGAAGTGCGTGCTGCATTAGCCGCTGTTGCTCTTCTGCCATCATAGCCATCTTTTTTTCTGGAGGCTCTCCCGACTCCAGCTTTTCCCGCAGCTGCTCCAAGGCCGCAGCCTGCATCGCATGCACAGCGTGAGCTGCAGCTGCATGGGACCCAGGTATAGTAACAGGTATTCCTATCTTGTGGGAGTTAGCAGCATGGTGTAGCCCATCTTCTGCAAAGGAAACATGGTGCAAGGTGAACATGGGATCAGTTGAGGTACACAGGACAGCATCTACATTTACTCCAGTGCCCACATTTAGGGTTAGAAGACTATCCATGCTAGACTGTGGGTATACATCCCGCCAATTGTACACAGGCTTCCCCTGGCTGGGAGTGATAGGAGTTATAGTCATCAACACCTCCATGCTAGAGGTTTGGGCAGCCTGTAATAGCTTCCCACAAAAGATGTGCAGTTACAGGAAGGTCCACATATACAGCACTATTTCCCCTAAACCTTCAACACATGGTTTAACGTGTACCATCGTCTGCCTGAAAATTCACAGATTATCGGTATTGGGTCTAAAAAATTGGTTTCTTTGCCGGATTTGGAGTTCAGGGAAATATAAAGAAGCAGGACATGGGCTGAATTTAACTTTGCATTGCAGTGGGGAAAGTATACACACACACCTTTAATATTGTCCCTTTAATGAAGGCCATGTGTCTGCTCTCTGATGCACTCACCCTTCTTGATGGGAAGGATCTGGTTCAGTTGGCCTCCATTGTGCGTTGAGACTGAGAGAGAGTTCATGTTGATCTTTGGAGATGTAAGAACGTTGGGTGTCCCCACAGGGGAGTAACTGAAGAGACCTGAACCAAAGCTCTGCCTCCTGCCTTCTCTTCGATTACTGTCGATAGCTGCCTGCAGCTCTCCTGGGGAGCTGAGCCCCCTCTTTTCACATTCATATGGATACAGATACTTCATATATCTGTTAGAACAAAGATGTAAGAAAAAATATATCTAGATCATTGTTTACAGTATACCTGTGCTGCTGTGACTGTGTGATGGCAGTAAAAAAGAGAGTTATGGTTTCCCTATATGGACCTGTGTTGCTGTCTGCTGTGACTGTGTGATGGCAGTAAGTAATGTCAGAGAGTTATGGTTTCCCTGTATGGACCTGTTGTAGCGGAGAGGTAGTATAATCCACAGTATCTCCGCTGATAGACAGGAACAGCATATAATAATCCAGTTATAACAAGTACAGCATACAATAATCCCGGTAGCGTTATATAAATCCTTCCTTCCCAAGAACTAGACGACACATAGGCTGGGAGTCAACTGAGGTTTTAATCACAAGCTCCAGTATTTATGTGGTTCCCCATGCAAGGGGTTTCCCTACTGACATTACAGGGGTTGTACAGTAGGGAACTTAACAACCAGGACATTTCTCCCACCATGCACTGCTGCACGAGGGGGATACTCCCACTAGAATATCCAGTTAAGTGGATTATCCCTCCGTGCAGCAGAACTGGCTTTTTACATAAAAATATATAACTTTAACGTTATTCATGCTATTATACCGAATGACCGTTGGGCAGATAGCTGGGGTCTGAGCGCATACTTCGTGGAAGTACCGCTCAGATCCCAGCACAATTAGCCAAACGCCGCACGAAGTACACTTGAACACACATTTTTCACCAAAGTCATGAATACACATGCAGCGATAAAATACAGAAAGACCGGTGCTCCCGAACGGCCTGGAAGTCCAGCGGTATTCATGCCGTCGAGTAGCCGATTTCAGTTCCAGGCACTCGACGGCAAAATACAGCTGGGCTAAGTAAGGATCCAAGATGGCCGACCGCTGCGTGGTCGGTATCCGAACGGCGGCCACCCTAAACATCTATTAACTGCCGAAAGATACAATGTTGCGATCCGTAACGGGAGCCACACGACCTCCTGTGTGTGGTCTCCCATTCGGTAGTTTGTCCATTTCACGTACAGTGTTGAAAGTCACTGTTCATGAAACTACTGTAGGAATGCTGGTGTCTTCCATGCCGCCAGCATACGAATGCTCTCATTCACATCAAATACAGAAAAGGGAACATGCACAGTTTAGATAGCCTTAAAGATACAATATTACAGGAATGGAAATACAGTCTTAAGTGGCTAGTTTTGCCACAATGCTCCACCAGATCCAAGCCGGCATACACAGTCTGATCCCAACGGATCGGCTTGGGGATGTCCGGAGGAGTACTCACAGATCACTTTACAAGGTCTGTTTGTCTGCATAACCCGTCGGCATTGCCATATTGCTTCCCTGGGCAGTAGTGGATGGTGAAGTCAAAAGGCGCAAGCATACTCTTGGAACCCATCCAGTAGCCGATCCAGCTTCCTCTGAAAGGTAGCCGGGGCGTTTTTCATCCCGAATGGCATGACCTTAAACTGGTACAGGCCAAACGGAGTGACAAACGCCGACTTGGAGATGGCGTCCTCAGCTAGCGGGATTTGTCAGTATCCTTTACACAAATCTATTGTGGTAAGGTATTGGCCCCTGGCCATTTTATCTAGGAGCTCGTCTATCCGGGGAATAGGGTAAGCGTCGGAGATAGTTTTGTCGTTGAGCCTCCAGTAGTCCACACAGAAACGGGTCGTCCTGTCCTGTTTCGGCACTAGCACTACCGGGGAGGCCCAAGGGCTGTCAGAATGTTCTATCACCCCTAACTGTAACATTTCTTCAATCTGGTATGTGGTAAAGAGGTTGGCGAAGTGGGGTCTGTCCTAGGGTTTCTACCTTTTGAGTGGCCAATGGGATGTACCCAGGGAGATTGGAAAAGGTGGCCCCTTTTTCCCGGATTAAGCTTTGAACTTGGGTTCACTCCTGGGGACTTAAACGCTCCCCTAACTGTACTTCCCCCAGGTCTCCGTCCTGGCCCTCTTGGGAGGAGGTCTGGGAGAGGCAAATTATCAAAGTCCTCGGTTGCTGGCGTGCAGATCGCGGTTACTTCTTCGGTTACTCATGGTAGGGCTTGAGCACATTCACATGGAGCATGCATTTGCCCCCCGCGCCTGCGGCTGGACCGATCACATAGGTGGTATCACAGATCTGTTCTACCACCTTGTATGGGCCCTGCCAGGAAGCCTGCAGCTTGTCCTTGTGAACGGGTTGTAAGATTAGTACTTCTTGCCCAACCTGACAGCTGCGGTCCCTGGCTCCCTTATCGTACCATCTGCGCTGGCTTTGTTGGGCCGCCTGGTGGTTGTCGCGCACGATCTGAGTCAGAGCCTCTAAACGTTCCCTAAACTCCAGTACATAGGGTACGATAGGTGTACCATTAATGGTCCCTTTTCCCTCCCAGTGTTCTCGGATTAAATCAAGGAGGCCCCTCACTCTCTTTCCGAATAGTAGTTCAAGTAGTTCAACTCTTGGGGTATTTCCCTATAGGCGAAAAGTAAGTGGGGTAGAAACCTTTCCCAGTCTTTCTGCGTGTCTATGAACGTACAGATCATCTGTTTGAGGGTTCCGTTAAATCATTCACAGAGACCGTTGGACTGGGGGTGGAAGGCGGAGTTCAAGATCTGTTGTACCCCACATATCTTCCAGAGCTGGTGTGTGACTTCTGTGGTGAATTGAGTGCCCCTATCCAAAATAATCCCCGGGGAAATCCCACGCAGGAGAATATTCTCATAAGGGCATCTGCCACTGTTTCCACGTGCACATTCGTCAAGGCCACCGCCTCAGGATATCGGGTGGCATAATCCACCACGGTCAAGACATATTTCTTGCCGGAGGGACTGGGTTTTGCTAGGGGTCCTATTATAGGCACCGCCACCCTACTGAAGGGTTTCTCAATTATGGGTAGGGAATGGAGCCGGGCTTTGTATCGGTCTCCCCTCTTCCCTACCCTCTGGCAGGTATCACAGGTCTGACAATATCGTCTAACATGCTGTAAGAAACCTGGCCAGAAGAAGTTCTGGGTCAGCCTGTGCTTAGTGTGGCTGATTCCTAAGTGCCCAGACAGGGGAATATCACAGGCGATGTGTAACAATTCTAGTCTATATTTCCGAGGCACAATTAGTTGTTTAATGGGTAGAGGTATAGATCCGGCTACTACTTTCTCTGCGTGGCAGTACAGTAGCCCCTTGTCCCAGGTGTACCTTTCCCCTTCTAACCCTGCCTGGTCCTTGTCTATACGGTCTTTATATATCTGCAGGGAGAGATCCAGGGCTACTTTGGAACCAAATTCTAGGGGGGTCGCCCAGGGCATGACAGAGGGTATGGGGTTTCCCTTGCTTACCTGAGCCTCAGAGTGGTTAGATGGAGCTGTGGTGCGGGCCTGCTGCCGGGTCACAACCGGGTACGCTTCCTGAATGGTGGGTTGGGGAACAAAAGCTGAAGTCAGCTCCCCCAGGTCGTTGCCCAAGATGACGTCAGCGGGTAAATCCTGCATCATCCCCACCTCCACATTCCCATACCCCGCTCCCCAATTCAAATGCACCTTGGCAGTGGGAACTTTGTAAATCACTCCCCCTGCCACGTGTACCGCGACGCAGTCCCCAGTTAGATTATTCTTTGGCACCAGATGATTTCGGACTAGCGTTAAGGTGGCCCCAGGGTCTCGTAGACCTTGTACCTTTTTTCCCCCCATGTGTACTTCCTGTCGGTGCCCCTGCTGGTTATCCGAGGCAGTCTGAATGGGGTTTACCTCATGTAGGGCCCCCAAAGGTTCTTCCATTGGAGTGGCTGCCTCGGGTGCTCCGTACTGTTCTGCTTGTACACAGTGCATGGCTGCTCAGTTGTTGGATGTGGTATTATTCCAGCTTGGCTTGGGTCGGTTGTGGGGGCAGTCTCGCTGTATATGTCCTTGCTGGTTGCAGGTGTGGCAACGGATTGGAGAACGGGTAGGTATTTTGGCTTACCCCTGGTCGTGGCTGGTTGGTTGCGGTCACAGCTGGTAACGGTGTTGTAGACCGGTCGGTGTTGGGTGCGCTGATCCCTCCTGGTATCTTGGAACTCATCTGCCAGTTTGGCGGCCTCTTGCAGCGTGCATGGTTTTTGGTCCCTTACCCAATTTTGTAGATGGGGGGTATCCCGTCGAAGAACTGCTCGATAACTATTAGCTGGAACAGGTCCTCCAGAGTGTTAACTTGGGTGGCTTCCAACCACCCTTTTGCAGCTCGCTGCAAACGGTGCGCCCACTCTGTGTGTGTGTCTTTGTTCGGTTTCTTAATGTCCCAAAACTTTAGCTGGTACGCCTCTGAGGTAATCACATACCTGGCTAGAATTGCTTGTTTCACTTTAACATAGTCTCTACTGTTCTCATCTGGCACGGCCCGGCACGCCTCCGCTGCGCGACCGGATAGTAGAGGCACCCAATCCGCCACGCTGATGTCGTGTAGTTGGCACAACCTCTCAAAATCTTGCAGGTAGTCATCTACATCACCGTGAGCTTCTGTATAGCTCTTAAAGGCTTAATAGGGAATTTTGGCTTTCCCCGGGGTAATGCTGACAGGCTCGCTGATTTGCTTAGATTCTGACCACCATCAGTTGGGACAGTATCTCTATGGGGGTGGGGGGAGGGGGTCTCTGGATAAAAGGCTAGCCTGCTCTTTAGTTCCTTGTCAAATTCGCTGGGTTCTGCTTCCCATGGAGCTGCTGTAGCGGTTTCTCTGTCTCCCTCCATGAGTTCTGCCACAAGGGACGCTTTGGTTTTATTGCTGGCACTTTTTCCCCTTGCTTCCAATAATTCTTTCAGCATAGCCCGTTTCAATGTTGCATAGTTCGACTCCATTCACCAGTTGTTCGTATATTTTGACATATTTACCGAACACTGGTTTTATCCGAATGGTTTGTTCCGTTGAACTGCTGCTTCTCTTCTTTATTCGTGTGATTACTGTCGAACGCTGGTTTGCTGTGTGTTTGAAATCCCACCGCTGTCACCAATTGTAGCGGAGAGGTAGTATAATCCACAGTATCTCCGCTGGTAGACAGGAACAGCATATAATAATCCAGGTATAACAAGTACAGCATACAATAATCCCGGTAGCGTTATATAAATCCTTTCTTCCCAAGAACTAGACGATACATAGGCTGGGAGTCAACTGAGGTTTTAATCACAGGTCACAGTGTTTATAGAAACATAGAATGTGACGGCAGATAAGAACCATTCGGCTCATCTAGTCTGCCCAATTTTCTAAATACTTTCATTAGTCCCTGGCCTTATCTTATAGTTAGTATAGCCTTATGCCTATCCCACGCATGCTTAAACACCTTTACTGTGTTAACCTCTACCACTTCAGCTGGAAGGCTATTCCATGCATCCACTACCCTCTCAGTAAAGTAATACTTCCTGATATTATTTTTAAACCTTTGTCCCTCTAATTTAAGACTATGTCCTCTTGTTGTGGTAGTTTTTCTTCTTTTAAATATAGTCTCCTCCTTTACTGTTGTGGCAAACCTAGCCACTTGGACAATATAAAGAGACTGTGCCTTTAAGGGTTGCCTGTATGGTTGTGGGGATATGTTTGTGCTTAGGTGTAATGTATGCTGGCTGTATAACCTTATATTACCTGTATGGGCTATCTGCCGAAAGCAGTAGCTGTATTCCATTTCGTTTCAAGAACGGCACCTTTGCGGGCCGTTCGTGAACCGAAATAAGCACCCTGTAATAGCCCACACATTTAGAGACGTGTGGCGCTTGTTAATCGTTTGCAACAATGTTGCAATCGGTAATTAGAGGCTCTTCTAGGTGGCCGTCGTTCGGCTACCGACCATGCGGCGGTCGGCCGTCTTGGATCCTTTGTTCCCCCAGCGGTGTTTGGTCGTCGAACGCGTGGTACTAAAAACAGCTACTCGACGGCGCGAACACCGCTGAACTTCCAGGCCGTTCGGGAGTTCCGGGCTGTTCGGTATTTTATTCCCTTAACATCAATCGGTCTTTTGAATGTGGGTTTCAATGAATATGTTTTTCGTGCGGCATTCGGTTGTTTTAGCTGGGATCTGAGCGGTAAGCTCACGAATGATGCGCTCAGACCCCAGCTATCTACCGAACGTCCATTCGTGCAAATAGACCTAATAGTCAAAAAACGGTGTATTTTAAAGTAAATTGCCAGTTCTGCTCGGAGGGATAATCCACTTAACAGTATATTCCAGTGGGAGGATTCCTCTCGTGCAGCAGTGCCTGATGGGGGAAAGGCTCTGTAATGTAAGTTCCCCATGTAGTCCACTCTGGGAATACCCCTGGGAGGGAACTCAGGAAACCCCTTGCATGGGGAATTGTATAAATTGTGGAGCCTGTGAATAAAGCCTTCAGTTGACTCTCAGAACTGTGTTTCGTCCGTTACTGGGAGATTGGGGATATTGCCTTTCTTTTCAGCGCTTGACTGTGGATTACCTTCTGAACCAGCGGAGCTCGTGGGATTTAATATTGCCACTCCGCTACAACTGTGTTGATTCACATTATGTATTTAAATGTTTCTAGCATTTCCCCCCTGTCTCGTCTTTCCTCCAAGCTATACATGTTAAGTCCATGAACCAGTTTAGTAGCCCTTCTCTGAACCCTCTCTAAGGTATCAATATCCTTCTGAAGTACTGTGTACAATACTCCAAGTGAGGTCTCACCAGTGTTCTGTACAATGGCATGAGCACTTCCCTCTTTCTACTGCTAATACCTCTCCCTATACAACCAAGCATTCTGCTAGCATTTCCTGCTGCTCTATTACATTGTCTGCCTACCTTTAAGTCATCAGAAATAATCACCCCTAAATCTGTTTCCTCATATGTTGAGGTTAGGACTCTATCAAATATTCTGTACTCTGCCCTTGGGTTTTTACGTCCAAGATGCATTATCCACATTAAATGTCAGTTGCAACAATTCTGACCATTTTTCTAGTTGACCTAAAATCATTTGCCATTTGGCTTATCCCTCCTGGAACATCAACCCTGTTACATTTCTTAGTATAATCAGCAAAAAGACATACCTTAGCATCAAGACCTTCTGCAATATCACTAATAAAAATATTAAAGAGAATGGGTCCTGAGGTACCCGACTGGTGACAAGTCCAAGCTTAGAATATATACCATTAACTACAACCCTCTGTGGTTCCCCATGCAAGGGGTTTCCTTACTGACTTTACAGGGGTTGTACAGTAGGGGACTACATGGGGAACTTAACAACCAGGACATTTTTCCCACAATGCACTGAGGGGGATACTCCCACTAGGCTATCCAGTTAAGTGGATTATCCCTCCGTGCAGCAGAACTTTTACGTTATTCGTGCTATTATACCGAATAACCATTCGGCAGATAGCTGGGGTCTGAGCGCATACTTTGTGGAAGTACCGCTCAGATCCCAGCACAATTAGCCGAACGCCGCACAAAGTACACTTGAACACACATTTTTCACCAAAGTCACGAATACACATGCAGCGATAAAATACCGAAAGACCTGGACGTCCAGCGGTATTCATGCCGTCGAGTAGCCGATTTCAGTTCCAGGCACTCGACGGCAAAATACCGCTGGGCTAACAAAGGATCCAAGATGGCCGACCGCTGCGTGGTCTGTATCCGAACGGCGGCCACCCTAAACATCTATTAACTGCCGAAAGATACAATGTTGCGATCCGTAATGGGAGCCACACGACCTCCTGTGTGTGGTCTACCATTCGGTAGTTTGTTCGTTTCACGAACAGTGTTGAAATTCACTGTTCATGAAACTACTGTAGGAATGCTGGTGGCTTCCATGCCGCCAGCATACGAATGCTCTCGTTCGCATCAAATACAGAAAAGGGAACATGCACAGTTTAGATAGCCTTAAAGATACAATATTACAGGAATGGAAATACAGTCTTAAGTGGCTAGTTTTGCCACACCTGTGCTGCTGTGAATGTGTGATGGCAGTAAGTAATGGCAGAGAGTTATGGTTTCCCTATATAGACCCGTGATGCTGTGACTGTATGATGGCAGTAAGTAATGACAGATAGTTATGGTTTCCCTATATGGACCTGTGTTGCAGTCTGCTGTGACTGTATGATGGCAGTAACTAATGGCAGAGAGTTATGGTTTCCCTATATCGACCTGTGCTGCTGTCAGCTGTGACTGGGTGATGGCAGTAAGTAATGACAGAGAGTTATGGTTTCCCTATATCGACCTGTACTGCTGTGACTGTATGATGACAGTAAGTAGTGGCAGAGAGTTATGGTTTCCCTATATGGACCAGTGCTGCTGTCTGCTGTGGCTGTGTGATGGCAGTAAGTAGTGGCAGAGAGTTATGGTTTCCCTTTATGGACCTGTGTTGCTGTCTACTGTGATTGGGTTATGGCAGTAAGTGGTGACAGTGAGTTATGGTTTCCCTATATGGACCTGTGCTGCTTTCTGCTGTGACTGTATGATGGCAGTAAGTAATGGCAGAGAGTTATGGTTTCCCTATATGGACCTGTACTGCTGTGACTGTATGATGGCAGTAAGTAATGGCAGAGCGTTATGGTTTCCCTATATGGACCTGTGCTGATGTCTGCTGTGACTGTATGATGGCAGTAAGTAGTGACAGAGAGTTATGGTTTCCCTATATGGACCTGTGTTGCTGTCTGCTATGACTGTATGATGGCAGTAAGTAATGGCAGAGAGTTATGGTTTCTCTATATGGACCTGTGCTGCTGTGACTGTGTGATGGCAGTAAGTAATGACAGAGAGTTATGGACCCAGCAGCTGTTTGTTAAGTGTGAGCAATGAAAGAAAATCCTGTGTGACATTATGTGTATCTCACTGTGTGATGGTGTCTCTGATTGTTTGTATCTCATTGTGTGATGGTGTCTCCCATTGTTTGTATCTCACTGTGTGATGGTGTCTCCCATTGTTTGTATCTAACGGTGTGATGGTATCTCCCATTGTTTGTATCTCATTGTGTGAGGGTGTCTCCCAATGTTTGTATCTCACTGTGTGATGGTGTCTCCCATTGTTTGTATCTTACTGTGTGATGGTATCTCCCATTGTTTGTATCTTACTGTGTGATGGTGTCTCCTATTGTTTGTATCTTACTGTGTGATGGTGTCTCCCAATGTTTGTATCTAACTGTGTGATGGTATCTCCCATTGTTAGTATCTCACTGTGTGATGGTGTCTCCCATTGTTTGTATCTTACTGTGTGATGGTGCCTCCCATTGTTTATCTCACTGTTTGATGGTGTCTCCCATGGTTTGTATTTCACTGTGTGATGTTTTCTTTCTTTGTGTGTATCTAGCTGTGTGATGGTGTCTCTGATTGTTTGTATCTCACTGTGTGATGGTGTCTCCCATTGTTAGTATCTCACTGTGTGATGGTGTCTCCCATTGTTAGCATCTCACTATGTGATGGTGTCTCCCATTGTTTGTATCTTACTGTGTGATGGTGCCTCCCATTGTTTATCTCACTGTTTGATGGTGTCTCCCATGGTTTGTATTTCACTGTGTGATGTTTTATTTCTTTGTGTGTATCTAGCTGTGTGATGGTGTCTCTGATTGTTTGTATCTCACTGTGTGATGGCGTCTCCCATTGTTAGTATCTCACTGTGTGATGGTGTCTCCCATTGGTAGCATCTCACTGTGTAATGGTGTCTCCCATTGTTTGTATCTTACTGTGTAATGGTGTCTCCCATTGTTTGTATCTCATTGTGTGATGGTGTCTACCATTGTTTGTATCTTACTGTGTGATGGTGTCTCCTATTGTTTGTATCTCACTGTGTAATGGTGTCTCCCATTGTTTGTATCTTACTGTGTGATGGTGTTTCCCATTGCTTATCTCACTGTGTGATGGTGTCTCCCATTGTTTGTATCTCACTGTGTGATGGTGTCTCTGATTGTTTGTATCTCACTGTGTAATGGTGTCTCTGATTGTTTGTATCTTACTGTGTAATGGTGTCTCCCATTGTTTGTATCTCACTGTGTGATGGTGTCTCTGATTGTTTGTATCTTACTGTGTGATGGTGCCTCCCATTGTTTATCTCACTGTGTGATGGTGTCTCCCATGGTTTGTATTTCACTGTGTGATGTTTTCTTCCTTTGTGTGTATCTAGCTGTGTGATGGTGTCTCTGATTGTTTGTATCTCACTGTGTGATGGTGTCTCCCATTGTTTGTATCTCACTGTGTGATGGTGTCTCCCATTGTTTGTATCTCACTGTGTGATGGTGTCTCCTATTGTTTGTATCTCACTGTGTGATGGTGTCTCCCATTGTTTGTATCTCACTGTCTGATGGTGTCTCCCACTGTTTGTATCTCACTGTGTGATGGTGTCTCCCATGGTTTGTATTTCACTGTGTGATGTTTTCTTCCTTTGTGTGTATCTAGCTGTGTGATGATGTCTCCAGTTGTTGGGAGAAAGATCTCGATAACAAGGAGTGTTGATTTCTTGGTTATGTAATGTCTGAGACAGTTCCTGCTATTGAGAGCTTCTTACTGTGTTCTGAGGGTGAAGGCGGCACTGGTTATAGATGTGGGAAGACTAAGGCCTTTGGTGATCTCCCGCCAAATCTTCTTATTGATAACTTCCACCAAACCCCCCTTCTCCGTCACTAGTCGGTACAAGGTGTACAGGTCCAGAACTTGTTTGGCCATAATGGGAATTCGGTTTACTGGTGTGCCTAAAGAGAGAAACATAAGAGAGCAATGAAGATCACTGGCGATAAAAAGCAGATCTTGTCAAAAGACATTATCAGACAATAGACCTCCAACATTTCCTTATACATTGTGTATTAAATAATTCCTCAGCCACATTATTCTCTTTCCCATAATTCCACAGCCACGCTATTCTATTTCCTATAATTCCATAGCCATGTTATTCTATTTCCCATAATTCTATATCCATGTTATTCTATTTCCTACAATTCCACAGCCACATTATTCTATTTCCTATAATTCCACAGCCACATTATTCTATTTCCCATAATTCCACATCCACGTTATTTAATTTACCCATAATTCCACATCCACGTTATTCTATTTCCTATAATTCCACAGCCATGTTATTCTATTTCCAATAATTTTACAGCTACCTTATTCTATTTCCTATAATTCCATAGCCACGTTATTCTCTTTCCCATAATTCTACATCCATGTTATTCTATTTCCTACAATTCCACAGCCACATTATTCTATTTCCCATAATTCCACAGCCAGTTTATTTTATTTCCTATAATTCCACAGCCACGTTATTCTATTTCCAACAATTTTACAGCCACGTTATTCTATTTCCTATAATTCCACAGCCACGCTATTCTATTTCCCATAATTCCATAGCCACGTTATTCTCTTTCCCATAATTCTACATCCATGTTATTCTATTTCCTACAATTCCACAGCCACGTTATTCTATTTCCTAAAATTCCACAGCCAGTTTATTCTATTTCCTATAATTCCACAGCCATGGTATTCTATCTCCCATAATTCCACAGCCACATTATTCTATTTCCTACAATTCCACAGCCACGTTATTCTATTTCCTCTAATTCCACAGCCACATTATTCTCTTTCCCATAATTCCACAGCCACACTATTCTATTTCCTATAATTCCATAGCCACGTTATGCTATTTCCCATAATTCTACATCAATGTTATTCTATTTACTATAATTCCACAGCCAACCTATTCTATTTCCTATAATTCCATAGCCACGTTATTCTATTGCCCATAATTCCACAGCCACGTTATTCTATTTCCTAAAATTCCACAGCCAGTTTATTTTATTTCCCATAATTCCACAGCCACATTATTCTATTTCCTATAATTCCACAGCCACGTTATTCTATTTCCTATAATTCCACAGTCACGTTATTCTATTTCCTGTAATTCCATAGCAACGTTATTCTATTTCCCATAATTCCACAGCCACGCTATTCTATTTTCTATCATTTCATAGCCCACGTTATTCTATTACCCATAATTTCACATCCACGTTATTTAATTTACCCATAATTCCACAGCCACGTTATTCTATTTCCTATAATTCCACATCCACGTTATTTAATTTACCCATAATTCCACAACCACATTATTCTATTTCCCATAATTCCACAGCCACATTATTCTATTTCCCATAATTCCACAGCCACATTATTCTATTTCCCATAATTCCACATCCACGTTATTTAATTTACCCATAATTCCACAGCCACGTTATTCTATTTCCTGTAATTCCACATTCATTGTTGCTAACATTTTCAGGGTTATTCACTAAAGGGAGAATTGATAGGAATTCAAAGTAAATTTTAAAACCTAGGCCAAATGAGCCAATTTAGAACTTTTTTGACCTTACATCTGAAACTCACTTTGATTTATAGGCAATTCTAACACAAGTGAATAACCCTGTTAATGTTCTTTACAGACACGTTCTACCTACTAGGATTCCTTCAGTTTTAACCCACATAAACAGCCCAATGAAAGCCGCAGTGTACAGGGTTATAAGACCTGTCAATCTGCTCCAAAGAAATAATTAAAAAAGCACAAATGAAATGTATCCTTCTCTCTGTTCTCTCAATATTTATGGAGCACGTAGAGCTGAGGCCATGAAAACCCCTTTTATTTTTATGTTGTCAATTAGCCCAGATAATCTCTGCCCAGATGCACATCTCTGTATGTTCTTCACAAAGCGTCTGACCTGGAATAATTAACCTGTGTTTTGCGTTTTGATCTTTATTGTGTTGGCTCAATTTATGAGGAAGGTTTTTCAATAGACCTTAGGATTTACACTATACCGAGTCCATCTATCTCAGAGTAGAAGATTGACATGGACAGTTCCAAACTGTGGCCCGTATTCCTTAAAGGGACAATGAAGGTATTGTAATGGCTTCAGATCATTGTGGATCATTCAAATGAAGTGGTCTGGAGTTCTTTGGTGCTGTCCTTGCATTAAGCCTTTTACAACTTTTAATGTTTTAATGCTAAACAAGAGTCCCCAGCAGCCCTTGGACCCCCAAGAGTCCCCAGCAGCCCTTGGACCCCCAAGAGTCCCCAGCAGTCCCCTCTGTGCTGCTAGGACTCCAAGCTGTCTTTGGGGACACCAGGGAACGGTCCCCAACAATCATAGCATGAGAGCATCAATAGCCACACGCGCGATATGTTCAGGGCACTATGATTCTGCGGATAGCATCACGCCAGTGCTTCCTGCAGGGTCTACCTTCAGATGATTGGCAAGCAACCAGGCGTGCAAAGGGCCACGTGGTTCAGATTCACCTTATTGGCTGATCCTACTAGAGGAGATAGGTGCATATCTTGTAAGTGAGCAGCCGTTTCTATTGGTGTCTGATAAGCTGATCTCATCTAATAGAATCTAGCCCTATAAAAAGAATAATTCATTTAACAATTGACAGTCACATTCAGAGCTAAGTAAAGCACGCACAGAGTAGCTATGAATATCTATCTTATCTATTAAAGCCAGTTAAAGTAACATTGAAAAACACTATTTTCATCTTAATTTACAAAGAACTCATAATGAATGGCCTAGTCTAAATACTAAAATACAATCTAGTTTTTAGTTGAAGGCATTTACACAATAAATAGGGAACTGTGGTGAGCTGGGCAGAATTTGGCAATCTGAGGATCACATTCAGTTACAGTTTAGTTACAGTTCGGTGACACTGACTTTTCACTTATAAACCTTGTGTTCTGCAGATCAATGTATTATACAAGCATGCATTCGGTTCCATTTTAATAGCTTAAATGGTTTCTCCACACATCATTATCACTATAGCCCTCTGTAGAGGTAATGATGCCAGATGTATCCTGGCTCTGTTTCCCAGGAATGGGGAAAACATTTTTGCAATGTTTGCCCTCTTTGCTGGGTGACCGCTAGGCTCCGAGGTCCTCTATGGTGACATCCATTAGCTGAGAGCGTCAGCAGACTACTTTCAGCCAATTAATGCAATTCTGTGCATGGGAATATGAACGTACTTGACATTAGCCAGCCTGGAACTCCCCTATGATATTGTTGGATGCTGAAGGGTTAAACTCAGTCTGTGCAGCGTTTACGGGAAACGATGCCCATAAAGACTCAAGGCACCATGACTGTTTCAAATTTCTGACCTAGTCGTGATGCCTGGAGTAACCCTTTAAGGAACAAAAATTCTAGAGGTCAGATGTTCATTCTAATCTAAGTCTTCTCATTTCTCACCGCTTTGAGTTATGTATTCGTTTATAATATAAATGATTATTTCATTCTGTTAGGATATGTTCTATGTTTGATACACTTCACATCTTTTTTACATTTAAAAGAGAACACCACTGAATAGAATATTGAAAACCGCCTATAACTTGTATTTTTTTTCCAATCAGATGCTTTTGAATTTATATTTTAAATTTAACAAATGACATCACAGTCCAGTTCAGACAAGGCACAGCTGGGGCACACATTGCAATTGAAGAAGGGAAATGAAATAAATGTTTAATTTCTCCTCCTCTCTGTATGCTGATAACGGGAAGCGACAGTACTTATTTACGTTTTCACCTAGGTTTCAATAAATGGGGTTCAAAACTTCCCGTATTGGCACAGCTATGACATTTTTACAAAAATGTACAGCTAAGGAGGTTTCTGGAAGGCAGCTCCCAGAATCTTTCAGACAGACGATTCTTAGAACAAGATAATTATTATGAAAGGCACACGCTGAGTTAGCTTGGAAAATAAAGGATAATTCTTCCGAAGAACAGGAAAATGAAACATAATGGATATTACATGTTTATAAAGCAGAAAAAAACCATAGAGTTATGGAAATCGTAAAGATGATCAAGACATAGGAATGTGCTCCTACGTGATGTAACTAAAGACTTCTGTTTTCCAAGACTTGTTAGTTTAGTGATGATTTATAAAGACCTTTGTGAAGTACACTAGTGATAATATAACAGAACAATACAAATGAAGCTGCTATAATATTTATTTGTGTTTCTCCATTAACGCACACTTAACTCTGCAGTGCAAAATAGGTTTGGAAAAACACTTCAATGCACATATACGTAATGTCTGACTCGAGTGAAAACATAAAAACCACAACAACAGCAAAACAGTGGGTCATTTCACGTATCCCTTGGACCGAGGTGAGACGTATTTTTAGGTAACAAACTCACATGTATCAGATCCCCCCGGAAAAACTACCCTGACTGAACAGTAAACTGTGGTGACAACTAATTTGTCAAATTTAGATTAAAAAAGCTGAGTTTGAAAAATAATCTTAACTGTGATGTTTGTTTTCCAGCGCTCGACCCATACAATGCTACATTTTAGAAGGATTACTCCAAGCATCATATCGAGGGCAGCATGCTGTAATGGTTATAATATCAGGATTTCTCTGGCCCTGTTTCCCAGTAATGGGATAAACCTACATGGCTGTTCCTTTTCCGTAGGTCTCTCAACCCTTACTGGTTAATGTGCAAATGAAATAGATAAAATAGAATGTGAAATGTAGCACAGCCTGGATACTAGACATGTATATATATTAAACGGTTACTCCAAACCTTTTACATTCCTGTGTAATATGCCCTATCGGGCACTATGGAGAAGCTTACTTACCTGCACTGACTTCCACGCCTCCTTTGATGTCACAAGGGCTGCGCATGGTCCTATCACAGGCTTCTCAAAGAAAAGTCTGTGATTGGACTAACTTGCGGACTCAGAACCCATGCGAGCGCTCTGGGCCAACTATGAGAGGAAGGATTTTTGAAACTACATGAACTGAGGGAGGCACGAGGCAGCGCAATGTAAAGGATTTTCATGTCTGTTAAGTTTTTTTATGCACAAAATTGTGTCACGTGTGCAGGGAGTGCAACTAGCCCCCAACACACAAGTGTAGATAATTCAGTGTGTTCAGTGTTTCCAGCAGAAACAGTGCACATATATATTCCTGCCACCATGACCACTTCCAATCACTGAAGTGGTCATGGTGGTTAGAGTAGCCCTTTAAGGTGGTTACAATCACCCATTGAATAGCTTACAGATCCTGGGCCAGTTAAAACATTAAAACCAAACACCCAATACATTCTACATAAAGATACAGTGTACCACTGCTGTCTTCCACCTGACTCCTCTCCATCCTTCTTACAGCTGCCATTGTATCTGTAAACTGCAGCACAGCTAACTGCGCTAATTACGGCCTTTTCCACCTCGCTTTGAGCACCGTTAAATCAGACTCACCAAATCCTGCACTATGTTTATACACTACTCTGTCATGGAAAGAGAGAGGGAGAGGAGGGAGCTACATGTAGGTACTTACTGACTCAAAAGTATGCATTACCGATAAATATATTAAAGGTGCTGGCGTAGAGTTTATGGATCAGGGCACTTGGCACCAGGTGAGTTTTTCCTAGTGGAGGGGCATTTTTGGGGTTATTTGCTAAAGTGATAATTTCCCAATATGGGTCAGAGTGGTCAAGCTGGAAGCATTGCTGACTTAGAGAGCTTTCTCAATATTGCTATTTTTGTCCTAAATGAGAAATTCTCTATGATTGAATTCTGCCTTTAGTGAATAACCGTGTAAGAGTAATGTCCCAGTATTTTAGATCCTGGTTTTATCATATACCATTTCATCTTTCTGGGGACACTGACCAGCAATCTGTAGTGAGATCTTCCTCTCTGTGAGGGATGTACACTCCCTGTTTTTGTTTATAGTATAGCGTATTTTTGCATTGTCGGAAAAAACATTTTTCACTTCATTTTATTTTTTGTGTAATTACAATGCATATTATTGATACTTCCTTATTTCTTTTGGGTTTCATACAGATATAGATCTATGTGAGTTCTTTTTGTAATTACTATTTCTTCATTTTACTTTATAGTCTAATAATGGATCACTGTTCCTTTTTGATTACTGGATGGTTGGACCCGATTAGATTTCAGATTCTTCTTTTGTTTTTGTTTTTATAAAAATAGACGTCTACTAAACTGTGAACGCTTTCAGAAAAAAAAAACATTCAAGGGAAAAGGATGAGGGGAGTGAAGAGAACAGAGTTAAAAAAAAAAGAAAAGAATGTAAGAAAAGAGTGATAAAAAGACAAAGAATGGGGGACTAAGAGACAGAACGTGATACACTATGAGAGAAGGTCTGGTAAGAAGTATTATTGAATTGTTCATATCTTATCCACTACACCAGTAAAGCTCCCATCACGATACTAGTTCGTATATACTATGTGGACTAAGGCCTATATGCACATTAAAATAAAAGAATTCTATTTTCATGTTTAACTAACAACTCTGTCCCCCACACAATTACACTAAACCACCAAAACGTGCATTACACACGGCTACCTTAATGACCTCATGCAATGCGTAGACAATACAACCAACCTTGACTTCCACCCCTCTTGGTATGAAAACCTCGCATTACACTTTTGTAGCCTGATGCACGACTACATTGTTAACCTTGCATGTCTACCAGTTTGTTTTTAAAAAAAAAAAAAAGTGCAGCAATCTTGCCATATTAGCACTTATGTCAGCACATATTTTATGCTGCTTGTAAAATTGATGGATTGACACTGTGCGCATATATATCAAACTCTGCACTACAAAAATAAATAAATAATAAAAAAAAGAATTATGCTGCAAATCGTGTGCCTACTCCAGGCAGGTGTAAAAAGACACATCAAGTTAATGAATTTTATTTACTAAATATCAATTTGTAACCAATTAAATACTAAAATGCAGTTAATAATAGTCAAAGTGACTACTGTCGAGTACATTTTTTAACACCGCCTACTGTACGTTGGACTCCATTTTGCTGATTGGCTTTCTATCACGGCCAAGTCTGAATTTAGTGAATAAACCAGTATCAATGATTAAAAGTGACTAATGTAGCATTACAGTGTAAGGAAACACAAATGATCAAACAATGAGAGTGAGAGTGACTGAGGAATCACATGGAATGTGTACACTGTAATATTCCAAACATTTATACATTTTACTAATCATGGGCAAAGCATGATGGGAGTAGTAGTTCTTTGGCTTTATTTCAGGCCAGCAGTAAAAGGTCAGATTTCTATGTGATCATTACACTCTACTCTACTTGCAGTAAAATACAAAAAAGACAAAAAACTAGTGTATAGGCGCTTCGTAAATCTAAAGATAAAAGTGGTGGAAGATATAAAAGTGTTTCCCCAAACACAATAAAACGTGAATAACAAAGACAAAATGTATATCAAACCACACAACGTGAAAGGTAATAGATATGCAAAAAATACAACCTGAGCTTGTCAGTATAATCAGGTGGTATCTAAAAGCATAAGATAAAATACAACATAGTGTAATCTGTATAAAAACAATAAGAATAGGGCAAAACAGACTATCACTCACATTATGCAGAGCCGTCCCAGGCTCTGTATTGTAGGCTCAAAGGTGCCAATACAGGCAAACGAAATTCCCAGAAAGTGGATGGAGAAGTTGCTCAAAAGATATATATTTATTAAGTAAAATTCAAAATTATAAAAGCTCGAGGTAATAGGGGAGTGGAATCCAGACCATGCAAACAAAAGGATATCCACTTACCCCAAACAGCAACCAAACAAGCCTTCTTCAAGTGCTAGTATTGAGGGCTCCGGAGACCTCAATACTAGCACTTGAAGAAGGCTTGTATAGCCGAAACGCGTCTGCTGCTTTCTGCTGTTACCCAGTTGTATTTTATTATTATTTTTATTTGTGTTCATTCTATGCACTTGCTCTTGGTTGCTGTTTGGGGTAAGTGGATATCCTTTTGTTTGCATGGTCTGGATTCCACTCCCCTATTACCTCGAGCTTTTATAATTTTGAATTTTACTTAATAAATATATATCTTTTGAGCAACTTCTCCATCCACTTTCTGGGAATTTTGTTTGCCTGTATTGGCACCTTTGAGCCTACAATACAGAGCCTGGGACGGCTCTGCATAATGTGAGTGATAGTCTGTTTTGCCCTATTCTTACTGTTTTTATACAGATTACACTATGTTGTATTTTATCTTATGCTTTTAGATACCACCTGATTATACTGACAAGCTCAGGTTGTATTTTTTGCATATCTATTACCTTTCACGTTGTGTGGTTTGATATACATTTTGTCTTTGTTATTCTACTTGCAGTAAGCCTTGCAAGTCATTCTTGCATGAGATATCGCTCACAAATATAAGAAATACTCACAGAGCTTTAGCAAGCTCATTGAAACAATATCATAGGTGAAGTTAATTATAAATGGGGAAAATTAATTTGCAGTTAAAGAATTACTATAGGGTCAGGAACACAAACATGTATTCCTGACCCTATAGAGTTTTACCCACCATTTAGGTGGCTTGCCCCCCCTCCCTTAGCCCCCCTATAAAAGTTTAAAACTCACCTTATTTCCAGCACTGCGCTTACTGTGCAGCCCTGACCCAGGAAGCACCTCTAGAAGCTATCTGAGGAGTGGCCACTTGGAGGTGTCCCTAGGGGCAATGTAAACACTGCATTTTCTCTGAAATTGCATTAAAGTGCCTGAAGGGAGCTATTATACTCAACAGAACAAATACATTAAGCTGTATATTATACATTAAGCTGTATACCGTACATTAAGCTGTATATTATACATTAAGCTGTATACCGTACATTAAGCTGTATATTATACATTAAGCTGTATATTATACATTAAGCTGTAGTTGTTCTGGTGACTATGGTGTCCCTTTCAATTCTGCTATACAATATAGGAAAAGCTCATTAGATCCTTCAAATACCCATAAACCATTCAAAAGCCCAAATCTCCTAAATCAATCAACATACCCAGTAATAAATGGAGAAAAAAAAAAGAAGTTGAGGACACAAGACCTAATATTATCCATGATAGATTCTAAGTGGTTGTTCACCCAGTGAGGGTAATGATGTTGACTCAAGCATTCACCAAAAATGGAATTTCCACTCTCTGCTGTACCACTTGTAAATGAAGAACATGCAGTGCTACGAGAGGGACGAACAAACTAACCAACTGTCCAGGAAGCCAGTTATGTCAAAGACATAATTTAAACACCTGCCTTTTCTGGTTCCTGACCTTCCTTTGCTTCTGCACCAACAAGTAACATGGGCAAATCGCCTTAACTATAGTTTTTAATGCATGTGGTATATCACTTGCCTTTGGGGGACCGTAGCCATGCCCTAGACATGATGTGAAGAGAAGGTAAAATATGGGGACTTGGAGAAAGTACAGGAAAGGAGAGAGACAAGGGAAGGCAGACATGGAGAAAAGTGGTAACAGGAAGATAGGAGAGAGCTGACATGGAGAAGGTTAGAACAGGGAGATAGGAAAGCACCGACATGGAGAAAGTTAGAACAGGGAGAGAGGAAAGAGCAGACATGGAGAAGGTTAGAAAAGGGAGAGAGGAAAGAGCCGACATGGAGAAGGTTAGAACAGGGAGAGAGGAAAGAGCCGACATGGAGAAAGTTAGAACAAGGAGAGAGGAAAGAGCCGACATGGAGAAGGTTAGAACAGGGAGAGAGGAAAGAGCCAACATGGAGAAGGTTAGAACGAGGAGAGAGAAAAGAGCCGACATGGAGAAGGTAAGAACAGGGAGAAAGGAAAGAGCCGACATGGAGAGAGGAAAGAGCCAACATGGAGAAGGTTAAAACAAGGAGAGAGGAAAGTGCCAACATGGAAAAGGTTAGAACAGAAAGAGAGGAAAGAGCCAACATGGAGAAGGTTAGAACGAGGAGAGAGAAAAGAGCCGACATGGAGAACAGAGAGAGAGAGGAAAGAGCCAACATGGAGAAGGTTAGAATGAGGAGAGAGAAAAGAGTCGACATGGAGAACAGAGAGAGAGAGGAAAGAGCCAACATGGAGAAGTTTAGAACAGGAAGAGAGGAAAGAGCCAACATGGAGAAGGTTAGAATGAGGAGAGAGAAAAGAGCCGACATGGAGAAGGTTAGAACAGGGAGAAAGGAAAGAGCCGACATGGAGAAGGTTAGAACAGGTAGAAAGTGAAAGAGCCGACATGGAGAAGGTTAGAACAGGGAGAGAGAAAAGAGCCGACATGGAGAAGGTTAGAACAGTGAGAGAGGAAAGAGCCGACATGGAGAAGGTTAGAACAGGTAGAAAGGAAAGAGCCTACATGGAGAACAGGGAGAGAGGAAAGAGCCAACATGGAGAAGGTTAGAACAGGGAGAGAGGAAAGTGCCAACATGGAGAAGGTTAGAACGAGGAGAGAGAAAAGAGCCGACATGGAGAAGGTTAGAACAGGGAGAGAGGAAAGAGCCGACATGGAGTAGGTTAGAACAGGGAGAGAGGAAAGAGCCGACATGGAGAAGGTTAGAACAGGGAGAGAGGAAAGAGCCGACATGGAGAAGGTTAGAACAGGGAGAGAGGAAAAAGCCAACATGGAGAAGGTTAGAACGAGGAGAGAGAAAAGAGCCGACATGGAGAAGGTTAGAACAGGGAGAAAGGAAAGAGCCGACATGGAGAATAGGGAGAGAGGAAAGAGCCAACATGGAGAAGGTTAGAACAGGGAGAGAGGAAAGTGCCAACATGGAGAAGGTTAGAACGAGGAGAGAGAAAAGAGCCGACATGGAGAAGGTTAGAATAGGGAGAGAGGAAAGAGCCGACGTGGAGAAGGTTAGAACGAGGAGAGAGAAAAGAGCCAACATGGAGAAGGTTAGAACAGGGAGAAAGGAAAGAGCCAACATGGAGAATAGGGAGAGAGGAAAGAGACAACATGGAGAAGGTTAGAAAAGGGAGAGAGGAAAGTGCCAACATGGAGAAGGTTTGAACGAGGAGAGAGAAAAGAGCCGAAATGGAGAAGGTTAGAACAGGGAGAGAGGAAAGAGCCAAAATGGAGAAGGTTAGAATAAGGAGAGAGGAAAGAGCCAACATGGAGAAGGTTAAAACAGGAAGAGAGGAAAAAGCCAACATGGAGAAGGTTAGAACGAGGAGAGAGAAAAGAGTCGACATGGAGAAGGTTAGAACAGGAAGAGAGGAAAGAGCCAACAAGGAGAACAGGAAGAAAGGAAAGTGCCAACATGGAGAAGGTTAAAACAGGAAGAGAGGAAAAAGCCAACATGGAGAAGGTTAGAACGAGGAGAGAGAAAAGAGTCGACATGGAGAAGGTTAGAACGAGGAGAGAGAAAAGAGTCGACATGGAGAAGGTTAGAACAGGAAGAGAGGAAAGAGCCAACATGGAGAAGGTTAGAACAGGGAGAGAGGAAAGAGCCAACATGGAGAACAGGAAGAGAGGAAAGTGCCAACATGGAGAAGGTTGGAATAGGAAGAGAGGAAAGAGCCAACATGGAGAAGGTTAGAACAGGAAGAGAGGAAAGAGCCAACATGGAGAAGGTTAGAACAGGGAGAGAGGAAAGAGCCAACATGGAGAAGGTTAGAACAGGGAGAGAGGAAAGAGCCAACATGAATAAGGTTAGAACAGGGAGAGAGGAAAGAGCCAACATGGAGAACAGGGAGAGAGGAAAGAGCCAACATGGAGAAGGTTAGAATAGTAAGAGCGGAAAGAGCCAACATGGAGAAGGTTAGAACAGGGAGAGAGGAAAGAGCCAACATGGAGAAGGTTAGAACAGGGAGAGAGGAAAGAGCCAACATGGAGAAGGTTAGAACAGGGAGAAAGGAAAGAGCCGACATGGAAAACAGGGAGAGAGGAAAGAACAAACATGGAGAAGGTTAGAACAGGAAGAGAGGAAAGAGCCAACATGGAGAAGGTTAGAACAGGGAGAAAGGAAAGAGCCGACATGGAAAACAGGGAGAGAGGAAAGAACAAACATGGAGAAGGTTAGAACAGGAAGAGAGGAAAGTGCCAACATGGAGAAGGTTAGAACAGGGAGAGAGGAAAGAGCCAACATGGAGAAGGTTAGAACAGGGAGAGAGGAAAGAGCCAACATGGAGAAGGTTAGAACAGGGAGAAAGGAAAGAGCCGACATGGAAAACAGGGAGAGAGGAAAGAACAAACATGGAGAAGGTTAGAACAGGAAGAGAGGAAAGTGCCAACATGGAGAAGGTTAGAACGAGGAGAGAGAAAAGGGCCGACATGGAGAAGGTTAGAATAGGGAGAAAGTGAAAGAGCCGGCATGGAGAAGGTTAGAACAGGAGGAGAGGAAAGAGCCAAAACATGGAGAAGGTTAAAACAGGAAGAGAGGAAAAAGCCAACATGGAGAAGGTTAGAACGAGGAGAGAGAAAAAAGTCGACATGGAGAAGGTTAGAACATGGAGAGAGGAAAGAGCCAACATGGAGAAGGTTAAAACAGGGAAAGAGGAAAGTGCCAACATGGAGAAGGTTAGAACAGGAAGAGAGGAAAGTGCCAACATGGAGAAGGTTAGAACAAGGAGAGAGAAAAGAGCCGACATGGAAAAGGTTAGAACAGGGAGAAAGGAAAGAGCCGACATGGAGAAGGTTAGAACAGGTCGAAAGTGAAAGAGCCGACATGGAGAAGGTTAGAACAGGGAGAGAGGAAAGTGCCAACATGGAGAAGGTTAGAACAAGGAGAGAGGAAAGAGCCGACATGGAGAAGGTTAGAACAGGGAGAGATTAAAGAGCCGACATGGAGAACAGGGAGAGAGGAAAGAGCCAACCTGGAGAACAGGGAGAGAGGAAAGAGCCAACCTGGAGAACAGGGAGAGAGGAAAGAGCCAACATGGAGAACAGGGAGAGATGAAAGACATGACATGGAGAAGGTTAGAACAGGCAGAGAGGAAAGAGCCGACATGGAGTAGGTTAGAACAGGGAGAGAGGAAAGAGCCGACATGGAGAAGGTTAGAACAGGGAGAAAGGAAAGAGTCGACATGGAAAACAGGAGAGAGTGGAAAGAACAAACATGGAGAAGGTTAGAAAAGGAGAGAGGAGTGCCAACATGGAGAAGGCCTGAACGAGGAGAGAGAAAGAGCTCTAAATGGAGAAGCTAAGTTAGAACAGGGGGGAGAGAGGAAAGAGCCAAAATGGAGAAGGTTAGAATAAGGAGAGAGGAAAGAGCCAACATGGAGAAGGTTAAAACAGGAAGAGAGGAAAAAGCCAACATGGAGAAGGTTAGAACGAGGAGAGAGAAAAGAGTCGACATGGAGAAGGTTAGAACAGGAAGAGAGGAAAGAGCCAACAAGGAGAACAGGAAGAGAGGAAAGTGCCAACATGGAGAAGGTTAAAACAGGAAGAGAGGAAAAAGCCAACATGGAGAAGGTTAGAACGAGGAGAGAGAAAAGAGTCGACATGGAGAAGGTTAGAACGAGGAGAGAGAAAAGAGTCGACATGGAGAAGGTTAGAACAGGAAGAGAGGAAAGAGCCAACATGGAGAAGGTTAGAACAGGGAGAGAGGAAAGAGCCAACATGGAGAACAGGAAGAGAGGAAAGTGCCAACATGGAGAAGGTTGGAATAGGAAGAGAGGAAAGAGCCAACATGGAGAAGGTTAGAACAGGGAGAGAGGAAAGAGCCAACATGGAGAAGGTTAGAACAGGAGGAAAGAGCCAACATGATTAAGGTTAGAACAGAGAGAGGAAAGAGCCAACATGGAGAACAGGGAGAGAGGAAAGACAACATGGAGAAGGTTAGAATAGTAAGAGAAAGAGTCAACATGGATAGAACAGGAGAGAGGAAAGAGCCAACATGGAGAAGGTTAGAACAGGAGAGAGAAAGACAACATGGAGAAGGTTAGGGAGAAAGGAAAGAGCCGACATGGAAAACAGGGAGAGAGGAAAGAACAAACATGGAGGAAGGTTAGGAACAGGAAGAGAGGAAAGTGCCAACATGGAGAAGGTTAGAACAGGAGAGGAGCCAACATGGAGAAGAAGAACAGGAGGAGATGAAAGAGCCAACATGGAGAAGGTTAGAACAGGGGAGAAAGGAAAGAGCCGACATGGAAAACAGGGAGAGAGGAAAGAACAAACATGGAGAAGGTTAGAACAGGAATAGAGGAAAGTGCCAACATGGAGAAGGTTAGAACGAGGAGAGAGAAAAGGGCCGACATGGAGAAGGTTAGAATAGGGAGAAAGTGAAAGAGCCGGCATGGAGAAGGTTAGAACAGGAGGAGAGGAAAGAGCCAAAACATGGAGAAGGTTAAAACAGGAAGAGAGGAAAAAGCCAACATGGAGAAGGTTAGAACGAGGAGAGAGAAAAAAGTCGACATGGAGAAGGTTAGAACATGGAGAGAGGAAAGAGCCAACATGGAGAAGGTTAAAACAGGGAAAGAGGAAAGTGCCAACATGGAGAAGGTTAGAACAGGAAGAGAGGAAAGTGCCAACATGGAGAAGGTTAGAACAAGGAGAGAGAAAAGAGCCGACATGGAAAAGGTTAGAACAGGGAGAAAGGAAAGAGCCGACATGGAGAAGGTTAGAACAGGTCGAAAGTGAAAGAGCCGACATGGAGAAGGTTAGAACAGGGAGAGAGGAAAGTGCCAACATGGAGAAGGTTAGAACAAGGAGAGAGGAAAGAGCCGACATGGAGAAGGTTAGAACAGGGAGAGATTAAAGAGCCGACATGGAGAACAGGGAGAGAGGAAAGAGCCAACCTGGAGAACAGGGAGAGAGGAAAGAGCCAACCTGGAGAACAGGGAGAGAGGAAAGAGCCAACATGGAGAACAGGGAGAGATGAAAGACATGACATGGAGAAGGTTAGAACAGGCAGAGAGGAAAGAGCCGACATGGAGTAGGTTAGAACAGGGAGAGAGGAAAGAGCCGACATGGAGAACAGGGAGAGAGGAAAGTGCCAACATGGAGAACAGGGAGAGATGAAAGACATCACATGGAGAAGGTTAGAACGAGGAGACAGAAAAGAGTCAACATGGAGAAGGTTAGAACGAGGAGAGAGAAAAGAGTCAACATGGAGAAGGTTAGAACAGGGAGAAAGGAAAGAGCCGACATGGAGGAGGTTAAAACAGGGAGAGAGGAAAGTGCAAACATGGAGAAGGTTAGAACAGGGAGAGAGGAAAGTGCCAACATGGAGTAGGTTAGAACAGGGAGAGAGGAAAGAGCCGACATGGAGAACAGGGAGAGAGGAAAGTGCCAACATGGAGAACAGGGAGAGATGAAAGACATCACATGGAGAAGGTTAGAACGAGGAGACAGAAAAGAGCCAACATGGAGAAGGTTAGAACAGGGAGAGAGGAAAGAGCCGACATGGAGAAGGTTAAAACAGGGAGAGAGGAAAGAGCCGACATGGAGAAGGATAGAACAGGGAGAGAGGAAAGAGCCAACATGGAGAAGGTTAGAACAGGGAGAGAGAAAAGAGCCAACATGGAGAAGGTTAGAACAGGAAGATAGGAAAGAGCCAACATGGAGAAGGTTAGAACAGGGAGAGAGAAAAGAGCCAACATGGAGAAGGTTAGAACAGGAAGAGAGGAAAGTGCCAACATGGAGAAGGTTAGAACAGGGAGAGAGAAAAGAGCCAACATGGAGAAGGTTAGAACAGGAAGAGAGGAAAGTGCCAACAAGGAGAAGGTTAGAACGAGGCAAGAGAAAAGAGCCAACATGAAGAAGGTTAGAACAGGAAGAAAGGAAAGAGCCAACATGGAGAAGGTTAGAATAGGAAGAGAGGAAAGAGCCAACATGGAGAAGGTTAGAACAGGGAGAGAGGAAAGAGCCAACATGGAGAAGGTTAGAACAGGGAGAGAGAAAAGAGCCAACATGGAGAAGGTTAGAACAGGAAGAGAGGAAAGTGCCAACAAGGAGAAGGTTAGAACGAGGCAAGAGAAAAGAGCCAACATGAAGAAGGTTAGAACAGGAAGAAAGGAAAGAGCCAACATGGAGAAGGTTAGAATAGTAAGAGAGGAAAGAGCCAACATGGAGAAGGTTAGAACAGGGAGAGAGGAAAGAGCCAACATGGAGAAGGTTAGAACAGGGAGAGAGGAAAGAGCCAACATGGAGAAGGTTAGAACAGGGAGAAAGGAAAGAGCCGACATGGAAAACAGTGAGAGAGGAAAGAACAAACATGGAGAAGGTTAGAACAGGAAGAGAGGAAAGTGCCAACATGGAGAAGGTTAGAACAGGGAGAGAGGAAAGAGCCAACATAGAGAAGGTTAGAACAGGGAGAGAGGAAAGAGCCGACATGGAGAAGCTTAGAACAGGGAGAAAGGAAAGAGCCGACATGGAAAACAGGGAGAGAGGAAAGAACAAACATGGAGAAGGTTAGAACAGGAAGAGAGGAAAGTGCCAACATGGAGAAGGTTAGAACAGGGAGAGAGGAAAGAGCCAACATAGAGAAGGTTAGAACAGGGAGAGAGGAAAGAGCCGACATGGAGAAGCTTAGAACAGGGAGAAAGGAAAGAGCCGACATGGAAAACAGGGAGAGAGGAAAGAACAAACATGGAGAAGGTTAGAACAGGGAGAGAGGAAAGAGCCAACATGGAGAAGGTTAGAACAGGGAGAGAGGAAAGAGCCAACATGGAGAAGGTTAGAACAGGGAGAAAGGAAAGAGCCGACATGGAAAACAGGGAGAGAGGAAAGAACAAACATGGAGAAGGTTAGAACAGGAAGAGAGGAAAGTGCCAACATGGAGAAGGTTAGAACAGGGAGAGAGGAAAGAGCCAACATAGAGAAGGTTAGAACAGGGAGAGAGGAAAGAGCCGACATGGAGAAGGTTAGAACAGGAGAGAGGAGGAGCCCACATGGAGAATAGGAACAGGGAGAGGAAAGTCAACACGGAGAAGGTTAGAATCCAGGAGAGAGAAAGAGCCCATTACGGAGAAGGTTAGAACAGGAGAAAGGAAAGATCTACTACTTTGGAGAATAGGAGATGGAAAGAGCCTCAAATCACGGAGAAGGCCAGGAAATCAGGAGAGAGAGGAAAACAAATTTAGAATAGGGAGAGAGGAAAGAGCCGACGTGGAGAAGGTTAGAACGAGGAGAGAGAAAAGAGCCAACATGGAGAAGGTTAGAACAGGGAGAAAGGAAAGAGCCAACATGGAGAATAGGGAGAGAGGAAAGAGACAACATGGAGAAGGTTAGAAAAGGGAGAGAGGAAAGTGCCAACATGGAGAAGGTTTGAACGAGGAGAGAGAAAAGAGCCGAAATGGAGAAGGTTAGAACAGGGAGAGAGGAAAGAGCCAAAATGGAGAAGGTTAGAATAAGGAGAGAGGAAAGAGCCAACATGGAGAAGGTTAAAACAGGAAGAGAGGAAAAAGCCAACATGGAGAAGGTTAGAACGAGGAGAGAGAAAAGAGTCGACATGGAGAAGGTTAGAACAGGAAGAGAGGAAAGAGCCAACAAGGAGAACAGGAAGAAAGGAAAGTGCCAACATGGAGAAGGTTAAAACAGGAAGAGAGGAAAAAGCCAACATGGAGAAGGTTAGAACGAGGAGAGAGAAAAGAGTCGACATGGAGAAGGTTAGAACGAGGAGAGAGAAAAGAGTCGACATGGAGAAGGTTAGAACAGGAAGAGAGGAAAGAGCCAACATGGAGAAGGTTAGAACAGGGAGAGAGGAAAGAGCCAACATGGAGAACAGGAAGAGAGGAAAGTGCCAACATGGAGAAGGTTGGAATAGGAAGAGAGGAAAGAGCCAACATGGAGAAGGTTAGAACAGGAAGAGAGGAAAGAGCCAACATGGAGAAGGTTAGAACAGGGAGAGAGGAAAGAGCCAACATGGAGAAGGTTAGAACAGGGAGAGAGGAAAGAGCCAACATGGGTTAGAACAGGGAGAGAGGAAAGAGCCAACATGGAGAACAGGTGGAGAAGGTTAGAATAGTAAGAGCGGAAAGAGCCAACATGGAGAAGGTTAGAACAGGGAGAGAGGAAAGAGCCAACATGGAGAAGGTTAGAACAGGGAGAGAGGAAAGAGCCAACATGGAGAAGGTTAGAACAGGGAGAAAGGAAAGAGCCGACATGGAAAACAGGGAGAGAGGAAAGAACAAACATGGAGAAGGTTAGAACAGGAAGAGAGGAAAGTGCCAACATGGAGAAGGTTAGAACAGGGAGAGAGGAAAGAGCCAACATGGAGAAGGTTAGAACAGGGAGAGAGGAAAGAGCCAACATGGAGAAGGTTAGAACAGGGAGAAAGGAAAGAGCCGACATGGAAAACAGGGAGAGAGGAAAGAACAAACATGGAGAAGGTTAGAACAGGAAGAGAGGAAAGTGCCAACATGGAGAAGGTTAGAACGAGGAGAGAGAAAAGGGCCGACATGGAGAAGGTTAGAATAGGGAGAAAGTGAAAGAGCCGGCATGGAGAAGGTTAGAACAGGAGGAGAGGAAAGAGCCAAAACATGGAGAAGGTTAAAACAGGAAGAGAGGAAAAAGCCAACATGGAGAAGGTTAGAACGAGGAGAGAGAAAAAAGTCGACATGGAGAAGGTTAGAACATGGAGAGAGGAAAGAGCCAACATGGAGAAGGTTAAAACAGGGAAAGAGGAAAGTGCCAACATGGAGAAGGTTAGAACAGGAAGAGAGGAAAGTGCCAACATGGAGAAGGTTAGAACAAGGAGAGAGAAAAGAGCCGACATGGAAAAGGTTAGAACAGGGAGAAAGGAAAGAGCCGACATGGAGAAGGTTAGAACAGGTCGAAAGTGAAAGAGCCGACATGGAGAAGGTTAGAACAGGGAGAGAGGAAAGTGCCAACATGGAGAAGGTTAGAACAAGGAGAGAGGAAAGAGCCGACATGGAGAAGGTTAGAACAGGGAGAGAGGAAAGAGCCGACATGGAGAACAGGGAGAGAGGAAAGAGCCAACCTGGAGAACAGGGAGAGAGGAAAGAGCCAACCTGGAGAACAGGGAGAGAGGAAAGAGCCAACATGGAGAACAGGGAGAGATGAAAGACATGACATGGAGAAGGTTAGAACAGGCAGAGAGGAAAGAGCCGACATGGAGTAGGTTAGAACAGGGAGAGAGGAAAGAGCCGACATGGAGAACAGGGAGAGAGGAAAGTGCCAACATGGAGAACAGGGAGAGATGAAAGACATCACATGGAGAAGGTTAGAACGAGGAGACAGAAAAGAGTCAACATGGAGAAGGTTAGAACGAGGAGAGAGAAAAGAGTCAACATGGAGAAGGTTAGAACAGGGAGAAAGGAAAGAGCCGACATGGAGGAGGTTAAAACAGGGAGAGAGGAAAGTGCAAACATGGAGAAGGTTAGAACAGGGAGAGAGGAAAGTGCCAACATGGAGTAGGTTAGAACAGGGAGAGAGGAAAGAGCCGACATGGAGAACAGGGAGAGAGGAAAGTGCCAACATGGAGAACAGGGAGAGATGAAAGACATCACATGGAGAAGGTTAGAACGAGGAGACAGAAAAGAGCCAACATGGAGAAGGTTAGAACAGGGAGAGAGGAAAGAGCCGACATGGAGAAGGTTAAAACAGGGAGAGAGGAAAGAGCCGACATGGAGAAGGATAGAACAGGGAGAGAGGAAAGAGCCAACATGGAGAAGGTTAGAACAGGGAGAGAGAAAAGAGCCAACATGGAGAAGGTTAGAACAGGAAGATAGGAAAGAGCCAACATGGAGAAGGTTAGAACAGGGAGAGAGAAAAGAGCCAACATGGAGAAGGTTAGAACAGGAAGAGAGGAAAGTGCCAACATGGAGAAGGTTAGAACAGGGAGAGAGAAAAGAGCCAACATGGAGAAGGTTAGAACAGGAAGAGAGGAAAGTGCCAACAAGGAGAAGGTTAGAACGAGGCAAGAGAAAAGAGCCAACATGAAGAAGGTTAGAACAGGAAGAAAGGAAAGAGCCAACATGGAGAAGGTTAGAATAGTAAGAGAGGAAAGAGCCAACATGGAGAAGGTTAGAACAGGGAGAGAGGAAAGAGCCAACATGGAGAAGGTTAGAACAGGGAGAGAGAAAAGAGCCAACATGGAGAAGGTTAGAACAGGAAGAGAGGAAAGTGCCAACAAGGAGAAGGTTAGAACGAGGCAAGAGAAAAGAGCCAACATGAAGAAGGTTAGAACAGGAAGAAAGGAAAGAGCCAACATGGAGAAGGTTAGAATAGTAAGAGAGGAAAGAGCCAACATGGAGAAGGTTAGAACAGGGAGAGAGGAAAGAGCCAACATGGAGAAGGTTAGAACAGGGAGAGAGGAAAGAGCCAACATGGAGAAGGTTAGAACAGGGAGAAAGGAAAGAGCCGACATGGAAAACAGGGAGAGAGGAAAGAACAAACATGGAGAAGGTTAGAACAGGAAGAGAGGAAAGAGCCAACATGGAGAAGGTTAGAACAGGGAGAGAGGAAAGAGCCAACATAGAGAAGGTTAGAACAGGGAGAGAGGAAAGAGCCGACATGGAGAAGCTTAGAACAGGGAGAAAGGAAAGAGCCGACATGGAAAACAGGGAGAGAGGAAAGAACAAACATGGAGAAGGTTAGAACAGGAATAGAGGAAAGTGCCAACATGGAGAAGGTTAGAACGAGGAGAGAGAAAAGGGCCGACATGGAGAAGGTTAGAATAGGGAGAAAGGGAAAGAGCCGGCATGGAGAAGGTTAGAACAGGAGGAGAGGAAAGAGCCAAAACATGGAGAAGGTTAAAACAGGAAGAGAGGAAAAAGCCAACATGGAGAAGGTTAGAACGAGGAGAGAGAAAAAAGTCGACATGGAGAAGGTTAGAACAGGGAGAAAGGAACGAGCCGACATGGAGAACATGGAGAGAGGAAAGAGCCAACATGGAGAAGGTTAAAACAGGGAAAGAGGAAAGTGCCAACATGGAGAAGGTTAGAACAGGAAGAGAGGAAAGTGCCAACATGGAGAAGGTTAGAACAAGGAGAGAGAAAAGAGCCGACATGGAGAAGGTTAGAACAGGGAGAAAGGAAAGAGCCGACATGAAGAAGGTTAGAACAGGTCGAAAGTGAAAGAGCCGACATGGAGAAGGTTAGAACAGGGAGAGAGGAAAGAGCCGACATGGAGAAGGTTAGAACAGGGAGAGAGGAAAGAGCCAACTTGGAGAACAGGGAGAGAGGAAAGAGCCAACATGGAGAACAGGGAGAGAGGAAAGAGCCAACATGGAGAACAGGGAGAGATGAAAGACATGACATGGAGAAGGTTAGAACAGGCAGAGAGGAAAGAGCCGACATGGAGAAGGTTAGAACAGGGAGAGAGGAAAGAGCCGACATGGAGAACAGGGAGAGAGGAAAGTGCCAACATGGAGAACAGGGAGAGATGAAAGACATCACATGGAGAAGGTTAGAACGAGGAGACAGAAAAGAGTCAACATGGAGAAGGTTAGAACGAGGAGAGAGAAAAGAGTCAACATGGAGAAGGTTAGAACAGGGAGAAAGGAAAGAGCCGACATGGAGGAGGTTAAAACAGGGAGAGAGGAAAGTGCATACATGGATAAGGTTAGAACAGGGAGAAAGGAAAGAGCCGACATGGAGAAGGTTAGAACAGGGAGAGAGGAAAGTGCCAACATGGAGAAGGATAGAACAGGGAGAGAGGAAAGAACCAACATGGAGAAGGTTAGAACAGGGAGAGAGGAAAGAGCCGACATGGAGAAGGTTAGAACAGGGAGAGAGGAAAGAGCCGACATGGAGAAGGTTAGAACAGGGAGAGAGGAAAGAGCCAACATGGAGAAGGTTAGAACAGGGAGAGAGAAAAGAGCCAACATGGAGAAGGTTAGAACAGGGAGAGAGAAAAGAGCCAACATGGAGAAGGTTAGAACAGGGAGAGAGGAAAGAGCCGACATGGAGAAGGTTAGAACAGGGAGAGAGGAAAGAGCCAACATGGAGAAGGTTAGAACAGGGAGAGAGAAAAGAGCCAACATGGAGAAGGTTAGAACAGGGAGAGAGAAAAGAGCCAACATGGAGAAGGTTAGAACAGGGAGAGAGGAAAGAGCCGACATGGAGAAGGTTAGAACAGGGAGAGAGGAAAGAGCCAACATGGAGAAGGTTAGAACAGGAAGAGAGGAAAGTGCCAACAAGGAGAAGGTTAGAACGAGGCAAGAGAAAAGAGCCAACATGAAGAAGGTTAGAACAGGAAGAAAGGAAAGAGCCGACATGGAGAAGGTTAGAACAGGGATAGAGGAAAGAGGAGAGATGGGGGAATTCAGGAATGGGGAAACAAGGGAAGAACATGGGGGAACAACGAGAGAGGAAAGAGTTGACATGGGGAAGGTTGAAATATACACAAATACAAAGGATATATAACACTATATTGATATTCAAAATATTAATGATATGTTACAATCCTTTTTTGGGATTATTTATTAATGAAATTGAATTGTGTCTGTCTAGCACAACACATATTAAAGTGTAAAATATTGTACAAATGACAGATCCGCATTATGAAGCTCGCATCTAATTTGTTCACGTTTAATTGGTAAAAGAATGGGCTGTGCCAGAGGATTCTGGGTAGAACTTACTAGATAACGCGCTGCCTACAGAAATGCCTGAGGGGGCAGTTTGGAGCTTACGAGGTACCCAAACACAGCCTGCATTTTTTTGGCATGATCACAAGACATCTTCAAACCCACAGAATAATTTTACTGTGCTGGGAACTGGCCACACAATTGCTGATTTATGTTCTGAGTCATTGACATAAAGCCTGCAGTGTAATACAAACTATGTGATGGCAGAAACTGCTCGTTGGGTAGTTCGATCAGTTTCTGTTTCAGAGATCCCGCTCGCCACCTCCAACAAAAATATACTGGGTTTAGTCATAATCCCATGAAATAACAACAGATTACATGGGGCAGTCTAAGCACTGCTGTTATCGTGATTATGGTGCTAGCAGTCTGTGCCCTGTGGATTGGTCTCACCAAAACTGGGCAAATACAGTATGACCCACAACCGGTGGTACGGCATCCGGTGCCTAAAAGCACCATAATCACTATAATGACATGTAATAGTTACAGGGGTTTAAAGAGCTGCCCCTTTAACCCCTTAAGAACACATGACATGTGTGACATGCCATGATTCCCTTTTATTCCAGAAGTTTGGTCCTTAAGGGGTTAAGACAAATTACATGAGCTTTCAAAAATAAAAGATTTTTTTTAACTTTAGCTATTTTTCCATAAAATTTGCAATCACCTAATATGAACCCCCTCTATTCTATCCAGAGATAACCAACTGCCCCCTCTATTCTACCCAGAGATAACCAACTGCCCCTCTATTCTATCCAGTGATAACCAACTGCCCCTTCTATTCTGCCCTGTATTAACCAACTGCCCCTCTATTATACTCAGAGATAACCAACTGCCTCCTCTATTCTGCCCTGTATTAACCAACTGCCCCTCTATTATACTCAGAGATAACCAACTGCCCCCTCTATTCTACCCAGAGATAACCAACTGCCCCTCTATTCTATCCAGTGATAACCAACTGCCCCTTCTATTCTGCCCTGTATTAACCAACTGCCCCCTCTATTCTTCCCAATGTAAACAACTGTCCTTTCACTTCTAGCTAGCCCTGTTTACTGCCCTGTATACACCAACTGCCCCTCTCATTCTGCCCAGTGTGAACCAACTACTCAATGTATTCTGCTCAATATGAAACAACCGGCCACTGTGACTACTGTGAAACAATATGCTGCGTCCATATAACTGCCCCCTCTATTCTGTTCATTTTGAACCAACCTTTTTTCATCTCAATACAAAACCTCCAAGCATCACAAAATGTTTTTTTTTTGTCCGAACACTACTTATTGATGGCTATTTTCAGCGACTGATCCACAATAAAATTCCCGTTTTTCACAATATCCCTTGATCTCATCTCAGGGAATGAAATATTGATTAGGATTACTGTATGGTTCCTCTACGCTCAGAACTTCCGATCTCTGAAATCCTCTTGCATTTTAATCACAGAAAACACATATTTGACTTAGAAAATTGCAAAGTGTTTAGAAGATAAAGTGCAAGCTCTTTGGCGTAAAGTGTTGGACCAGACATTCTACAAACTTTTAACTTGTACAATTGTGGTGCACTCTAACGCCCAACACGTGAATACCATTCTGTGACAGTTATCTGCTCCTGGTGCTGCGAAAAACACTGCTTTCCATTTTTTTAAACTTTTCTTTCAGTTAAAAAAAAAATGAATGATATAATATATAGATCAAGGATGTTGGTATGGGTTAATCGCAAAGAGAGCAATTCATTAATCTGGAGAATCTTTCTGTTTTCTGTTATTTTGTAACGGTTTCGGGAAATGTTAGGTTGGTAATACCTAATATAATACCTACATTCTAACTCTGCTGGCCGTCTTCGGTTGGAGGAGAGTGGATAAAAGACGGTTAGTGCCGTGTCTAGCGGTAAAGAAGTCTACTCAAAGTGCATCAATAATGTGACAGACGGAAATCTACAAATCTCAGCGCAGGGAGTGAGCGAGAAGCTGGAACTTATCTGCTAAAGATTGCAATAGATTTCCTCGCCTCGCCCACCCGCGCCGCGTCCATATATCGATTTCTTTTGTAACTGTGATTTATACGAAGCCTCTGACAGGGAGAAATAAAATGAAGCAGATTATTTGATACAAAACCTGGCTGAGAGCAGCAGGTGGAGGATAAGCACTTACAGAGAACAAAAACACGCTCCGCTCCTATCGAAAAGACATTTAATATTGGCTGCTGCTCCGGCCAGTGACAGCTGAGGAGTGAACTTATTTAATATGGTGACAGATAGGCTAATAAACATTAACCTTTTGCTATCCGAGCACAGCTTCAGATCCTGTCAGTTGGGGTCATTTCCATGTATCGACTACTGAAGGGTCATAACACGGGCCTCTCAGAGGCCTGCAAGCTGCTTTCAGACTGAGTTACAAAGATTCGGAGACCAAACACCAATACCAATAAACTGCAATTAAAAGGTGTCAAATTAAAGGCATACAGCTGCAACAAAAGACCTCTTTGTACCAAATTCCCTCTAAATTTCTGAAAGTGAAAAAAAATAAAATTGCTGCTATCTCTCCAAATGTTAAACCTTTCTCTGCTGGGTGGAAACAGACAAAATCAAGTTAACATCTAACATTCTGTAATCGTATTGGAAAAAATCCACATTAGGTGTATGGTATTACAATGAAACGCTGAAGCACATGTCAAACCATGTTAAACATGAGTTAAAAAATAAATAAATATATCTCTATACATGTACTGCGCTATCCAAATTTACATTAAAAAAAACTTGATGTTCACCTCAAGTCAAGTACCCACAGGGCCAACACACAGATACGTATCTGACACAGTTCGATAAACACCGTACGCAACGTCATAAGTGACAATCAAATGACAAGTGTGCATGGGCAATATGGGCCATTACTGTGTTTCAGTGCTTTACGTGCAAATCACTAATACGCAGATGGTCGGTATCTGTAGGACAGGATGTTGGTAGAACTAGGCTGCTGTACGAAGAGGTTGGAAACCTGTCTGTAATTTGTGGCCACAAAAAGTGGAAAGAGCACAGTAATTTGTAAAGGCATTTATACTTCTGTTTGGAGTTTTGTGTCCATAGAGTTTGGAGGATGTTCAAGTAAATTTGCAATAAAAGAAATATAAATAAAATGACTAGCATTAGATCACTAGAAACTTCCATGTTGCTAATTTAATGAATATATAAAAAGTCACATTCAAAGTTCAAAGATTTGATTGTAAACAAAAAAGTGGAATGGAAAAAAGATTACGTTTCAAATGATTCACCTACAACCTGCTCCTGGAATTCCAGGTAGATTCCCTCTGCGTACATGAAAGACTCATTCACCATCACAGTACATTAGGAAAGCGTCATACAAACAGCTATATCCATTATTATTATATTGGGCATTTATATTATTATTATAGTCATTTATATAGCGCCAACAGATTCCGTAGCGCTTTACAATATTATGAGAGGGGGGATGTAACTATAAATAGGACAATTAAAAGAAAACGATAGGTTGAAGAGGGCACAGCTCAAACAAGCTTACAGTCTATAGGAGGTGGGGTATAAAACACATTAGGACAGGAAATAGCAATCAAATAAGGTGGGAGCGAAGCAGAGCTGGAGGAGAGAGTAGAGTGCTGCCCTATAGGAGAGAGCAGGAGACAGGTATGTAAGGTAGAGGTTACTCTGGGAGGCCATAAGCTTTCCTAAAGAGATGGGTTTTAAGGCACTTCTTAAACGATTGAAGACTAAGGGAGAGTCTGATGGCGGTAGGCAGGCCATTCCATAGGAAGGGAGCCGCCTGAGAGAAGTCCTGCAACCACGAGTTGGCCGTACGGGTGCGAACAACGGACAGAAAAAGGTCACAGGCAGAGCGGAGAGACCGAGAAGGGGCATACCTATGGATCTGTGAGGAGATATAAGAGGGACTAGGATTATTCAGTGCTTTATAGGTGTGGATTAGTACCTTGAATTGACTCCTATAGGATACAGGGAGCCAATGTAAGGACTGGCAGAGGGGTGAGGTGTGAGAGGACCGACTAGAAAGGAAAATCAGTCTGGCGGCAGCATTCATTACAGACTGTAGCGGGGCAATATGGTTCTTGGGAAGACCAATTAGGAGAGGGTTACAATTATCCATGCGGGAAATTACTAGAGCATGGACAAGCTCCTTAGTAGCATCTTGCGTAAGAAAAGGGCGTATGCGGGCTATGTTTTTAAGATGGAATCTACAGGACTTGGTAACATGCTGGATGTGAGGCTCAAAGGTGAGGCCAGAATCAAATATTACACCAAGACAGCGCACTTGGAAGGATGGACTGATGTGGATATCACTAACTTGAAGGGAGAGCGAGAGAGGAGGATCAGTATTAGGAGGAGGAAAGACAAGGAGCTCAGTTTTAGAGAGAATTTGCCCAGACCAAAGTTTGTTGAAAAAAAAATATAAAAAAAAACTTTTAATCATAATACCTGTATTTTCAAACATCGGTAATTTGAGAGAAAGGAATTAAAAAATGTGTGTACAGACTGCCTTCAATAAGAGTGCAAGATCCAGCACTCCTATAGTGTCTAACAGTAACAATGTTACAATATGTTTAGAAGTGCTAGATAAAGCACTTTCAGCAACACTGTTGTGATATATGTCTTATGCAGCTTCACTATTGTGAAAGAATATATTTTTGTATTTAACAAACACTAATGAGAGATTTAGTTTAACGCCAACTTATTCTGTAGCGCTTTACAATAACATAACGTTTAAATTTAACAGTACAACAATAGGTTGATGCGGTCCCTGCTCAAACGAGCTTCCGATCTAGAGGGCACAATAGGAAGGGCATCGAGGGGGACAGCAACGAAATAAGAAGGTAGGAAAGTCACAGGACCGGAGGCGAGAGTGAAGCGAGAGACAGGTTTAAGAAATAGACATTACTTTGGGAGGCCGTGTGAGCATTTCTAAAGATGGGTTTTAAGTGACTCAGAATGTTCCACAGGGTGGAGAATTGACATGGGGAAATACAAGGTTTGGCTAAAACAGCCACACTGGTAAAAGAGTTCTCCATGATATTTTCTCGTCTGTCTATCATGGTTTAAAATGACGCTCGCCCATCCTCCTCAGTTTCTGGTTTAGTGATGTAACCAGGTCATTGCCACACTCCCTTAACTAAGCCATGGAGTGACTCGTGGCCGTGGCCATGCTGGGCACACAGAGGTGAAAAGCTCAGACCCCTAATGTAATTTTCAGTGCACTTCCTTTGTTCCCATATGCAGTAAGCAGCTGCCCTGGCTTTGTCCCTCTGTGTGGCCCTTGTTCCCTCTGAGCTGGAGCAGACACTGACGAGCAGAGTTAAGATTGATGGCTCATCCTTTTATAAGGATCCTGATCTTCTCCCCCTTTATGCTCCTTTACTTAACCTAATGTAGGCGATATCCATTAATCCTGCAGACGCCTGCTCTGTCCCTGTCACAAAGATGGTGTTCCACCAGGAGAGACAAACAGAACTGTCTGACAGACCCAGAGTGATGGCCTACAGGCTTTCTCCTCACAAATCTCTGCAAAGCTCTTTTCAAGGGAAACGTCCATTGTTTGGCCACAATTAGTTGGCAAACTGATTAATGAAGAGGGTTTATCAGCCAGGGTTGACATTGCTACTTACAAATAGACTGTTTCTATAGCCCCCTTCTGCATTTCACGGGCTTTTAGCTGCTTCCACTCAGGAATTAACCCAGGAAAACAAATCACCCACAACTCGTATTAAACTTATTTTCACGTGATGCTCCATTTTGTTTTAAAATGTATATTAAATATTTAACAAATGTGATAAGTGAGTGCAGGCACACACGGGGCACACACAGAACACATGGGGCACACACAGAACACACAGGACACATGGGGAACACACAGGGCACACACAGGACACATGGGGCACACACGGGGCACACACAGGACACATGGGGCACACACAGAACACACAGGACACATGGGGAACACACAGGGCACACACAGGACACAAGGGGCACACACAGGACACATGGGGCACACACGGGCACACACGGGCACTCAGTACAAATAGGGAGGCGAACAAACAATGTTTAGGGTTGAGTTCTTTCACTATGATCATTGGTATAAAAGGGCGACAGTTATAGGATAAAGAGGTACTGATATTCATTTTTATAATTTACTAACAGGTAGGGCACAAATAAACTCAATATTCCAGGAAAGCAAAGTTTCCTTTTGAAAGGAATGTTCTATATCTTCTCTATTCTATGGATGAGATGGCCAACAGCCAAGAGTCCAGGGAGCATGGTCACACTGATACTCTGCTCACAGTATTAAACACTGCTCACAGCATTGCACTGGCTATGACGCAGTGCTATGTAAACCCAAATCACAGCATTGCACTCACTATGACGCGGTGCTATGTAAACCCAAATCACAGTATTGCACTCACTATGACGCAGTGCTATGTAAACACTGCTCACAGCATTGCACTCACTATGACGCGGTGCTATGTAAACCCAAATCACAGTATTGCACTCACTATGACGCAGTGCTATGTAAACACTGCTTACAGCATTGCACTGGCTATGACGCGGTGCTATGCAAACCCAAATCACAGTATTGCACTCACTATGACGCAGTGCTATGTAAACACTGCTCACAGCATTGCACTCACTATGACGCGGTGCTATGTAAACCCAAATGTACACTGGCTTATTGGCACGCGTGCTATGCAAACCCAAATCACAGTATTGACTCCACTATGACGCAGTGCTATGCATTGCAACTATGACACTGCTTACACGCAAACACTGCTTACAGCATTGCACTGGCTATGACGCGGTGCTATGCAAACCCAAATCACAGTATTGCACTCACTATGACGCAGTGCTATGTAAACACTGCTCACAGCATTGCACTCACTATGACGCGGTGCTATGTAAACCCAAATCACAGTATTGCACTCACTATGACGCAGTGCTATGTAAACACTGCTTACAGCATTGCACTGGCTATGACGCAGTGCTATGTAAACCCAAATCACAGCATTGCACTCACTATGACACGGTGCTATGTAAACCCAAATCACAGTATTGCACTCACTATGACGCAGTGCTATGTAAACCCAAATCACAGTATTGCACTCACTATGACGCGGTGCTATGTAAACACTGCTTACAGCATTGCACTGGCTATGACGCGGTGCTATGCAAACCCAAATCACAGTATTGCACTCACTATGACGCGGTGCTATGTAAACCCAAATCACAGTATTGCAGTAACTATGACGCGGTGCTATGTAAACACAAGTCACAGTATTGCACTCACTATGACGCGGTGATATGTAAACACAAATCACAGTATTGCACTCACTATGACGCAGTGCTATATGAACACAAATCACAGCATTGCACTCACTATGACGCAGTGCTATATGAACACAAATCACAGCATTGCACTCACTATGACGCATATGAACACAAATCACAGCATTGCACTATGACGCAGTGCTATATGAACACAAATCACAGCATTGCACTCACTATGACGCAGTGCTATATGAACACAAATCACAGCATTGCACTCTATGACGCTATGACGCAGTGCTATATGAACACAAATCACAGCATTGCACTCACTATGACGCAGTGCTATATGAACACAAATCACAGCATTGCACTCACTATGACGCAGTGCTATATGAACACAAATCACAGCATTGCACTCACTATGACGCAGTGCTATATGAACACAAATCACAGCATTGCACTCACTATGACGCAGTGCTATATGAACACAAATCACAGCATTGCACTCACTATGACGCAGTGCTATATGAACACAAATCACAGCATTGCACTCACTATGATGCAGTGCTATATGAACACAAATCACAGCATTGCACTCACTATGATGCGGTGCTATTTGAGCAAATGCTGGTTTTGTGCCAGTGTGCTATAATGTAGACCAGCATGGGGTACCGAATTGTACCTCCATTATGGAATAGCCAGATGCTATGGCCTCTAATTCCCATCAGTCTCAGGCAGTAAGTACCTCTAGGTTTCCTTTACACATATAATATTCGTGCAGTACAGGGAGTTCTCGTGGTTTCTGGAGATGATGATAAATAGTCAGTTTGTAAATTACTTTAAAAGGAGGCTGTATGTTTTATACCAAGACATGAAATTAGTTATTCCAGTTTTAGTCGTCAGGGGATGCACTAAATAGCTCGTTTATAACAATTAAAGGAGACCCGCGCAGGAGCACTTCTGGTTGCGAAGCCCATTGCTCAAGCTGGCTAATTCCTCTGTCCGGCTGACAAATGGAAGTGCTTGTAATTGGTTGAACAAGCAGCCACCGGAACAGGAGTTAGCATTCATTAGAGTGGCGACAGCTGTATTACTGAGTGTACTGACTGGAGCATGTGTTCCCAGCAAGCGTGCTCTGCTCAGACTCATACAGAATGCACCGGGGCCATCACTAGACATATACTGAGCTATTCTAACAGACAATAATAACCAGTCCATTATTAAAACCCACACACATCACCAGAATTATCAATTATTTTACTGTGTTAGTCTTTACTGCTTTCACTGGAAGGCTATTTCCGTTATCCACCACCCTTTCTAAATCTCTGTTACTGCTCCCACTGGAAGGCTATTCCCAGTATCCACTACCCTTTCTATATCCCCGTTACTGCTCCCACTGGAAGGCTATTCCAGGTATCCACTACCCTTTCTATATCACTGTTACTGTTCCCACTGGAAGGCTATTCCTGGTATCCACTACCCTTTCTATATCACTGTTACTGCTCCCACTGAAAGGCTATTCCTGGTATCTACTACCCTTTCTATATCACTGTTACTGCTCCCACTGGAAGGCTATTCCTGGTATCCACTACCCTTTCTGTATCACTGTTACTGCTCCCACTGGAAGGCTATTCCTGGTATCTACTACCCTTTCTATATCACTGTTACTGCTTCCACTGGAAGGCTATTCCAGGTATCTACTACCCTTTCTATGTCACTGTTACTGCTCCCACTGGAAGGCTATTCCAGGTATCTACTACCCTTTCTATATCACTGTTACTGCTCCCACTGGAAGGCTATTCCAGGTATCTACTACCCTTTCTATATCACTGTTACTGCTCCCACTGGAAGGCTATTCCTGGTATCCACTACCCTTTCTATATCACTGTTACTGCTCCCACTGAAAGGCTATTCCTGGTATCCACTACCCTTTCTATATCACTGTTACTGCTCCCACTGAAAGGCTATTCCTGGTATCCACTACCCTTTCTATATCACTGTTACTGTTCCCACTGGAAGGCTATTCCAGGTATCTACTACCATTTCTATATCACTGTTACTGCTCCCACTGGAAGGCTATTCCTGGTATCCACTATCCTTTCTGTATCACTGTTACTGCTCCCACTGGAAGGCTGTTCCTGGTATCCACTACCCTTTCTATATCACTGTTACTGCTCCCACTGGAAGGTTATTCCAGGTATCTACTACCCTTTCTATATCACTGTTACTGCTCCCACTGGAAGGCTATTCCAGGTATGTACTACCCTTTCTATATCACTGTTACTGCTCCCACTGGAAGGCTATTCCAGGTATCTACAACCCTTTCTATATCACTGTTACTGCTCCCACTGGAAGGCTATTCCTGGTATCCACTACCCTTTCTATATCACTGTTACTGCTCCCACTGAAAGGCTATTCCTGGTATCCACTACCCTTTCTATATCACTGTTACTGTTCCCACTGGAAGGCTATTCCAGGTTTCTACTACCATTTCTATATCACTGTTACTGCTCCCACTGGAAGGCTATTCCAGGTATGTACTACCCTTTCTATATCACTGTTACTGCTTCTAATGGAAAGCTATTCCCAGTATCCCCTACCCTTTCTATATCACGGTTAGCCATTACTGCTCCCACTGGAAGGCTATTCCCAGTATCCACTACCCTTTCTATATCACTGTTATTGCTCCCACTGGAAGACTATTCCCGGTATCCACTACCCTTTCTATATCACTGTTACTGCTTCTAATGGAAAGCTATTCCCGGTATCCCCTACCCTTTCTATATCACTGTTAGCCTTTACTGCTCCCACTGGAAGGCTATTCACGGTATCCAGTACCCTTTCTGTATCACTGTTAGCCTTTACTGCTCCCACTGGAAGGCTATTCCCAGTATCCACTACCCTTTCTGTATCACTGTTAGCCTTTACTGCTCCCACTGGAAGGCTATTCACGGTATCCACTACCCTTTCTATATCACTGTTACTGCTTCCACTGGAAGGCTATTTCCGTTATCCACTACCCTTTCTAAATCTCTGTTACTGCTCCCACTGGAAGGCTATTCCTGGTATCCACTACCCTTTCTATATCCCCGTTACTGCTCCCACTGGAAGGCTATTCCCGGTATCCACTACTCTTTCTATATCACTGTTACTGCTCCCACTGGAAGGCTATTCCCGGTATCCACTACCCTTTCTATATCACTGTTACTGCTCCCACTGGAAGGCTATTCCTGGTATCCACTACCCTTTCTATATCACTATTAACCTTTACTGCACATGCTTTCTCTACCCAATTGTTGGACTGACGGTAATAGGACCCATTGTAAAGCGCTACGGAATTTGTTGGCGCTATATAATTATAATAATAAAATAAATAATAATGTGGGTGGCATGCAGTAGAACATACCTGTATACTTAGTTATAACCTGTGACTAGGACAACTGCAGCTGCATCAATTATAAGGTGCACTTCGTATGACTTTAAGAAAACCCCACCACTGCGTCTTGGATCAGGTAGCCATTATGGCTAATAAAGAAACTTCAATGAATAGGGAACACTAAAAATAGGATTTTACAGTATACATATATAGTAGCGCCCTCTATAGGGTTTGGGTAGACACAGCACATCCACAGAAACTTGAAAGCCTATTCCACCCAAATGATGGTGCTGATTCTGGCTACAGCTGTTTTAAGAGGGCATTAATGATATAATATATATATATATATATATAAAAAATAGGAACTGTACCTTGCACACTGGCTTCTGGAACTTCCAAGACCGGGTGCATAGCATGGGCTTCACAATCAATATAGGCAAATAGAATGGCTGCACTCTCGGATTTCCATAAAAAATAACTTTTATTCTGTTTCCTTAAAATCGACGTTTCAGTATCCTGATGAAAGTCCACAAGATGGACTGAAACGTCGATTTTAAGGAAACAGAATAAAAGTTATTTTTTATGGAAATCCGAGAGTGCAGCCATTCTATTTGCCTATATATATATATATATATATATATATATATAAAAGATACACAATCATCATTCTCACAAAGTGTAATTACGATATAGAATTGTGTGAAGATAATTTGCTGTTAACATATTTTATGTCCACTTCCTCTTTCCAAGAACTATATTATGGGGGTGGAGAGAGAGACTCCTCACTGTCTACCGATTTACTGGTACTGTAACCCGAAATAAAAAATAATCATTTGAGGGAAGTAGAAAAGACAAGTTCTGTGACACAGATCAAACATTTTTCTCTTCAATCTTAACGTTCCGACAATTGTGAAATCCTATTACATACCACTTATGACATGAGACTTACATAAACGAAATTCTTGATCTCCGATGAGGCTAAGGTTTGGCGGGCCCTCTCAGTGACAGCAAGGATCTAAGAAGGGTATTACACGAGGCCCCTGTAATCGGCCTGTAACCAGCCTAATTAAAGAGACGTATTGTGCCAGCTTACTATAAGAAAGTGCTAAGTCCATGGCACCTGGGACGAAGCTCAGATCCATTCTTACCTAGCACTGATGTCTCTATATCTGTACTCGTCGGTTTTTGGTATAATAACAGTTAAATGCACACTTTGCATATAGTTTGCCCTTTCTTATCATTGCAGTAGGTGACCACACAATATAATACAATAAAAGTGAGGTGATCATAAGACACGGTGAATCTGTAGAGGATACAATGAAACTGCATTTAAAAGGTAGTTGTCCATAAAGTATAGTTAAAAGGTAGGTGTCCTCACAATATAGTTAGAAGGTAGGTGAACAGGTGATGTAATCAAGAGACAGACGATAACAGATGTTTCTATCGATAGACATGACATTACAAAGCAATGAATAGCTTGAGATCTCTTTGCTGTTGTACAACCGATTAAAAGTTTGCTCCTTATTTATAATTTGCAGATAACGAAATGAAATGATATCAGCTTGGACTGTATCCGGTACATCAGATCACTCAGACTGTGGTTGCTTTCTGTATAATAAACATAGTCACATTTCTGTGTGTATGTTTGTGGTGTAGTTAATATGAAAATGATGTTTGTTACGGTCTGATTGCCCAACATTGTTCTCAGATTTTTACACATGTTGGCTGGCCCGTCAAGAATCTAAATTCAGGATGGAATGAAAATCAAACATGATTGGCCTCCTAGAAAGATCTGTCTCTGTGAGCGGTAAACATGGGTGAGTATATGGGGGGGGGGGGGAAACCTTCTCAATGGTGTGAAAACACATGACTATACACAAACTGTGCCTTATAATAACCCTTCAGCTGCAATAAGCGTGTTACTCTTAACACTAGTCTTGCCAGATCCACCATGTTTCTCGAGACACATTTCTTCGTCATCCTGGGCTGAGCAAGACTTAGCACAGGAAAGGGTTAATCTGTCCTCTGTATCATTAAACATCTCTGCACCATCAAACAAGGTTCAGTTCCCCCTACATTAACCACAGAGTCTTCTCAAAACAAAATTCAGATCATTCTAGAAAAAAAAATAATAAAGTAGGTGCCATTTTCTTATAATTAGAGGCTAACAATGGTGACTAAGGCCCCTAATCAATGGTTGTTAATAGCCTGGGGCCGAATATTAATCATGTCTGACACAGGGTAGCAGACAGATGGGAGTCTTGGAGGATGAAATCATTTACTGTCTTCATACAAGAAATGATAAGTCATTGAAAAGATCTCAGATGGCTCATTCCTCTCTCTTAACCCTTTCAATGCTAACTGTTCGGTTTATTGGAGCCGCTCTATGTAAGACTTATAGGGACAGCATCATGCGAGGCAACAGGGCAAATCAATCAATAGATCATTGGTAGCCAACACAGCTCTCGGATTACTGCGGAACTAAAACACCCATCATCAAGTCGAAGGGAAGATACTAAATTTGGTATGTCGTCTAATTTACAAATAAGGTGATAATTAAGGGTAATAAATAAAAAATTTGGTATCTTAGAGCGCTAGAACTGTCGGAATGTATTTATTGTTGTATTGTTTTTTGTTAATATTTTTAAATGTAAGTCTTTTATTGTCTATTGTGATAAATTTTCGAAAAATAATAAAAAATAATGAAATGGAAAAAAAAACCCACCCATCATCCTCAGTTAACTACAAACATCATCCTTTTATTTTAGTATGGTCATCATGCATCACAGGACTTGTAGTTACAGTCCAGGTTCTTCAATGAACTGATTGTGTAAACCTGATGTTTTGTAGGGTATGCAGCATTGTAGATATTGTCAACCATTGTTATAATGCTAGGAGGTATTAAATTTATATTACAGAATGCCGGGGACAGTTTCCAATTCATATTTCCACAAAAGTGGAATATCAAATCTCTTCTATCCACATAGCCTCATTTTATTCAATGGCTTACGGGCTCTATATGTTCACTGCAAACCAAAAATCAGAAAAAAGGCCTTTGGTTTGGTAATAAGTGCGCACAAACAAGTTTTACAGTTAACGCACAGACCATACTAGGCCGCATCGTGCATATACAAGTAGATTTGAGACGAGCGCAGCATTTTTATAGTGAATATCATGTTCTTTTTTAAATCATAAGGCAAAAAAATATGTGACATGAAAATGTATCTAAGAAGAAAAAAAAAAAAAAAAAATGCAAAGTTGCAAATTTTCACACTGAGAAAATGGGAACTGGGTTGTGAATTGCGAGAGCCAGTGATGGTCCATGCAGAGTATGGGATGAGCGCAGTGTTCTGTACATTTTCCCGGGTTGGGTTTGATTCACTAAATATCGGATTTTGTCTGAAGAATCCAATGAAAATTACCAAATCCAAATGCAGTGGCAATTCACAGAATTACTAAAGCCAGATGCAGTCAGGATTCAGTCCGTTTGACTGAATCTGTATCACCCTGAAAATCATTAATATCCACATGTGAACCAATATATAGCAAAGAAATAGGACATTCATCAACGGCCACATGGCGACCAGCTATAAACCGAATACCTCCAGTAGAATGCCTATTTGCAAGTTAATGGATCATTTGAAGTACTATTTGCAAAGTTAAATAATAAAATTGATGTATAATGAAATAAATAAAAAGCTTATTGGGGTTAATATTGTCTCCTAAATATTTAAAACTAGCTATTTGTTGCCCAGTCACTAGAAAATACCCCATTGGCATGGGAAATGTGAAAATAACAGGAGGGACAAAATCTCCCCTGAGCATCCGCTTATGGGCATTGGTTAGTGGCTATTTAAAAAGTCATGGGGGAGGACATAGTGTCTCCCCAGCCCTCACTCATTGGTTTACGTTGGGGGCTATTGTGGCTGCTAGCGGGCAAAAAGTTCAGTTGTTTAAAAAAACAAACAAACTAACAAACAAGTCTGGATTTTAAGCCTCTGGGCTCGGATTTAGTTAATTCAATTTGGAATCAGACAGTCCAGTGGCATGTGGTACGGCTGAAATGCTGGCCAAATTGAGGCCTGTTCAATAACTGATTTACAAAATCCAGACATTGTTCAATAGTCCAAATGGCCCCGTACAGCAGCAAATGATTTTGCCCCATTTAGTACGGGGCCATTTGGACTTTAGTGAGTAACAAAGCAGGTATTTTATCTGCAGAATAAATACATTCCACTCGTGTTGCAAATCCCCCCAGCCCTGACTGCTTTGACTGTCTCTCAGGAAATTCCTCCCAGAAACTAGGTGCGGGTGTGACTATCTGAGGCTCACAGCAGACGACTGGCAAGAAATTGTCATGTTAGATAGAGCTGGACCCAAGAAGGGACAACAAACCAAGCCAGGTTTTTACTGGACCCAGAAGCACAGGCAAATTGTGGCAAAGTGTTAAAGGTCCAGCAATCAGCAGCGACATTCCACTGGTTTCTATGGCGAACTTTAAAACAGATTATACATAAGGTCCCTAACGTCCCATTACGATAAAACAGAGGATTCCTTCCTAAACCTGCACCATGGAAAGATGCTCTCACACACCGCAGGAAGTGTGCCGGAAACTGTGCAACCCAGCAGGATTTCCAACACACAGAGGGGATCATTTACTACACCAGACACTGCTGAGAACTGACGAGGGAAGTAAAGGGGTAATCTAAGCACCGTAACCTCTATTTTCTGCGTTAGTGGTTATGGTGCAAGCATACCCATAGCGCTGCCTTGTCATACAGTTTTTGAGTGATTTGACAATCTGAGCATCCCTTGAGCACCTGTGTCCCGGCTCCATGCTCAGATATTGCTAATGTGGCCGTTAGCATTGACAGGCTGAGTGCAGCAGCTGACAAGCTCAGAGAAGGAATGCTGTACAAATGTCTACTAAACAGCAATCTGCTGCATGAGAGGCAGGGCTACAGGTGGCTTGAAACATTTGTTTCAAACCGCACACAACCAGAGAACCTCCAAGCCATCACAAACGCCAGAGCAGGCTGCAGTGGTTATGGTGTTAAGGGTGCTAATTTTAAATATATTTAATTCTATTCATTATTTCCCTCAATGCTTCCTTACCTGTGCTGGTACATAGTCAGTGTTGTGTTTCTGTGTTGTGTTTACGTTTATATGGGCCGCACACACACACTCACTGACAGACACACACATACTCACAGACAGACACATGCAGACACACACACACATTTTATCTAATGTGCAAGAGAACTTATGGAAACCCTATTATAATACATTTTTACACCAAAAATTCAGAGTGGAAATATTATCCAAATCACCTCTTTATCCACTTTGGATGTTTCTGTCTGCAATCTGGCTTGCTCGTCATTTGTCCTTAATTACTGGCTTAGTAAATAAACCTCTAACATGGACTGTGGTGCTGACACTCCTGAAACAGTGTTATCCCCTATCACTAGGGAAAACATGTCCCATCAGCAATCTTCATTAAATATAGCATGCCTCTCACTGCGTTTTATTAATAAAATAACTCTGATCAGTGATATTTTTATTGCACTAAATTAAGGGTGAGTTTCCCAGAAACGTCTCTTTGTATTTTTATTTTAATGTTTTCTGCAGTGCCAGCTAAGGATGTAAAGTTTATTATTTTATCTTACATGCATCAGTGCAGAGTAACCCCTTCATGGCACTGACTGCCCTGTCATCTGAAATAAAGACATTAATGCAGGCATGGCGGCCATAGTGGAAGGAAGGCATGACAACGTTTGGGCCTCACAGGTCCCCAAAATATTCATGAGCATAATTGAATTTATTCTGTGTGAGTTAGAATTCTTTGGAAAAGCTGTGACTCAGAACAAACACAGACTAACAGCACTCCGATTATGTGTGGAGCTTTGCTGTTCCTCATTAAACGTTATTTAAAATAGATTCATTATGCTGACTGCATCGTCTACCATTTATTTCCAAGATTCACCAGCTGTTCCCTTAGGTATCACCAACATACGGAATCACACCTAAAACCGCTCTGTCACATGTGCTTCTGCAAATACAGATTCTTTATGAAAGTATCTTTTTAGACGCATTAAAAAGTGAGACGAGGTAGGGAATCCTTTGTCTGATGTAATTTTCAATCCTTGGCAATTGTCGGACTTTCTATCGCTTTTCCCATCAGTTTATGCTGAGGACTGATTGACAGACGGTTATAACGAGCAATAAAACTAAAATCTATACAGTTACCAGCGTTTAGGTATAGATGAAATGTAATATTTATTTAATACAAGCCTGTTGTGTGTCCCATGAAGGGCAAACTTTAAGATACAAAATGCACAAGTAAAGGACAACCAAAAAAATGACATTGTTGCTTGCACACATGTTTAATATTAAGCCATTTCATTTGATTTATTTGTTAATAAAATGCTTTTGACAATCTGAAGTGAAATTTTTGGAAAGTAGGCTAATATAAGGTGTAAACCGAGACAAATAGTGCCTGAGCATGCCGCTCCTTGTAAAGACGATCGCCCACTTGACAAACTATGATTAATGTTGCTAGAGGTTGGAGGTCAGACCGTGGATCACTGACCTCCCCACCCACGTCTGTAGCTCCTGGGATTGACACAAACCCCAGATCCTCTTTCATAAATTTCTGTGAAAGTTAACTTTTAGGAATCAACATGCTCTTAGGTTCAGAATATCTAAGGTTACTTAAACTTTTCATTTCCAAAAAGATCAATAGTTATGTAAAGACATGGCAAGTCACATATCACTGGCCCCAATCCTGTATTGTTAATCGTATATAGTGAAAACAATGCTGTATTAGCATGACTATATCTCTTCCGTTATTGTGACATTGACCCTACTGGATAGGAAAACTAGTAACCAGGGCTAGAAAATGTGGATTCCAGGGGTTTTTGGTGGTGAAATCGTTATAAAACCTCAACAGACTTGGACCCATTTTTTCTAAAAGACAAAAGGTAGAATACACAGAAATTATTATATTTCTGTGGCGGTGCTGCAGCTCAATTTCCCCTTGTGAGCACAATGAGCGGTCGTGCGGCACACCTGGCACTAGGAGCGCGACTCGCTGCCCGAGCGCGCTCTTAAAGGGGCAGTGGGAGCCAAAAGTAGATTCAGGCTCCCATTGGCCCACGTTATTCTGGCACCCCCACACACGCACATTTTGGGGGCGTAGGCATGACGTGGGCCAATCAAATGTTAGTTAAGGATATTTAAACTTCCCTAGCCCTATCCACTTTGCTTCAGCTTAATGAAGTGGTCTGGGTGCCAGGTCCAGCTAGGATTAACCCTTTTTTCTATAAACATAGCAGTTTCTCTGAAACTGCTATGTTTACCTATGGGTTAATCCAGCCTCTAGCGGCTGTCAATGAGACAGCCACTGAAAATCACAGTGAGAAGGCACCAGCGTCCATAGGAAAGCATTATGAATGCTTTCCTATGGACAGGCTGAGTCCCCCGCCCGGCGCTGGAGAAAGAGGTAAGTTTAACCCCTTCCTCCCCCTAGAGCCCGGCGGGAGGGGGACCCTGAGGGTGGGTGCACCATCAGGGCACTATAGTGCCAGGAAAACGAGTATGTTTTCCTGGCACTATAGTGGTCCTTTAAGTAGATCACAGACAGAGGCAACAGGGGGAATGGGAAGGTCTGGCGATTAGAAAGAACTAGACCAGGCCTGGCGATTAGCATAGAACTAGACCAGGCCTGGCGATTAGCAGAGAACTAGACCAGGTCTGGCCATTAGAAAGAACTAGACCAGGCCTGACCATTAGAAATGACTAGACCAGGCCTGGCCATTAGAAAGAACTACACCAGGCCTAAGGTTACTAAGAGTAACCCCTTCATGGCACTGACCATTAGAAAGAACTAGACCAAGCCTGGCCAGTAGAAAGAACTAGACCAGGCCTGGCCATTAGAAATAACTAGACCAGTTCTGACCATTAGAAAGAACTAGACCAGGTCTGGCCATTAGAAAGAACTAGACCAAGCCTGGCCATTAGAAATAACTAGACCAAGCCTGGCCATTAGAAAGAACTAGACCAGTTCTGACCATTAGAAAGAACTAGACCAGTTCTGACCATTAGAAAGAACTAGACCAGTTCTGACCATTAGAAAGAACTAGACCAGTTCTTTCTCGTTGGCTGATGTCACCAGCCTTCCGGCAGGAGGAGGGATATCAGGGAAGATGGACTAGCCATTGGCTGTCTGGTGAAAGCATAAAATGCCAATTTTGCACAGAATTGACATTAGCCAGCCCGGAACTTTGCTTTGGGCTGGCTAATGACGCTGCGAGAGGTGGAGTTACATTTACGACAGCGAATGGATTAATCTCTGTATGTGATGTGTTTCAAAGCAAGACATTGCACTTAGAGACTCTAGGTACCATAATCACTTTAAATCACTGAAGTGGTCATGATGATTAGAGTAACCTATTCTCAAGCTGGAAAGCTCTTCAAGTCAGCTATGCTTCAATTTTTTTTCTGAGGCTATTTTTGCCTTATACTTGGAATTTATTCTACTCTTTATTTACTGAATTGAAAATTGTCTGAAATTCAAAGCCTAAAGTAGTTGAAATCTTAAAGTCAACTATGCTTCCAGAGCAGCTCTTTTGGTATTACATTCAAAATTCACTTTGAATCCCTGCCAAGTAAGGCGGCACGTGTGTAAAATTCACTTTGAATCCCTGACAAGTAAGGTGGCACGTGTGTAAAATTCACTTTGAATCCCTGCCAAGTAAGGCGGCACGTGTGTAAAATTCACTTTGAATCCCTGCCAAGCAAGGCGGCACGTGTGTAAAATTCACTTTGAATCCCTGCCAGGTAAGGCGGCACGTGTGTAAAATTCACTTTGAATCCCTGCCAAGCAAGGTGGCACGTGTGTAAAATTCACTTTGAATCCCTGCCAGGTAAGGCAGCACGTGTGTAAAATTCACTTTGAATCCCTGACAAGTAAGGTATCACGTGTGTAAAATTCACTTTGAATCCCTGCCAAGTAAGGCGGCACGTGTGTAAAATTCACTTTGAATCCCTGCCAAGTAAGGTGGCACGTGTGTAAAATTCACTTTGAATCCCTGCCAAGTAAGGTATCACGTGTGTAAAATTCACTTTGAATCCCTGCCAAGTAAGGTGGCATGTGTGTAAAATTCACTTTGAATCCCTGCCAAGTAAGGTATCACGTGTGTAAAATTCACTTTGGATCCCTGCCAAGTAAGGTGGCATGTGTGTAAAATTCACTTTGAATCCCTGCCAAGTAAGGCGGCACGTGTGTAAAATTCACTTTGAATCCCTGCCAGGTAAGGCGGCACGTGTGTAAAATTCACTTTGAATCCCTGACAAGTAAGGTGGCACGTGTGTAAAATTCACTATGAATCCCTGCCAAGTAAGACGGCACGTGTGTAAAATTCACTTTGAATCCCTGCCAAGTAAGGCGGCACGTGTGTAAAATTCACTTTGAATCCCTGCCAAGCAAGGCGGCACGTGTGTAAAATTCACTTTGAATCCCTGCCAGGTAAGGCGGCACGTGTGTAAAATTCACTTTGAATCCCTGCCAAGCAAGGTGGCACGTGTGTAAAATTCACTTTGAATCCCTGCCAGGTAAGGCAGCACGTGTGTAAAATTCACTTTGAATCCCTGACAAGTAAGGTATCACGTGTGTAAAATTCACTATGAATCCCTGCCAAGTAAGACGGCACGTGTGTAAAATTCACTTTGAATCCCTGCCAAGTAAGGTGGCACGTGTGTAAAATTCACTTTGAATCCCTGCCAAGTAAGGTATCACGTGTGTAAAATTCACTTTGAATCCCTGCCAAGTAAGGTGGCATGTGTGTAAAATTCACTTTGAATCCCTGCCAAGTAAGGTATCACGTGTGTAAAATTCACTTTGAATCCCTGCCAAGTAAGGTGGCACGTGTGTAAAATTCACTTTGAATCCCTGCCAAGTAAGGCGGCACGTGTGTAAAATTCACTTTGAATCCCTGCCAAGTAAGGTGGCACATGTGTAAAATTCACTTTGAATCCCTGCCAAGTAAGGTATCACGTGTGTAAAATTCACTTTGAATCCCTGCCAAGTAAGGTGGCATGTGTGTAAAATTCACTTTGAATCCCTGCCAAGTAAGGTATCACGTGTGTAAAATTCACTTTGGATCCCTGCCAAGTAAGGTGGCATGTGTGTAAAATTCACTTTGAATCCCTGCCAAGTAAGGTGGCACATGTGTAAAATTCACTTTGAATCCCTGCCAAGTAAGGTATCACGTGTGTAAAATTCACTTTGGATCCCTGCCAAGTAAGGCGGCACGTGTGTAAAATTCACTTTGAATCCCTGCCAAGTAAGGTATCACGTGTGTAAAATAAGGCGGCACATGTGTAAAATTCACTATGAATCCCTGCCAAGTAAGACGGCACGTGTGTAAAATTCACTTTGAATCCCTGCCAAGTGAGGTGGCACGTGTGTAAAATTCACTTTGAATCCCTGCCAAGTAAGGTATCACGTGTGTAAAATTCACTTTGGATCCCTGCCAAGTAAGGTGGCACGTGTGTAAAATTCACTTTGAATCCCTGCCAAGTAAGGCGGCACGTGTGTAAAATTCACTATAAATCCCTGCCAAGTAAGGCGGCACGTGTGTAAAATTCACTTTGAATCCCTGACAAGTAAGGTGGCACGTGTGTAAAATTCACTTTGAATCCCTGCCAAGTAAGGCGGCACGTGTGTAAAATTCACTTTGAATCCCTGCCAAGTAAGGCGGCACGTGTGTAAAATTCACTTTGAATCCCTGCCAAGTAAGGTGGCACGTGTGTAAAATTCACTTTGAATCCCTGCCAAGTAAGGTATCACGTGTGTAAAATTCACTTTGAATCCCTGCCAAGTAAGGCGGCATGTGTGTAAAATTCACTTTGAATCCCTGCCAAGTAAGGCGGCACGTGTGTAAAATTCACTTTGAATCCCTGCCAAGTAAGGTGGCACGTGTGTAAAATTCACTTTGAATCCCTGCCAAGGTGGCATGTGTGAGATAGAATTAATAATACTCGTGTTTCTGCCAGGTTCTGAACAGGTTCAACCAAGACAGGAATATTAGAAGTACCACAAAAAGCGTAATACAACAACATCGCCACAAGAGGTGTTGTGTAGTAAAGAGTTGGGAAATGAAAAACAAACAACTATACAATATATATATATATACACATATATAAAGGGATATAAGCGAACAAAACCATAATAACATGCACATACAACTCTTACTCAGCCTAGTCCATACAAGGTTATCTGGGCAGCTCAACCTCTAACTATGTGAATTCAGGCTACAATGTGCATGCAGGGTCGATGGTGGAGTCAGGATTTTTTCAAAGCAGTGTTTAAAGATTTATTCTGGATTATTCACTAAACTGTGAATTATCAGGAATTCACCCGAGAATGGCCAATTCTAGGCCAGAATAATGGAGCTGGAAAAAGCTATGATTCTAGCCTTTATTGCTAAATTTCCATGTGAATTCCTGACAGCTCAAGGTTTTGTGAATAACATATCATCCCCCCATGTGATTTGAGGTGAAATGCCTTTTACATCACAGCGGATACGAGGATGGGATGAAGATAGGAATTCGCAGGTACTTGGCCAAGTAAATAAAGCCAGCATTGCCAAGATCGTGGCTGAGCAGCCTCCTGGCAGGAAATTCTAACACTATAGCTAGTCTGATCAGGGCACATCTCTTAATATAAGAAATCGTCATCGTCAACTCAGCTGCAAAGACAGCAAAGAGAGGATGTCTAAAAGCCCATTCTTCTCATATCCCATAACCCCTTAATGTATCCACTGAGGACATAGCGTCCCAAAAATGGATGACAGACAGTGTAACAGGTCAGTATTCAGTAATTCCTACACCAGGCATGTAATGTCCACTCTATGGCCTGGAACTATGGTTAAAGGACACTTTTAATTTTTTTTATAAAGTTTATTACATTTAATGAAACTTAGTATTTATTTTTTATTTTTAACTGTATATGAATTTTTTAGATTAAATGTTACTTTTTACCTGGCTCAGCAGCCGACTACTGTTACCTGACCGATGGCTGTGGTTCACACACAGCAATCACAGCAGCAGGCAGGTCAGGTAACCGTAGCGTATGAGTAAACACTGACCATTAACCCATAAACATCATATTTTAAGTTTCAATAATGTAACAAACTTTTAAAAAGTGGGAAGTGAAAGTTTGATGACAGTTGTCTTTTAATACCCAATAAAGAGGGCAGGACTGACTGTCACTGATGCAGATCTGCTGTTATTCGTAATGACGTGGCACAAAGCTGTTCCTGATCTGGGAACCATCTGTTCACATTGAATCTTCTCTTTAAGATTTCAGACATACACAAAAAATGTCTGTACTTATACAACACCCCTGGGGTAAAAAGAATGCATCGATGCAGTGCTGTCTATCCCACAAACACAGGGCTTAATAGAGGCAGTATGATTCCAATAATCGCTCCTACCCCCATTATACAGCTCTGATACAGTGAAATGTCATGATATCGCTCAAACTACATACTAACATTTCTATCTATATATTAAACCCAACATTTATAATGTAACATTTCTATCTCTATATTAAACCCAACATTTATAATGTAACATTTCTATCTATATATTAAACCCAACATTTATAATGTAACATTTCTATCTATATATTAAATCCAACATTTATAATGTAACATTTCCATCTATATATTAAACCTAACATTTATAATGTAACATTTCTATCTATATATTAAACCCAACATTTATAATGTAACATTTCTATCTATATATTAAATGCAACATTTATAATGTAACATTTCTATCTATATATTAAACCCAACATTTATAATGTAACATTTCTATCTATATATTAAACCCAACATTTATAATGTAACATTTCTATCTATATATTAAATCCAACATTTATAATGTGACATTTCTATCTATATATTAAACCCAACATTTATAATGTAACATTTCTATCTATATATTAAACCCAACATTTATAATGTAACATTTCTATCTATATAGTAAACCCAACATTTATAATGTAACATTTCTATCTATATATTAAACCCAACATTTATAATGTAACATTTCTATCTATATATTAACCCTAACATTTATAATGTAACATTTCTATCTATATATTAACCCTAACATTTATAATGTAACATTTCCATGGATCAGTCTGAGTATATGTAATAATACAGGATTTAGTTATACCATGGATCAGTCTGAGTGTATGTAATAATACAGGATTTAGTTATATCATGGATCAGTCTGAGTGTATGTAATAATACAGGATTTAGTTATACCCTGTATCAGTCTGGGTATATGTAATAATACAGGATTTAATTATACCATGGATCAGTCTGAGTATATGTAATAATACAGGATTTAGTTATATCATGGATCAGTCTGAGTATATGTAATAATACAGGATTTAGTTATATCATGGATCAGTCTGAGTGTATGTAATAATACAGGATTTAGTTATACCCTGTATCAGTCTGGGTATATGTAATAATACAGGATTTAATTATACCATGGATCAGTCTGAGTATATGTAATAATACAGGATTTAGTTATATCATGGATCAGTCTGAGTATATGTAATAATACAGGATTTAGTTATACTCTGTATCAGTCTGGGTGTATGTAATAATACTGGATTTAGTTATACCATGGTTCAGTCTGAGTATATGTAATAATACAGGATTTAGTTATACTCTGTATCAGTCTGAGTATATGTAATAATACAGGATTTAGTTATACCATGGATCAGTCTGAGTATATGTAATAATACAGGATTTAGTTATACCATGGATCAGTCTGAGTATATGTAATAATACTGGATTTAGTTATATCATGGATCAGTCTGGGTGTATGTAATAATACAGGATTTAGTTATACTCTGTATCAGTCTGGGTATATGTAATAATACAGGATTTAGTTATACCATGGATCAGTCTGAGTGTATGTAATAATACAGGATTTAGTTATACCATGGATCAGTCTGGGTATATGTAATAATACAGGATTTAGTTATACTCTGTATCAGTCTGGGTATATGTAATAATACAGGATTTAGTTATATCATGGATCAGTCTGAGTATATGTAATAATACAGGATTTAGTTATACCATGAATCAGTCTGGGTATATGTAATAATACAGGATTTAGTTATACTCTGTATCAGTCTGGGTATATGTAATAATACAGGATTTAGTTATACCATGGATCAGTCTGGGTGTATGTAATAATACAGGATTTAGTTATACCATGAATCAGTCTGGGTATATGTAATAATACAGGATTTAGTTATACCATGGATCAGTCTGAGTATATGTAATAATACTGGATTTAGTTATACCATGGATCAGTCTGAGTATATGTAATAATACAGGATTTAGTTATACCATGGATCAGTCTGGGTGTATGTAATAATACAGGATTTAGTTATACCATGGATCAGTCTGAGTGTATGTAATAATACAGGATTTAGTTATACCATGGATCAGTCTGAGTATATGTAATAATACTGGATTTAGTTATACCATGAATCAGTCTGAGTATATGTAATAATACAGGATTTAGTTATACCATGGATCAGTCTGGGTGTATGTAATAATACAGGATTTAGTTATACCATGAATCAGTCTGAGTATATGTAATAATACTGGATTTAGTTATACCATGAATCAGTCTGAGTGTATGTAATAATACAGGATTTAGTTATACCATGGATCAGTCCATGGATCAGTCTGAGTATATGTAATAATACTGGATTTAGTTATACCATGAATCAGTCTGAGTTATGTAATAATACAGGATTTAGTTATACCATGGATCAGTCTGAGTGTATGTAATAATACAGGATTTAGTTATACCATGGATCAGTCTGAGTGTATGTAATAATACTGGATTTAGTTATACCATGGATCAGTCTGAGTGTATGTAATAATACAGGATTTAGTTATACCATGGATCAGTCTGAGTGTATGTAATAATACAGGATTTAGTTATACCATGGATCAGTCTGAGTGTATGTAATAATACTGGATTTAGTTATACCATGGATCAGTCTGAGTGTATGTAATAATACAGGATTTAGTTATACCATGGATCAGTCTGAGTGTATGTAATAATACAGGATTTAGTTATACCATGGATCAGTCTGAGTGTATGTAATAATACTGGATTTAGTTATACCATGGATCAGTCTGAGTGTATGTAATAATACAGGATTTAGTTATACCATGGATCAGTCTGAGTATATGTAATAATACTGGATTTAGTTATACCATGGATCAGTCTGAGTGTATGTAATAATACAGGATTTAGTTATACCACGGATCAGTCTGAGTGTATGTAATAATACAGGATTTAGTTATATCATGGATCAGTCTGGGTGTATGTAATAATACTGGATTTAGTTATACTCTGTATCAGTCTGAGTATATTTAATACAGGATTTAGTTATACCATGGATCAGTCTGAGTATATGTAATAATACTGGATTTAGTTATACCATGGATCAGTCTGGGTGTATGTAATAATACTGGATTTAGTTATACCATGTATCAGTCTGAGTATATGTAATAATACAGGATTTAGTTATACCATGGATCAGTCTGAGTATATGTAATAATACAGGATTTAGTTATACCATGGATCAGTCTGAGTATATGTAATAATACAGGATTTAGTTATACCATGGATCAGTCTGAGTGTATGTAATAATACTGGATTTAGTTATACCATGGATCAGTCTGAGTATATGTAATAATACTGGATTTAGTTATACCATGGATCAGTCTGGGTGTATGTAATAATACTGGATTTAGTTATACTCTGTATCAGTCTGAGTATATGTAATAATACTGGATTTAGTTATACCCTGTATCAGTCCAGTCCTGGTTCACACATTGCTCTTACATTCCTTTCCCAGACTGGTTGGAAGAAGGTTTCGCACTGTCTTGGCTATTTAACGCCCCCAGATAACACTAGCCCTCCAGTTTGCTCAAGAAGCCGCCACGAAGGTGCGTTATGGTTTTGCAGGGAGCTGCGAGTTTATTTGCATGCTTTAATTCCAGTTTCTCTGGGTTTTATGGCCCGTGAAGCACGGCACATGGATTGCTGGACACTATCGTGTTTCCTTCGTTGGGACAAAGAGATACTGTTCAAATATCAGTCATATGTTTTTTTGCTAACTTTAATATGGCATATTATGACAGTGCAGGGCCCAGCTCTTTCACTTATAGCACAGTACCATGTATTAAGGCCCCATGGACAGCCCTAAAGGATGAGTTTAGATATAAAATGTCTACCAAATTAGGAAATTCTACATTTGTAAGTATATTCCAGTGGGACATTTAAGACAAGCAAAGCAGAGGCTTGTTGTAAAGCATAACAGAGTACAGTTCTTTATTCATGTATTTGTCTATAGCAGGGGTAGGCAACCTACGGCACTAGTGCCATACACAGCACTCAAGGTGTCTTCACACGGCACTCAAGGCTGCCTATCAGGCTCTGGCCTATCAGAAGTCCGAGTGAAACTTCAGATATCTGCTAATATGAAAAGGTGGTGAAGGAAAATACTCAATTTATGCATTGCAGAATGTAGAGTAAGTGATCTCAGATCACTTCCTCCCAGCACTTGTGAATGGAAATCCACAACGTAGTAGAGCAGCTTTGCAGCTCCTGTCCTTGACCTGTACCTGGCCATCCTGGTCCCCACTGGAACCCAGGGAAGCCACCCACACTGCTAGATTTACACAGAGCTGCAGAATAACCCTCCCCTCATACAAATAGTACGGACACAAACATACACACAATCTGCAACACCACTAACAATCCACATACATGCACACAACCCCACATGAAGCCTCTCACATGCAAAACCCCAAACAGCCCCCACACATACACACACTACCAAACACACAATGTGACATATCCATCCACACACATAATTCCACAAGCAGCCCCCATACACAGCCCACATTCATGTGTATCATACACGATACCATAAACTACTAATGAACATATACAATATAATAGCTCATATACGCACAAATACAACGATACAAAGCAATTACAGTAACAATAACACAAGCAGAATACGGCAGCATACACACCTTAAATTAAAAACAATATATAGGATCGGCACGCTACGGGACATCACAATCCTATATCAGCACAGTGCTGCTAAAAGGTTGCCTAACCCTGGTCTATAGAGTTCTGTATATAAAAGCCATTAAACTCAGTTTAAATGTTATATTGCAACAAGCCTATAGGTGCTGTCCCCCCACATTTCTGGAAACCTGTTTTTTTGTGTGATTTTTACAAAGGATGAGGATCTCCTTTGAAATGGCCCGACAACAAAATGGGGTGACAGGGCTCACAGGGTCTTTTTACCATAACAACTACACTGAGCTACACTCGTTAAAGAATAAGGTGATATCATATTAATACCAATATCTTATATTACATTGTTATATTTACTTTGTAAAACTAATAGAAAAAAAGTATTTCTGCTTCTATGCTAAAATGTTTTATTTATTAAATATGTACCAAGTAAAAAAAAGAACAATTATGTAAATCTACATTAATATATAGTGCTTTAGTCATTCACGAACTGTGATCTATACACAAACTAGTTTTATGATAGGTGTGCACGCCAACGTTTAAACATAGTTTATGCTTTATTTTCCACTGTGGAACTTTAAATATCAAACGGGGAGGTAATATTTAACACAGGCATCGTATCCATTGTACCCTCCGACTTGCTGTTAATCCTATTTACCCCTTCCTCATAGATTGTAAGCTCCCTTGAGCAGGGCCTTCCTAACCTCTTGTCTCTGTAATATTCTGTATTTCAATTACAAATATGTTGGCGCTATATAAATCATAATAGTTTAAAGAGCTTAGACGTGGAGCTCCATAGGTCTGAGAGGAAGAGAAACGTATTTGATGAGGACACTGTTCCCTCCACATCCCAAATCAATGGGAGTTTGTTATATCTAAAGCTCTCCAGCCTTATCTCCTGCAGATTGCTATTCCTCCATTGACTCTCAGCCTGGAGGGGCAGTCAGGGCAGGAGGGGCCGCTGATTTATACTGTTTTACTATCTGGCAAGTAGAGCTGAGACAGAAAGTGGAAAATGAGACTGCTTGGTTTAATTATTGCCCTTATCTGCTTGTGCGTGAATGAAGATTGAGTTAATTAGCTCTGGAGAGAGAGATAATGAAGTGATCACAATAGACTCATGAATCTTGTGTTTGGCTGAGCTAACACCTCCTGTCTTTCTGATTAACCCTGTGGCACATGCAGGGTACATGTATGGCAGGATTAATTAACCGTTTCCTCTAAAAAATTAAGTTCTTTAACCCATTTACCCAGTAGAGTAGGATTAATCACCATGTACTATAACATAAGATCCCTCCCAAAGGTCATAGAGTGCACTTTACGCTATGCATGTTATAAATGGACACAATATGCATGTAGTGTTATTAATGTACACAACATGTAGTGTTATAAACATGGAAAATAAGTAGCGTTATAAATACATACAATACGTAGTGCTGTTAATACAGACAATACATAGTGTTATAAACACAGACAATATGTAGCGTTATCAATACAGTGTTATAAACACAGACAATATGTAGCGTTATCAATACAGTGTTATAAACACAGACAATATGTAGTGTTATCAATACAGAGAATAATGTTTTTAAACACACAATACGTAGCGTTATAAATACATACAATATGTAGTGCTATTAATACAGACAATACATAGTGTTATAACACACATAATACATAGTGTTATAAACACAGAGAATACTTAGTGTTATAAACACAGACAATGCGTAGTGTTATAAACAAGGACAATACTTAGTGTTATAAACACAGACAATACTTAGTGTTATATATACAGACAATACGTAGTGTTACATATACAGACAATACGTAGTGTTACATACACAGACAATACGTAGTGTTCTATATACTGACAATACGTAGTGTTATGAATACAGACAATACGTAGTGTTATAAACACAGACAATACGTAGTGTTATAAACACAGACAATACGTAGTATTATGAATACAGACAATACGTAGTGTTATAAACACAGACAATACGTAGCATTATGAATACAGACAATACGTAGTGTTATAAACACAGACAATACGTAGTATTATGAATACAGACAATACGTAGTGTTATAAACACAGACAATACGTAGTGTTATGAATACAGACAATATGTAGTATTATGAATACAGACAATACGTAGTGTTATAAACACAGACAATAATTAGTGTTATAAACACAGACAATACGTAGTGTTATAAACACAGACAATACGTAGTATTATGAATACAGACAATACGTAGTGTTATAAACACAGACAATACGTAGTGTTATGTACACAGATGATACATAGTGTTATATACACAGACAATACGTAGTGTTATGAAAACAGACAATATGCAGTGTTATAAACATAGACAATACGCAGTGTTATATATACAGACAATACGTAGTGTTATATATACAGACAATACGTAGTGTTATGAATACAGACAATATGTATGGTGCAGAACATGGTTGCAGACACATTCTGTAATGTGACAAGTCTGGTGACACCTTTATATTCACCTCAAACAGATCTGTACACTCTGTATCTAAACTACATGCTTCGATGGGGACTACAAACTGGTCTGCAAGCTACAGGAACACAATACTCTCTGTATTACACACCACCGGCAGGCTGCTCAGTAAATACAGAATACTCTCTGTATTACACACCACGGGCACGCTGCTCAGTAAATACAGAATACTCTCTGTATTACACACCACCGGCAGGCTGCTCAGTAAATACAGAATACTCTCTGTATTACACACCACGTGCACACTGCTCAGTAAATACAGAATACTCTCTGTATTACACACCACGGGCAGGCTGCTCAGTAAATACAGAATACTCTCTGTATTACACACCACGGGCAGGCTGCTCAGTAAATACAGAATACTCTCTGTATTACACACCACGGGCACGCTGCTCAGTAAATACAGAATACTCTCTGTATTACACACCACGGGCACGCTGCTCAGTAAATACAGAATACTCTCTGTATTACACACCACGGGCAGGCTGCTCAGTAAATACAGAATACTCTCTGTATTACACACCACGGGCAGGCTGCTCAGTAAATACAGAATACTCTCTGTATTACACACCACGGGCACACTGCTCAGTAAATACAGAATACTCTCTGTATTACACACCACGGGCACACTTCTCAGTAAATAAGTACAGAAACAAACTTCAGTACCTGTTAAAAACTGATGCTTCGGAATACTAAGACCCCTCCATTCTCACACTTTAGAGGACACGTGCTACTCTGTGAACACATAAATGCACACACGTTGCTCAGTGCAATGTAAATACATGGGCACACCTTCTCTGAGGACTTTAAAATTACAGAGTGTTTTTGCATCTTAGATTAATTTACTGCTTTGCGCCATAGGAACCTTGAATATTTGACGTGGTCTCTGAGAAGTTGGCTCCCTACACTTACGCTATTTACTATAGTAATCTTCTCACCTGTACCCCCTCTAAGTTCAAAGATCCTGCGCTATTTCCCTCACCATTAAATGACGATTCGCACACAGGTGCCCAGCACAGAAAGCTGATTTGGGCTTGAGAAGGAAAACAAATAACAAAACACAATGAAAATCAATAAAGAATTGATTTTCCTGCAGATGTTATGTGAATTGTCACTGGAAAGGTGGGGGAATCATTATTTCTGTCAATTTGCTTCATTAGTGGTTTTTGGCACTGCAGACGTGAATGATAAGTGGGGAAGACACAAGAAAAATAACATGGTTAGTCAGGTTAATCTACTTCTCTAACAAGGTGTGCGAGGTTTGGACACCCATAAAAAGTCACTGCATGCTATGTACACCCCAAAAATAGTGACTGCATGCTTTGGACACCCCATAAATGTCAATTGTCGACACCTGATACCCCAAAAATCACTGCAGGCTCTGGGCACACCAGAAATGGTCACTGCATGCTTCAGATACCCTAGATACAGTCAATCACTGCAGACTTCGGGCACATCACAAATGGTCACTGCAGGCTTCAGATACCCTAGATATAGTCACTGCAGGCTTCGGCCACTCCAGAAATGGTCACTGCAGACTTCGGGCACATCACAAATGGTCACTGCAGGCTTCAGATACCCTAGATATAGTCACTGCAGGCTTCGGCTACACCAGAAATGGTCACTGCAGACTTCGGGCACATCACAAATGGTCACTGCAGGCTTCAGATACCCTAGATATAGTCACTGCAGGCTTCGGCCACTCCAGAAATGGTCACTGCAGACTTCGGGCACATCACAAATGGTCACTGCAGGCTTCAGATACCCTAGATATAGTCACTGCAGGCTTCGGCTACACCAGAAATGGTCACTGCAGACTTCGGGCACATCACAAATGGTCACTGCAGGCTTCAGACACCCTAGATATAGTCACTGCAGGCTTCAGGCACACCAGAAATGGTCACTGCAGGCTTCAGATACCCTAGATATAGTCACTGCAGGCTTCAGGCACACCAGAAAGCTCTATTGTTTGCTTCAGACACCATAAAAATGGTCATTAGAGTATTCATTGCAGGCTTGGGTGAACTGGAAAAAGATTCATCCTGGGGATCGCCTTGGTTTATGTGGCTGAAGGATTTTTGGTGATATGGGTAGCAAAACCCGGCATGTTCTCTCACTTCTCGGCAGTGAAATCCAAGATGCTCTCTCACTTCTGGCAGCCAAATTGTCAGCATAGATTGTCTCTCCACATCAGTACGGAATCCGAATGTCTGCAAATTTTTGTATGCAGTCCTGCAACATGGAATGTCTCCCGATATCGGTATGGAATCCTGCAGCATGGAGTGTCTCCCGATATCGGTATGGAATCCTGCAGCATGGAGCGTCTCTCGATATCGGTATGGAATCCTGCAGCATGGAGTGTCTTCCGATATCGGTATGGAATCCTGCAGCATGGAGTGTCTCCCAATATCTGTATGGAATCCTGCAGCACGGAATGTCTCCTGATATCGGTATGGAATCCTGCAGCACGGAATGTCTCCTGATATCGGTATGGAATCCTGCAGCACAGAGTGTCTCCAGATATCAGTATAGAATCCTGCAGCATGGAACATCTCTCGATATCAGTATGGAATCCTGCAGCATGGAGTGTCTCCCGATATCAGTATGGAATCCTGCGGCACGGAACGTCTCCCGATATCAATATGAAATCCTGCAGCATGGAATGTCTCCTGATATTAGTATGGAATCCTGCAGCACGGAATGTCTCCCGATATCAGTATGGAATCCTGCAGCAGAGAACATCTCTTGATATCAGTATGGAATCCTGCAGCACGGAACATCTAAAGATATCAGTATGGAATCCTGCAGCACGGAACGTCTCCCGATATCAGTATGGAATCCTGCAGCACGGAATGTCTCCCGATATCAGTATGGAATCCTGCAGCAGAGAACATCTCTCGATATCAGTATGGAATCCTGCAGCACGGAACGTCTCCCGATGTCAGTATGGAATCCTGCAGCACTGAATGTCTCCCGATATCAGTACGGAATCCTGCAGCACAGAACATCTCTCAATATCACTATGGAATCCTGCAGCACAGAACGTCTCCTGATATCAGTATGGAAGCCTGCAGCACGGAACATCTCCCGATATCAGTATGGAATCCTGCAGCATGGAATGTCTCTCGATATCAGTATGGAATCTTGCAGCAAGGAACGTCTCCCAAAATCATTATGGAATCCTGCAGCAAGGAACGTCTCCCTATATCAGTATGGAATCCTGTAGCACGGAGCATTTCCCAATATCAGTATGGAATCCTGCAGCACGGAGTGTCTGCCGATATCAGTATGGAATCCTGCAGCACGGAGTGTCTCCCAATACCAGTATGGAATCCTGCTGCATAGAACACCTCCCGATATCAGTATGGAATCCTGCAGCACGGAATGTCTCCCGATATCAGTATGGAATCCTGCAGCACGGAATGTCTTCAGATATCAGTATGGAATCCTGCGGCACGGAACGTTTCCCGATATTAGTATGGAATCCTGCAGCACAGAGTGCCTCCTGATATAAGTATGGAATCCTGCTGCATGGAACATCTCCCGATATCAGCATGGAATCCTGCTGCATGGAACATCTCCTGATATCAGCATGGAATCCTGCTGCATGGAACGTCTCCCGATATCAGTATGGAATCCTGGTGCATGGAACGTCTCCCGATATCACTATGGAATCCTGCTGCATGGAACGTCTCCCAATATCGGTATGGAATCCTGCAGCACGGAATGTCTCCAGATATCAGTATGGAATCCTGCGGCATGGAATGTTTCCCGATATTGGTATGGAATCCTGCAGCACAGAGTGTCTCCTGATATCAGCATGGAATCCTGCTGCATGGAACGTCTCCCGATATCAGTATGGAATCCTGCTGCATGGAATGTCTCCCGATATCAGTATGGAATCCTGTAGCACGGAACGTCTCCCGATATTAGTATGGAATCCTGCAGCACAGAGTGTCTCCTGATATCAGTATGGAATCCTGCAGCACGGAGTGTCTCCTGATATCAGTATGGAATCCTGCAGCACAGAACGTCTCTCGATATCAGTATGGAATCCTGCAGCACGGAATGTCTCCCTATATCAGTATGGAATCCTGCAGCACGGAGTGTCTCCTGATATCAGTATGGAATCCTGCAGCAAGAATTGTCTCCTAAATCCTGATTTCTTTAGATAGCAGACAGTTCCAGTGCGTCTGACTTGGGCATGCAAGTAAGGGACAGATCTTACTAGGAATAGTTCTTACCTTTAGGGAGTCACTTACAGTGCGATCAGACTCTAGGGTTTGGGATTATTTAAATTACATTAGTAGTTACAGAGTACCTATGGCTGGAAGACATTGTGTGTTTGAATAGAGAGAGTATCTTATTCATGCAGACAATGCTGGTTACACAACATCGTTCCGCTCTGCTCTTAACCTCAGTTTCCATTTTTCTGTTAATTAGCAGAACATTAACCTCTGCCCAGCGTTTATACAGTTATCGAGCTGCGTGTTCATTAATCCAGACACCGGGGCTTGTAATGAATGAGCTGCACATAATGGGCTCAGCTCTCTGCATTATTTGTGCATCTCAGGAAGTTTTTAATTGTTCCAGGCAGCGAGCTGAGGGATGGGAGGGGGCAGAGGCTCCAGGGACAAGAGGGGACAAGGGAAGGTCACAGGTTAAAACATTTATCGACTGCTGGATCTTTCTAATTATTCACCTGCAGCTTGTTACAAAAACTTGCAACTAATTTCCTATCAATAAATGTGAATCATGCAAGTCCTCTACTCTTACACCAAGTGTATAAATTGCACATTAGCACAATAGCGTGCTTAGTACTACAATATAGTGTTCTATGTAGAAACCAATAGAGAACAGTCCCAAGGATGATAATATAAAGAGAGATTATATTACTAACAAGCTAAGAGACCAATAACAACAGGCTTAAAACAGAGACAGCCCGAGCCAACAGACACTACAAATGTTTCTAATTGGCTGTCGGTAAAATTTACTATAGGGAGACAGCCAATAGGGAGACAGCCAAGAGACAATACGACTGTTTCTAATTGGCAGATTATATAGTAAATATAATGTGATCTATCACAATCTGGATGTCATGAATTCATTATTTCATCAGATATGATCTGGAGTTTACTATAGATTGTGAGAAAGAGCGTTTATCCTGGGAAACCGGAGATTAGTACGTCTTGTCTAGAGGCAGTCTCATATCACATTAATCACAAGTAAACCGCTAAATAATTTATAATGTATCTGAAAGTGAAAATGGTAGCTACACTATTTAAACGATAAAATGACAGTAAAACTGTACTGGTGGTGGTAAAAAAGGGCACAGGAGACAGTGATTAAAGGGAAACTATAGTCACCCAGACCACGTCAGCTCAATGAAGTGGTCTGGGTGCCAGGTCCCTCCCTTCCGATGCACACATAGCAGTTTCAGAGAAACTGCTATGTTTACATTTGGGGTTAATCCAGCCTCAAGTGGCTGAATATATAATAATTAACACACACCACATTCCCCTAATTGATCATCCTGTTTATACAGCATGAGGACCTAATAGGTAGTGATTTTAAAAATGTACTCTTTTATATACTATAGGGCCCCTACCAGGTGATCCAGTTTTTATAAAATGGAGTCGCTAGTAGGTGACCCTGTTACCATATTATGGAGTCCGTAATAGGCGATTCTGTTTATATAGAATGTGACGGCAGATAAGAACCATTCGGCTCATCTAGTCTGCCCTAGTATACAATATGGTCCTAACTTGGTAACCCTGTTTATAAACCAAGGGGCCCCTGACGGGTGATCCTTTTTATATGCCACGGGGCCGCTTATTTGGATTATATAACATGAGGCCTCCAATAGGTGTTCTATTTTATTTTATACCATGACCAGCAATAGGTGATCTTTATACACCATGGGCCCATAATAGGTGAGCCTGTTTATACACTATGGAGCCTTAATTAATATGTGATCCAATAGGTGATCCTATTTATACACTATGGGGCCCTAATATGTGATTATATTTATTGTACATCATTGGCTCTAATGGGTCATCTTGTTTATACACCATGGGCCCCTTGGAGGAGAGCCTGTTTACACACCATGGAGCCCTAATCTGAGATCCTGTTTATTATATGCAATGGGCCCTAATAGGTGATCCTGTTTATACACCATGGGTTCTATCCATGTTTATTACACTGAATAAAATTATAAAATCCAACCACCTCACAGGTGTGGCATATCAAGATGCTGATTAGACAGCATGATTATTGCACAGGTGTGCCTTAGGCTGGCCACAATAAAAGGCCACTCTAAAATGTGCAGTTTTATTACACAGCACAATGCCACAGATGTCGCAAGTTTTGAGGGAGTGTGCAATTGGCATGCTGACTGCAGGAATGTCCACCAGAGCTGTTGCCTGTGAATTGAATGTTAATTTCTCTACCATAAGCCGTCTCTAAAGGCGTTTCAGAAAACTTGGCAGTACATGCAACTGGCCTCAAAACCGCAGACCACGTGTAACCACACCAGCCCAGTACCTCCACATCCAGCATCTTCACCTCCAAGATCGTTTGAGACCAGCTACCCAGACAGCTCCTGCAACAATCGGTTTGCATAACCAAAGAATTTCTGCACAAACTGTCAAAAACCGTCTCAGGGAAGCAATACAGTGAAACTGAACATTTTAGAGTGGACTTTTATTGTGGCCAGCCTAAGGCGCATGTAGAATATTGCATATTCTATGTTTCTATTGATTATGTACGGATGTCTGGATTGACATAAGTAACATGGTATAAGTCAAAAAGTTTTCTTGTATGAGAACTCTGGAATGTGGGTTTGGGGTCTTGTCCTTATATGGCCAGGGTTATAGTCTGATGTCAGTATGGGCACATCTAAAAAGTAACTGAAGAAAGGGAAACAGGGTATTTTTCGCACTCTCTCTCGGTTCCTGTACAGCTATGTAAAGATGTAACTCTCCCTTCAGGAGTCCAGCAATTACCATCTGCTGTAGAATATCCATTATCCTGTAACAACCTTTGTTGTTTTATTATGTATCAGTAACCAAGAATAAACCATAAGTCAGATTGCGTATTAGTACTTTTCATTAACCCCTTAAGGACTGGACTGTTTTTGCGATGTTGTACATTTTCGACCAGGCATATTTTTACACTTTTGTGGTGTTTGTGTTTGGCTGGAATTTTCCGCTCTCTCATTTACTGTTCCCATACAAATTATATATTGTTTTTTTCAGGACAAAGGGGGCTTTCTTTACATACCATTATTTATATAATCTCATGTATTTTAATTTAAAAAAAATAAAAAAATATGATGAAAAATTGAAAAAAAAATACATGTTTTTTGACTTTTACTTGAAAAATCTTTTACTCATCTACAAAAGCGAATTAAAAAACTGCTAAATAGATTCAAAATTTTGTCCTGAGTTTAAAAATACCCCGTATTTACATGCTTTTTTGCTTTTTTTTGCATGTTATAGGGCTATAGGTACAAGTAGAATATTGCGGTTTCAAAACATAAATTTTTTAAATTTATCAATAGTGACATTGTAACACTATTATCTGTCATAAATCTCTGAATAACACCCCACATGTACATATTTTTTTTAAAGTAGACAACCCAGGGTATTCAATATGGGGTATGTCCAGTCTTTTTTAGTAGCCACTTAGTCGAAAACACTGGCCAAAGTAAGCATTCATATTTGTTTGTGTGTGAAAAAAGTAAAAAAACTAAATTGAACGCTAATTTTGGCCAGTGTTTGTGACCAAGTGGTTACTAAAAAAGACTGGACATACCCCATTTGCAATACCTTGGGTTGTCTTCTTTTGCAAATGGTATGCCATCATGGGGGTAATTCTCATTCCTGGGCTACCATACGCTCTCAAAGGCAACGTAACCAACCTGGCCATTTTCAATGTAAAAATATTTGACCCTTATATTTGACCTTGTAACTTTCAAAAATGCTATAAAACCTGTACATGGGGGGTACTGTTTTACTCGGGAGACATCGCTGAACACAAATATTAGTGTTTAAAAACTGGAAAACGTATCACAACAATTATATCATCAGTAAAAGTGCTGTTTGTGTGTGAAAAATGCAAAAAAGTCACTTTCACTGACAATATCATCGCTGTGATATGTTTTACTGTTTTGAATCACTAATATTTGTGTTCAGCGAAGTCTCCCGAGTAAAACAGTACCCCCCATGTACAGGTTTAGGGTGTCGTAGAACGTTACAGGGTAAAATACAGTGCTAGCAAATTCAATTCTCTGGAATTTCGGCCTGGGTTGGCAGGCCCCTTAAATTGCAATCAATAAAATTACTGAATTATGTAAAACTATTACATAAATACGCACGTAGAATTTAAATATATATGCATATTTATATATTTGAAGTCTACGTGTATATTTATATAATTATTTATGTAATTTTGTATATGGACGTATGTATATTTCTTATTATTTTTATTTATTTTTATATACATAGATATATATACAAATTCATTCTAAGTGTATTTTGATATAAATATATATATATTAATTTTAAAATACAGTTAGAATAAAATTTCATATAGCTATATAATTTTTTTTTAATTTTTTATTATTATTTTAAATTTTTTTAATTTAATTTAAATTACTTATTATTTATATTTTATAATAATATATATATACAATATATATAGTTATTATATATATTATATATATATACGTGCGTAATTTAATTATAAGTGTATTTTTATATTAATATAAGTACATATTAATATAAAAATACACTTAGTATGACATTATATATATGATAGATAGACATATATTATATAGATATATTATATGTCTATATATCATATATACACATATATAATTATTATTATTTTTTTATTAACACTAACTTTATTTATTTTTCTGATTTTACACTAGCAGGGGGGCTGCCTGTCAGCACAGGCAGCCCCCCTGCAGGCAGCACTATGGACACCTATTGTGACCATGTGATCGCTGTGTTAAGTGATCACATGGCCACAGGGGTCCTAATCTGCCGTGGGGAGACTGTCTGGGCTGCAGGCAGTCTCCCCACAACCGGAGCAACACTGATCGCCACCGGGGGAACGACGGCGATCAGGTAAGTACCCCCAGACCATTAGGACGGTTCAGGACCGTCATCGGTCCTCAAGGCAAAAATGCAGATGACGGTCCTGAACCGTCCTCGGTCGCTAAGGGGTTAATATAGACGTATATTAATGTTGCGAGCATTTGACCTAAGACTATATATACAAAAGACGTAACAGCACACCTGTGCAATAATCATGCTGTCTAATCAGCATCTTGATATGCCACACCTGTGCAATAATCATGCTGTCTAATCAGCATCTTGATATGCCACTCCTGTGAGGTGGATGGATTATCTCAGCAAAGGAGAAGTGCTCACTAACATAGATTGAGACAGATTTGTGAACGATATTTGAGAGAAATAGGCCTTTTATGTAGAAAAAGTCTTAGATCGTTGAGTTCAGCTCATGAAAAATGGGAGCAAAAACGTGTTACGTTTATAATTTTGTTCAGTGTATATACCTTGGGCCCTAAAAGGTAATTCTGTTTATTATACACCATGGACCCCTAATAGATGATCCTGTTTATTATGCACCATGGACCCCTAATAGGTGACCCTATTTATTATGCACCACAGGCCCTAATAGTTGATCCTGTTTATAAGGCCTCTTGGTGAACGGTGAGTCGGAATAATCTGCAGAGTGACACAGCAACTTATTACTAATTCTATATGTCAGATAATTAAAGAAAATGCCGTTTAGAAACAGGAAACACAGCTATCAGGATGTATAAAAATAAAACAAAGAAGAAGCCCTGCTTTCCCATTATATTGTTTAACTCTTTCTGTGCTGACAGTTTGAGAAAATGGGACACAGTAACACTATGTATGGTGCAACGTCCTGTCACCACTGTAAACAAGTGATCCAAAGATACATTATATAATTATATGTACATAGATCTTTAACCCTTTAATACATTATATAATTAGATGTACATAGATCTTTAACCCTTTAATACATCATATAATTATATGTACATAGATCTTTAACCCTTTAATACATCATATAATTATATGTACATAGATCTTTAACCCTTTAATACATCATATAATTATATGTACATAGATCTTTAACCCTTTAATACATTATATAATTATATGTACATAGATCTTTAACCCTTTAATACATTATATAGTTATATGTACATAGATCTTTAACACTTTAATACATTATATAATTATATGTACATAGATCTTTAACCCTTTAACCCCTTAAGGACCAAACTTCTGAAATAAAAGGGAATCATGACATGTCACACATGTCATGTGTCATTAAGGGGTTAAGCCATTTTATGATAGCAGTAGTGGGCTATCACAGAGGGTATAACTCATGGTTAGGGTCAATGCTGACAGTCAGTGCTATGACCCACTGGGTCATACTTTAGAAATCGGTACAATCTCTGAGAATGGCACCTACTGATACATACTATAACTATTTATTAATAAAGTTGGCGTACTGTGTGCAGAGTGACTGGCACTGTTCTTAAAGAGAAGGAACGTGTGTCTGGTCTGTGAGGGTGTGATTTCAGCTACTGAAAATCAATTAAATTAAATCATGTGGTGATTTGCATGTATGTTTGCTAAGCAAATATGGCAAATTAAAAGTCAACAGGTCACTTCATATGAAAAAGATTGAAAAAGATCTGTAGAAAGTATGGCTCATCTAGATTAAGCGGAGGCTAAAAAAACAACAACTTTTCTCCTGGCTGAAGAACGTCCTGCTGTATAAAAGATACCTTCATATAAAATACACGATTATCGGATAAAGACACCCTCCCTCTGGTGAAAGGGTAACACAGCATTCGTTGCTACTTATGGAATTTTCTATACTGTTTGAACATGCTAGATTACAGTGTTAAATTACCACCTTATGCATCTCCTAGTATTGTTTACACATTATGCATCTCCTAGTATTGTTTACACATTATGCATCTCATAGTATTGTTTACATATTAGGGATCTCCTAGTATTGTTTACACATTATGCATCTCCTAGTATTGTTTACACATTATGCATCTCATAGTATTGTTTACATATTAGGGATCTCCTAGTATTGTTTACACATTATGCATCTCATAGTATTGTTTACATATTAGGGATCTCCTAGTATTGTTTACACATTATGCATCTCATAGTATTGTTTACAAAGTATGGATCTCCTAGTATTGTTTACACATTATGGATCTCCTGGTATTGTTTACACATTATGGATCTCCTGGTATTATTTACACATTATGGATATTGTAGTATCGTTTACACATTAGGGATCTCCTTATACATTATGGTTCTCCTGGTATCGTTTACACATGATCTCCTGGTATTGTTTACACATTATGGATTTCGTAGTATTGTTTACAAATTAGTAATTAGTACAAATTAGTCCCATACGTGCAAACCCACAATCAGTCTCCTCCCATACATACAACAGCATCCTCCAAATGTACACAAAACCACCGGTAGCCTCCTCGTACATACAGACACAACATCCTTTCGTAAACCTGTCCCACTTGCGTCCTCTGGTATTCCACTGAGGACACCGGAGACAAATCACATTAAATGTGCTTACACTGCGCTAAACCAACATAGGGCATTTTCCCTGCGATGTCCCTTCATCCTTGGAGCGGCTTTAACATGCTTAGTTTGGGAGGTGTGCGTATGTATGGGGAGTCTGTCTGTGGTTTTGGAGGTGTTTGTTAGATGTGGCTCGTGAGGTTGTGAGTGGAGTATATTTTTAAAATGTATGTGTACATACCTATATATTAATACACATGTGGCTTTATTTTCATTTTATTTTCAAAATAGTATGGAGAAATGCATTCTAGCCCTAATGTGGGCGGTGCTTGTGTATGGACAGGGCACTAAGGGGGTCTATGAATTTTCAGTCCACCCCTCATAGCACATTATACACACTTCCTTCCATTTTTTTTTTTTTTACCACGGCATTCTTATATTATGCATCAGATTAGTCACTGTTCTTTACTTGAGTATTTTAAAATAATGACATTTTGTGTAATCTGATCTTTTCTACTGGGTTAGAGGTGCTAACTTGGTGCCAATCATACAACAGGACAGACATGCAAGTCTCTCAGCAATCCCCTTTATTACAGGGGAGAGGCGCTGAAACCAGACACCGTTAATTTCCCCCTCTGTTTCCTCTGTGGGGGACACTGCTGGTTAAATTTGGAAGCATGCAGGATCAATTATAACACAATAAGTATGTTTCTCTAAAAGTGCAAACATTCCTAAAACTATTAGAGAAATCAAAACAAATACAGGTCTCTCACACATCATGTTTCCCCATTATAAAAATTACAACTTTTATTTAAAAAACATACACTGTCTAATTTGTTTTACATGTTAAAGCCATCAAGAGATTATTGCTGAGTCTTTAAAATCTTGTGTATGGTTTACCAAATATTTTCTCTCTCTTTTTATTCTTTAAAATTGCACATACATTACGTTACAGTTTTATAGTTCAATATGTTTCTTGTTGTCCAAGGAGGGAGTAGCGCAATGTTAACTGTAGTCCATGTGGATTGATTGTTGTCACTCTGTCATTTCTGACATCCAGACGTCGGTAGATGACAACTCCCACTGTGCTCCATTCGTTGCTGGAAGAGCAAGCTTGTGGTTATAATCCACTACTTGCCTAGAGTCAGCAGGCTGGTGGGGTTGTTTATTAAATATTGGCACTTTTCTCCTAGATTTGTAGCTTGTGGGAACAGGGTCATCTCCATTGTTTGTGTCTGTCAATATTTGTGTCTGCAAATTGTTTGCTATAACCCAGCTGTATAATTGTAAGATGCTGAATAAAATGTCGTTGCTGTATAAGTTCTAATAATAATTCGGTAGCCCGTCCTCTATGCATATGGGACACCGAGCTCTCAGAATGGAAACCCTGGGAGCACTGCAATGTATAGGACAAAGCAATACAATACTAACACACAGACATACTTCATAAAGAGGAAAACATGGTGGATCAAAATATTTATTGTTTTCGGAAGAACTTATAAAACTATTTAATATTATTATAGTATTTTTATTTTGATATTTTGATACTCTTTTTTTATTTATGATAAATGTTTCAATATTTCCTGGAAAAAAATTCATTTCAAAAGCTTGCTAAGCCAAAAATATCAAACTGAGTCTATAATGAAGGGCCAAACCATGTGCTTAGTTAGGAGCCTAACAAACCAGGCTGTGTTTTAATGCTTTAAGTAATGGAATCCATAATGGACGGTAGACAGATCCCTGGCATGGCACGAATGCCTAAATTCTGTTGGTACTAAGAACTGCTAGCAGGGCACAAACTAAAAAAAACAAACAATTAAACATGTGAATCCAATATAACGTTGAACTGAACCCAGATACGAGGTAAAAGACTACATTCCTTGGAAAAATCCAGGCACTGCCAGCAGGAACTGGGTATAAGCCACGTCCATTAATCATATTATATTAAAACAAAATAATATAACATGATGTATATATTTAGACCCAATGAATTCCGCACACGGCCCATTCTTAAATGGGAGTAATGTTTGCAATGCATTAAAGACTTTCTGTCTTTTCACCAGAATTAGCGGTTTAGGTACAGGCTGGCAATGCAGAATACGTTTCCCATACATTCATCTACACCGAGGGCACTCCATATAATGACAGAATAGAGCAGTGACATTCAGACAGGCGTAGTACCAGCTGTCTCTATCCATGGGGATGTCAGACCGATCAGTTTGTTACCTGCCAGTTACTGTAGCAGGTGTACAGACCGCTGTGTGTTCTCTGCTCATGTTTACAAGGAGCACAATATAAAAACATTGACTGCAGATCCTGGTCCCCACGGCCTTGTACAAACAGCCCCGCTAGAAAGACCTGGATTGCACAGGTGCACACGCCCTGTGATGACGGACACCTGTGTCAGGGACATTGTTCATAGAGCGGGGAACTGCCCCATGTCACCCTCATCCAACCAGCGCAGTAACTGTGAAAAGTAAACAGCAAACAGGACCATGGGAAGGCTGCTGTGTACAGTTTGCAGTTTGGTTAATCCCCTCACAGAACAGCCCATCATTAACCCTTGCTGGGCAGATGATCTGCAAAAAAGGCAGCCATCAATGGAGATAATGTAACATGCAGATGAAAAGGCCATCACAGTGCTCACTGCTAGAGTGATCCAGGATCAATGCAATCACCCATCATACGAGATAGCACAAGACAGTTTGCTATTCAGTCAGTAAGGGTATTTACTGAAACTCCTTGAAATGAGGGCTGTGAACAGATTGCAGGACAGCATTCTGTGATCTGAGCGACATCTCTCAGGCTAATTAGTAACAGCGGCCAGCAAGGCTACTCTGGGACCAGAAAACATGATCACTTCCAGCTCGATTTCATCAAACCAACTTCCTCCAGTAAAACAGTTTTACATCGCTTCAGGCCTTATGACAATTCATTCTTACACTATGATCATTAATTATATAAAAATATTCTGATAAGCTAGTAATTGTGTGAGTCCGTGTATTTCAGAGTGTATCATGTAGTGTATACAAAGTATCTGGAAAAGTACATGTCATTTTATTAGTAAACTATGCACATACTGTGTGTGTCTTTAAATTGCATCACATGATACTACGTTGAAGGTAAGTGGAGGTTAACCAGCCCAGGGTCTGTCTGCCTCCCTCCACGTCTCTTATTACTCCATCATCCCAGCTAGGTTTTATCCCTCCAAGCACAGTTACACTCGATCTTTAATCTCCTATATAAATTACCTTATTTTTAAGCTTGTTTATCGTTTTGGTTTGTTACTAGCGCTCATGCATTAAGAGTGTCTGCGTCTTTTCAGTGTCACTGCTCCCTTGATTGGCGTGGTTACCTATAACGAACCTGTGTGCCATGCAGATCTGACCTTACAAACAAACCCAAACAAGTTACCGGCAGACTATCCCGATCTCTAAAGCGACTGAGATATGTGTGTGTTAGTCTTCAGCCATGTTAACGTGTATCCAGACCATAGGCATGTTAATGTGCTAGCGTGCGATCGGGCTGCTGGCCAGGCCACATGCATATTGGGGTGTTCGGGTGCAATCAGAGTGTGGATATTTACCTCTCTTCTGCATGAAGCTGAACAAATCGTCAAGGAATTCCTTCCGTTTGGGATCATCGTCCAACTCATATAACTGCAAAATAACAGATACACATTGTCAACTGCAATTACTGGCTATAATAACAACTAGTACAAACTGCATTATCCATCACTCATTGAAGTAACAGTACAATGTATTCAGTCATCTTTTCTGGATTCCATGAGTCAGCAAAGCTCTCAAAATATGAATCTGCTCTTATAAGTGGGTTTTATGATTTTACATTAAATATCATTATTTATTTCATTAAAGGAGCACTATATGGTCAGGAATACAAACCCCTATAGGGTTAAAACCACCATCTAGCCCCCCTGGTCCTCCTTGCCTCCCTAAATATAGTAAAATCTTACTAGTATTCAAGTCTGGAGCTGCTGGCTTTGTCACTGTTTCCTTTTAACCTGCCCACTGCCTGCTTACATCATCGGAAGTGGTAGCCTGATCCAATCACAATGCTTTCCCATAGGATTGGCTGAGGCTGACAAGGAGGCAGATCAGGGGCAGAGCCAGCATGATTCAAACACAGCCCTGGCCAATCAGCATCTCCTCATAGAGATGAATTGAATCATTGAATCTCTATGAGGAAAGTTCAGTGTCTGCATGCAGAGGGAGGAGACACTGAATGTTTGGATGCATTTTAGGCAGCCATGACCCAGGAAGGATCTCTAACAGCCATCTGAGGAGTAGCCAGTGAAGTTATCACTAGGCTGTAATGTAAACACTGCATTTTCTCTGAAAAGACAGTGTTTACAGCAAAAGGCCTGAAGGGAATGATTCTACTAACCAGAACAAATTCAATAAGCTGTAGTTGTTCTGGTGACTATAGTGTCCCTTTAAATACTAATCCTGTTACTTCCTGGTTCGGTTAGTTCAGTGGAGATAAACTCAAGAGGCAGCAACTGCCCAGAGCACCTGCAAAGGCTTCTCATTGACCTGCATTGGTGAAGCATGTGATTGGACAGACACAGAGAGTCTGGGCGGGGTTAGAAGGGGATGGCTTGCAAAGGCTGCAGGTAAGAGAAATGCAGGGGTTTTTTTCAAGCAGTTTTTAGGTCTAACTCCAATGAAAAAAATGTATAATTAAATGAAAGGAAGTTTTAAGTTGGGGTATATCTACTAAACTAATTCTTTTTTTTCATTTTGTATTGGGCAGTGGAGCGTCCCTTTAATGGTATGGGAGTACCAGCCGATATATTTTCTCATATTTATAAAATGGTCAGGAAAATCATGCAGGAGAGATATGTTTCCATATTTATTAAATGATGAGTGAGTGGATGTTGGAGAGATGCCTCAATGTATTTATTAAAGATAAGGGAGTGAACGCAGGAGAGATGTCTCACCACATTTATTAGAAGGTAAGTGAATGCATGGAGGAGAGATCTCTTAATATATTAAATAAAAGGTAAGTGAAGCAGCAGAGATGTCTCGTTATATTTATTAAATGGCGAGTGAGTACTTGAAAGTGAGGAGGGCATATACTTTACATAAACAAGTTGTGAGATGGATGATAGTTATGAGAGTTTATTTCTCAGTCCCACCATATTTTGAAGAACAGGACTTTGTAACTACAAGTACAGACGTTAACATGGCAAGGTGCGACACCCAGCTGTTCCATAACATCGCTAATTATCACAGTGCCGTGCTATATAACCCCGCTCTGCACACACTTCGGAAACCTAATGATGTTATGAAACGGAGCAGGGACAGAGAGAGCAATAATTGCTGGGTCAAGAGGCCCTTCGATCGCTGCAAGTACAGACACAGAGAGATCAATAAGGACAGAGCATTGAGGAGAAAGCAGGGCAAGCTGGGCTGTTACAGAACATAGGCTGATATATGCCGGGGCTGGGGACAGGTGTATACAATGCCAAAGAAAACACTTCAACATCAGCTGCAGCTCTGATATAGCTCGGCTCAGACATATTTCTGCTTCAGAGCAGTCTTTAAATGCTGGAGTACATTATCCTCCCGGTACTTTGCAGATTAAATCACTCCCTCTGTATTATGCAGAGTAGAATGGTCCCTCTGTATTGTGCAGAGTAGAACGATCCCTCTGTATTATGCAGAGTAGAATGGTCCCTCTGTATTGTGCAGAGTAGAACGATCCCTCTGTATTGTGCAGAGTAGAATGGTTCATCTGTATTGTGCAGAGTAGAACGATCCCTCTGTATTGTGCAGAGTAGAACGATCCCTCTGTATTGTGCAGAGTAGTACGATCCCTCTGTATTATGCAGAGTAGAATGGTCCCTCTGTATTGTGCAGAGTAGTACGATCCCTCTGTATTATGCAGAGTAGAATGGTCCCTCTGTATTGTGCAGAGTAGTACGATCCCTCTGTATTGTGCAGAATAGTACGATCCCTCTGTATTATGCAGAGTAGAATGGTCCCTCTGTATTGTGCAGAGTAGTACGATCCCTCTGTATTGTGCAGAGTAGAATGGTCCATCTGTATTATGCAGAGTAGAAAGGTCCCTCTGTATTTTGCAGAGTAGAATGGTCCCTCTGTATTGTGCAGAGTAGAACGATCCCTCTGTATTATGCAGAGTAGAATGGTCCCTCTGTATTGTGCAGAGTAGAAAGATCCCTCTGTATTATGCAGAGTAGAATGGTCCCTCTGTATTGTGCAGAGTAGAATGATCCCTCTGTATTGTGCAGAGTAGAATGGTCCCTCTGTATTGTGCAGAGTAGAACGATCCCTCTGTATTGTGCAGAGTAGAATGGTCCCTCTGTATTGTGCAGAGTAGAACGATCCCTTTGTATTATACAAAGTAGAAAGGTCCCTCTGTATTGTGCAGAGTAGTACGATCCCTCTGTATTGCGCAGAGTAGAACGATCCCTCTGTATTGTGCAGAGTAGAATGGTCCCTCTGTATTGTGCAGAGTAGAACGATCCCTTTGTATTATGCAAAGTAGAAAGGTCCCTCTGTATTGTGCAGAGTAGAATGGTCCCTCTGTATTGTGCAGAGTAGAACGATCCCTCTGTATTGTGCAGAGTAGAATGGTCCCTCTGTATTATGCAGAGTAGAAAGGTCCCTCTGTATTTTGCAGAATAGAATGATCCCTCTGTATTGTGCAGAGTAGAATGGTCCCTCTGTATTGTGCAGAGTAGAACGGTCCCTCTGTATTATGCACAGTAGATCAGTCTCATTGTATTATGCACAGTAGATCGCTCTCTGTATTATGCACAGTAGATCATTCTCTGTATTATGCACAGTAGATCGCTCTCTGTATTATGCACAGTAGATCATTCTCTGTATTATGCACAGTAGATCGCTCTCTGTATTATGCACAGTAGATCATTCTCTGTATTATGCCCAGTAGATCGCTCTCTGTATTATGCACAGTACATCATTCTCTGTATTATGCACAGTAGATCGCTCTCTGTATTATGCACACTAGATCGCTTCCTCTGTATTATGCACAGTAGACCGCTCCCTCTGTATTATAGATGGAATCTTGCAGGAGCAGATCACAGAGAGCACTTTATATATTTTTAATGCCCACTATGTCACAATTTATAATTAATTATTAATCCTTGTAGCAATCAATGCTGGGGTTTGTTCATAATTAGTCTGGGGATATATACATATATACACATGCGTATGTATGTGAACGGTAAGGCAGTACGGTAATATTAACCCCTTCACTGCCAGTGACCTAGCCAGACTGCCGAGGGCCATTCTATGGATATCTAGTGACAAACAACCAAAGAACGCTCTGTTGGAGAAACACAATGACACATCACTAGCTATTCCTATTCTGTAAAAGGAAGTATTACCGAACCCAGCTGTCGCCATGGCTGCACTAGAATAAAATAACTCACTAAATAAATATCATCAGCTGTGCATATTGCCATAATAATAGAATAAATGGACCACACGGGTATCTTAACACAGGCTAGCAGTCTAGGGATTGAGGTTTTTGGTGGCAGGTTTTGAATGATTTAATTGCCTTTGGAATAGCATGTGCCGAAAGGTGAGTAAGATCGTCAAATAACGCTATTGTCACTTAAGGGAGGAGACCTGACTATGGCGGAAGGAGACCTGACTATGGCGGAAGGAGACCTGGCAGTGGCGGAGGAGACCTGGCTATGGCGGGAGGAGACCTGATTATGGCAGGAGGAGACCTGACTATGGCGGAGGAGACCTGGCTATGGCTATGGCCTGGCTATGGCGGAGGAGAACTGGCTATGGCGGAGGAGACCTGGCTATGGCGGGAGGAGACCTGACAATAGTGGCAGGAGACCTGACTATGGCGGAGGAGACCTGGCTATGGCGGGGGAGACCTGGCTATGGCGGAGGAGACCTGGCTATGGCGGGGGAGACCTGGCTATGGCGGGAGGAGACCTGATTATGGCAGGAGGAGACTTGACTATGGCGGAGGAGACCTGGCTATGGCTATGGCCTGGCTATGGCGGAGGAGACCTGGCTATGGCGGAGGAGACCTGGCTATGGCGGGAGGAGACCTGACAATAGTGGCAGGAGACCTGACTATGGCGGAGGAGACCTGGCTATGGCGGGGGAGACCTGGCTATGGCGGGGGAGACCTGACTATGGCAGGAGGAGACCTGATTATGGCGGAAGAGACCTGACTATGGCGGAGGAGACCTGGCTATGGCGGGAGGAAACCTGACTATGGCAGGAGGAGACCTGGCAGTGGCGGAGGAGACCTGGCAGTGGCGGAGGAGACCTGGCTACGGCGGGAGGAGACCTGACTATGGCAGGAGGAGACCTGGCAGTGGCGGAGGAGACCTGGCTATGGTGGGAGGAGACCTGATTATGGCAGGAGGAGACCTGACTGTGGCGGAGGAGACCTGGCTATGGCGGGAGGAGACCTGGCTATGGCGGAGGAGACCTGGCTGTGGCGGGAGGAGACCTGGCTGTGGCGGGGAGTGGAGATGAATATTGCAGGAGCAAGACAGCAGGCGAGACCTGGCAGGCGGAGGAGACCTGGCTATGGTGTGGGAGTGAGACCTGAATATGGCAGGTGAGGAGACCTGGCAGTGGGCGAGGAGACCTGGCTGCGTGGTGGGAGGAGACCTGACTATGGCGGAGGAGACCTGGCTATGGCGGGAGTAGACCTGGTTATGGCGGAGGAGACCTGGCTATGGCGGGAGGAGACCTGGCTGTGGCGGGAGGAGACATGAATATTGCAGGAGGAGACCTGGCAGTGGCGGAGGAGACCTGGCTATGGTGGGAGGAGACCTGAATATGGCAGGAGGAGACCTGGCAGTGGCGGAGGAGACCTGGCTATGGTGGGAGGAGACCTGACTATGGCGGAGGAGACCTGGCTATGGCGGGAGTAGACCTGGTTATGGCGGAGGAGACCTGGCTATGGCGGGAGGAGACCTGGCTATGGCGGAGGAGACCTGGCTATGGCGGGAGGAGACCTGATTATGGCAGGAGGAGACCTGGCTATGGCAGGAGGAGATCTGGCTATGGCGGGAGGAGACCTGACTATGGTGGGAAGGATCACATAGGCTAGCTAGAGATTTAGTAATACCATATACTGGAATGTCATGTTGCATGCGTGTATATTTTACATGCTGTCATACACTCAGTTCATGTTTACAGGTGCATAGACTACAATTGGAGAACCAGTGACCTAGAACCTCCTAAAATCCTTTAATATCTATGGTCATGGGAACCCTGAATACCTCATCCTTCCCATGCAGTTCTCTGCCTTTTTTACAATAGCCATCTCAAAATATTAGCCTTAAAACCTTCCACAAAACAAAAACTGCACAGTAATCGTTTGGATAGGGCGGGTATTAGAAATATAGAATAAAGAGATGGTTTAGTGATTATTGGTGGATCTGAAGTCAAATTAAGGCTTAACCCTTGGATGCTGGAGCTGTTTATCAGAGCAGTAAACTAATAAAATGGAATCCACGGTCTGGTGACGGTCTTGCAAAGAACATGGACGTTTTACTTTACGGACCTCCGATATTCCAGGATCAGACTACTATTCCCTGCTCTGCTCTACCACAGCTCTGACTCCAGAGAGTGCAGTGCTCTGTCTTAAATGTCGCAGTGTTATACCTCCTGTGTGTGCAGTGTTATACCTCCTGTGTGTGCAGTGTTATGCCTCCTGTGTGTGCAGTGTTATACCTCCTGTGTGTGCAGTGTTATGCCTCCTGTGTGTGCAGTGTTATACCTCCTGTGTGTGCAGTGTTATGTATCCTGTGTGTGCAGTGTTATACCTCCTGTGTGTGCAGTGTTATGTATCCTGTTTGTGCAGTACTAATTGCACCATGTAAGAGAATCTGTGTCTGTTTTGACCACTGGTCTGAAACCAGTGTGTGCAGTGGTACTGCTCAAGTGTTTGCAGTGGCCTGCCTTCAGCACGTGTGCAGCCCTCAAGTGTGTGCACTGGTCTGGCTCCACTGTGTGCTTTGGTACCCCTCCAGTGTGAGCAACCTCTGTCTCCGTGTGTTGTGGTGTCCTATCAGTGTCTGCAGTGGTCTGGCTCCATTGTGTGCATTGGTACCCCTCCAGTGTGGCACTGTAGCTTCACAAAATAATGCCAAAGACATACAATGGGGGTATCGTTGTACTCAGCAGATGTAGCTGAACACAAAATAAAGTTTTGTACAGGAATAGCACTCACCAACTTTACAAAATACACATGAGAATTTCTTTGTTAAAAGCATGTGTGTCAAAAAACAAAATAAACACAATTTTACTCCAATATTTAGCAGAGATTGGCGGTGAAATGGCTATGTAAATTTTTGTCAAAATAACCCTAGGTAAATAGCCTGTGATGTCTACTTTATATAAATATATACTTTTGTGTGGCAATTTTGTTTTCTTTTATGGCTATTAAGCTCACAAGACAAACATACCAAATTCTAAAATTGTTCCACATTAAAAGTCTATTTTACTCCTTGGGCATTGTGACCAGTAACTAACAAAAAAAAACTTAAAATCCCAGACACATTATATATTCTGTAAATCAGAACAACTAAATGAATTTATTTTTAATTACTTTCCTTGATCTGCACTAATTATGCACACATTATTGTTGCAAAAACTGTAAAAAAAACCACAATATTTTTCATTTTTTAAAAATAATAATAAATAAGCATATACCGGTATATATATGTGTGTTACATCAAATTAAAGCCCTTTTTGTCCTTTAAAAAACGGTTTATAATATGTGTTGGTGCAATAAATTAGTAAAATGCAAATTGCAGTTGAACGCAAAAATTGCTTGTGTGATTAAGTGCAAGACAAGCTTTTGAAGCTGTGTCCTTAAGGGGTTAAGTAGAAAACAATCAAACATAAAGCATGTATTTAAAGAGTTAAAGGGAGCACTAACAGTCAGAAGGCAGCGGCAGATGGTATGGAGGCTTGCAGAGTTTGGATAGGGTTTATTTGAATATAGTCAAATTGGCAGAGCAGGTTTTACTCTAAGCCTGGATGTTGAGAATAAATCTCAGAGATTTGCAAATCAAATTATATCCAGGTTAGGAGAAGGGGGACAAAAAAACAAAAACCCTCACTGTAACATAAATGCATGCGTGATTTGTCAAGTAGCAACAACTTCACTTATAGAAAACTAAAACAATCTTAAATATCAACAGCGTTATTTACTAACCTGGGAAGTCAAAGTGAATTTCAGTCTTAAGGTCATGATTGCTGAATTGGAAATGATTGCCTAAATCAGCTAAGCTTTCAATCCGGCTACTGTACACGTAATGTGCACAGGCGGTGATATCGCTGCTGGGGGTCCTGTGGTTGGGTAGGTAAAGCAGCACTGTTATAATGTGCACAGGCGGTGATATCGTCGCTGGGGGTCCTGTGGCTGGGCAGGTAAAGCGGCACTGTTATAATGTGCACAGGCAGTGATATCGCCGCTGGGGGTTCTGTGGTTGGGTAGGTAAAGCGGCACTGTTATAATGTGCACAGGCGGTGATATCGCTGCTGGGGGTCCTGTGGCTGGGCAGGTAAAGCGGCACTGTTATAATGTGCTCAGGCGGTGATATTGTCGCTGGGGTTCCTGTGGTTGGGTAGGTAAAGCGGCACTGTTATAATGTGCACAGGCGGTGATATCGCTGCTGGGGGTCCTGTGGCTGGGCAGGTAAAGCAGCACTGTCATAATGTGCACAGGCGGTGATATCGCTCCTGGGGGACCTGTGGTTGGGCAGGTAAAGCAGCACTGTTATAATGTGCACAGGCGGTGATATCGCTGCTGGGGGACCTGTGGTTGGGCAGGTAAAGCGGCACTGTCATAATGTGCACAGGCAGTGATATCGCCGCTGGGGGTCCTGTGGTTGGGCAGGTAAAGCGGCACTGTTATAATGTGCACAGGCAGTGATATCGCTGCTGCGGGTCCTGTGGTCGGGCAGGTAAAGCGGCACTGTCATAATGTGCACAGGCGGTGATATCGTCTCTGTGGGTCCTGTGGCTGGGCAGGTAAAGCGGCACTGTTATAATGTGCACAGGCAGTGATATCGCCGCTGGGGGTTCTGTGGTTGGGTAGGTAAAGCGGCACTGTGCGCATAATGGCTCAAGAAGCGGTGATATGATAAGCTGGGGTTCTGGTTGGGTGGAGTAAGCGGCACTGTTATAGTAATGCACGAAATGATTGATAAGCTGCTGGGGTCCTGTGGCTGGGCAGGTAAAAGCGGCACTGTCATAATGTGCACAAGCGGTGATATCGCTCCTATGGGGACCTAATGGTTGGAGCAGGAATTAAAAAGCAGCACTGTTATAATGTGCACAAGCGGTGACTCTGCTCATGCTGGGGGACCTGGTTAGACAGGTAAGCGGCACTGTCGCATAATGTGCACAGGCAGTGATGCTCGCCCTTCTGGGGTCCTGTGGTTGGGTGAGTGGCTGACACTGTTATAGTAATGGCACTTGAGCAGTGGCTTCTGCTCAGCTGCTGGGGTCTGTGGTTGGAGCAGATTAAAGAAGCGGCACTGTCATACACGAAGCGGTGATATGGCTGCTGGGGGTCCTGTGGTTGGGCAGGTAAAGCGGCACTGTTATAATGTGCACAGGCGGTGATATCGCCGCTGGGGGTCCTGTGGTTGGGCAGGTAAAGCGGCACTGTCATAATGTGCACAGGCAGTGATATCGCCGCTGGGGGTCCTGTGGCTGGGCAGTTAAAGCGGCACTGTCATAATGTGCACAGGCGGTGATATACGTTGCTGGGGGACCTGTGGCTGGGCGGGGGAAAGCGGCGCATAATGTGCACAGGTGGTGATATCGCAGCTGGGGGGTCCTGTGGCTGGGCAGGTAAAGCGGCACTGTCATAATGTGCACAGGCGGTGATATTGCCGCTGGGGGTCCTGTGGCTGGGCAGGTAAAGTGGCACTGTTATAATGTGCACAGGCGGTGATATTGCCGCTGGGGGTCCTGTGGCTGGGCAGGTAAAGCGGCACTGTTATAATGTGCACAGGCGGTGATATCATCGCTGGGAGTCCTGTGGCTGGGCAGGTAAATCGGCACTGTCATAATGTGCACAGGTGGTGATATTGCCGCTGGGGGTCCTGTGGCCGGGCAGGTAAAGCGGCACTGTTATAATGTGCACAGGCCGTGATATCGCTGCTGCGGGTCCTGTGGCTGGGCAGGTAAATCGGCACTGTTATAATGTGCACAGGCCGTGATATCGCTGCTGGGGGTCCTGTCGCTGGGCAGGTAAAGTGGCACTGTTATAATGAGCACAGGCCGTGATAAACTGTAATATTTTACATTGCAGGGTTAACACTAAAGGGCCGCTGCACCCAGGCCACTTCATGTAGAGCAATCGGACTGGGTCTTTTTATACAAGTAATTCACTAAATTGTTTGGCAAAATTACCATAACATTATATGTACAATACGTTCTGCACTAAAAAGTAACTCTCTTGATTAATAAAATATGGTACGTAATTCACAGCGTGCCAAAGAGAACTCAGTATATAATTCTAGGGTGACTTTAACGGTATAAAGGATCTGGGAAATGGGATAATAAACAGTTGTGATTGTGAGCTGAATTTGTTTAATGACGTGAAGTAGATTCCTTTCTGGAAAAAGCAGACTAAATGAGGGATGTTATCAGACACACATTGCTAATCCTCCCCAAACACCTTATTCCAGTCATGCATTTAATGTTAAGGGATGTTTTGGATCCAGGATTCTGGGAGGGGCTGGAGTCTTTACAGACAATAAATCTCTGATACTCACTCCCTGTATAATGAACAAGACTCACAGTATATCTCGGATACTCGCTCTCTGTATAACGAACGAGACTCCTAGTATATCTCTGATACTCACTCCCTGTATAATGAACGAGACTCCCAGTATATCTCTGATACTCGCTCTCTGTATAACGAACGAGACTCCCAGTATATCTCTGATACTCGCTCTCTGTATAACGAACGAGACTCCCAGTGTATCTATGATACTCGCTCTCTGTATCACGAACGAGACTCCCAGTATATCTCTGATACACGCTCTCTGTATAACGAACGAGACTCCCAGTATACCTCTGAAACTCGCTCCCTGTATAACTAACAAGACTCACAGTATACCTCTGATACTCGCTCCCTGTATAACGAACGAGACTCACAGTATACCTCTGATACTTGCTCTCTGTATAACGAACGAGACTCCCAGTATACAGACTTTACAGAACTTTTACCTCTGAAACTCGCTCCCTGTATAACTAACAAGACTCACAGTATACCTCTGATACTCGCTCCCTGTATAACGAACGAGACTCACAGAAATATCTCTGATACTTGCTCTCTGTATAACGAACGAGACTCCCAGTATATCTCTGATACTCGCTCTCTGTATAACGAACGAGACTCCCAGTATACCTCTGATACTCGCTCCCTGTATAACGAACGAGACTCACAGTATACCTCTGATACTCGCTCTCTGTATAACGAACGAGACTCCCAGTATATCTTGGATACTCGCTCTCTGTATAACGAACGAGACTCCCAGTATATCTCTGATACTCGCTCTCTGTATAACGAACGAGACTCCCAGTATATCTCTGATACTCGCTCTCTGTATAACGAACGAGACTCCCAGTATACCTCTGATACTCGCTCCCTGTATAACGAACGAGACTCACAGTATACCTCTGATACTCGCTCCCTGTATAACGAACGAGACTCAGTATACCTCTGATACTCGCTCTCTGTATAACGAACAAGACTCACAGTATATCTCTGATACGCGCTCTCTGTATAACGAACGATGCTCACAGTATATCTCTGATACTCGCTCTCTGTATAACGAACGAGACTCACAGTATATCTCTGATATTCGCTCTCTGTATAACGAACGAGACTCCCAGTATATCTCTGATACTCGCTCTCTGTATAACGAACGAGACTCCCAGTGTATCTCTGATACTCGCTCTCTGTATCACGAACGAGACTCCCAGTATATCTCTGATACTCGCTCTCTGTATAACGAACGAGACTCCCAGTATACCTCTGAAACTCGCTCCCTGTATAACTAACAAGACTCACAGTATACCTCTGATACTCGCTCCCTGTATAACGAACGAGACTCACAGTATACCTCTGATACTCGCTCTCTGTATAACGAACGAGACTCCCAGTATATCTCTGATACTCGCTCTCTGTATAACGAACGAGACTCCCAGTATATCTCTGATACTCGCTCTCTGTATCACGAACGAGACTCCCAGTATATCTCTGATACTCGCTCTCTGTATAATGAACGAGACTCACAGTATCTCTAATACTCGCTCTCTGTATAACGAATGTGACTCACAGTATATCTCTGATACTCGCTCTCTGTATAATGAACGAGACTCAAAGTATATCTCTGATACTTGCTCTCTGTATAGATAACGAGACTCACAGTATATATCTGATACATGCTCCCTGTATAATGAACGAGACTCACAGTATATCTCTGATACATGCTCCCTGTATAATGAACGAGATTCACAGTATATCTCTGATACATGCTCCCTGTATAATGAACGAGAATCACAGTATGACCCTGAAAGGGGATTTTAACATGTCCCCTAATCTCAGGACCCTGAGGAGGGGTGTCAATATTACCCTAATCTCAGGACCCTCAGAGGGTGTGTCAATATAACTCTAATCTCAGGACCCTAAGAGGGGGTGTCAATATGTCCCTAATCTCAGGACCCTGAAGTGCGTGTCAATATGTCAATATGACCCTAATCTCAGCACCCTGAGAGGGTGAGAGGGGTGTCCATATGACCCTGATCTCAGCACCCTGAGAGTGGTATCAAGATGTCACTGTTTATGGCAGAACATATTTAGAAAGGTTATTACAATGTCAGGAATGTTTATCGGAAATAAACATTACAGCTAAGATCAGATTTGAATGTTTGCTTAACACAGAGTTCTAAATACATTGTAAACAGTCACAGTATTCAACGTGGACCTAAATACTGTGGAAAATTTTCTAAGGGGGAATAATGCAAGTGATAAACAAACATCAAGGCTATAATGTGTGCATTCTAAAATTCAGTTAAGTCCTTGCTTTGGGCATTACAGATCTGATTATTTTTCGCGTCAACTCTATCTCAAAATACATTAAATAAGGGTGTTCATAAGGTGAGTGGGCAACAAAATATTCTGGCGATATCCAGCTCTGATTTGGTTCTCTGTGTATACACCGCCTGTTCCTACATGTTGGTTCCTAAATAGGTGGGTATTGTCCAGATAACTTTCAGACCTCACATAACACTATATTAGTACGAGAAGCAACTTGCGCACTGAAAGAAGAGAGAGGTAATTCACTGATTGGGGGCAGAGATATTAATCCCATCGTGCTGCGCTGCCGAGTATGTTGGCTCTTTATAAATAACAATAATGGACGACAAGCTGAGTCATTTGTGTACCACAACTTAAGTATTTCACTTAAATTGCACTAAGTGCTGTAAAGGTTGACATGTCGGCAAAGCCGCTCAGCACAAGAAGAAATTATTAGGAGGAAGGCGATTTATGTCACTATTAGTGCATCTCTCTGCTGGAAGGCCTCTCCATGCACCAATTCCTCCTCCTTTCCTCTTGTCCAGCCAGACTTGTTCTAGCCCCCTGGCCATAGAAGGCTCAGACCTTCCTGCAAAGCTCCAGAATGGGGTTTATAATGCCCGGTAATAAAGTCCTCCCTCCCCCTTTACAGGGCTACGATAAGAAATAAAGGGTATTTACGGCCTCTCCATTCAGCCTTGTTGGGACAGCTGTTAAAATTCCTTCCTGGTTCCTCCCTACCTCCTTCCTCTCTCTTCTTCACTGTTATTCCTTGTACATTGGGATCCATTAACCCTGCACTTACCAGGGAGGTAACGTGCTCCCAGTCTTACTGGCTGGCACAGGTTTAATTGCTGGGGTAAAAGAAAAGGAATTCTGGGTCACAGTGTTACCAGAGAGTAGGTAATTTGTTTCCATGGTAATAGCGTCACGTATCGTAGCATGTTATATACACGTTCTATACACATAATAATAACAGCAGCATACTTGTAAAGTAATCCTATAGAGAGTGTTTGCATTGTGAATAAGTTAATCAATTTCCCTAAAACACTGATAACATGACTATAGCCCAGCTCCAGGCCTCAGCACTGTGTACGTAGCCATTCAATCCCATATCTGGTCCTGCCTTCTCCGAATAAAATATTGCTAAAATCTATTCCTTTACACAATGTCTTCTCATCGTAATTACTTCTCTTTACTAGGCTTTCTGACAAACCCTCATCCTATCTCCCTCACACATGTCCCTTGTATTTTCATCCACTTTATACTATCCATCTATAGTCACAAGAAAAATATATACAGTGCTCAACCACGTTCATGGAGATCTACTAACCTCCCACTTTCTCAGTTCTCATCAGTACTCCCCGACTCTACTACCTTTTACATCCCTCATTATTACTTAGTACTCCCCGACTCTACTCCCTCTGACATCCCTCATTATTACTTAGTACTCCCCGACTCTACTCCCTGACATCCCTCATTATTACTTAGTACTCCCCGACTCTACTCCCTGACATCCCTCATTATTACTTAGTACTCCCCAACTCTAATACCTGACATCCCTCATTATTACTTAGTACTCCCTGACTTTACTCCCTGACATCCCTCATTTTTACTTAGTACTCCCCGACTCTACTCCCTGACATTCCTCATTATTACTTAGTACTCCCCGACTCTACTCCCTCTGACATCCCTCATTATTACTTAGTACTCCCCGACTCTACTACCTTTTACATCCCTCATTATTACTTAGTACTCCTCGACTTTACTCCCTGACATCCCTCATTATTACTTAGTACTCCCCGACTCTACTCCCTGACATCCCTCATTATTACCTAGTACTCCCCGACTCTACTCCCTGACATCCCTCATTATTACTTAGTACTCCCCAACTCTACTACCTGACATCCCTCATTATTACTTAGTACTCCCCGACTTTACTCCCTGACATCCCTCATTTTTACTTAGTACTCCCCGACTCTACTCCCTGACATCCCTCATTATTACTTAGTACTCCCCTCTACTTCCTGACATCCCTATTATTACTTAGTACTCCCCGACTCTACTCCCTCTGACATCCCTCATTATTACTTAGTACTCCCCGACTCTACTACCTCTGACATCCCTCATTGTTACTTAGTACTCCCCAACTCTACTCCCTGACATCCCTCATTATTACTTAGTACTCCCCGACTCTACTCCCTCTGACATCCCTCATTATTACTTAGTACTCCCCAACTCTACTCCCTGACATCCCTCATTATTACTTAGTACTCCCCGACTCTACTACCTCTGACATCCCTCATTATTATTTAGTACTCCCCAACTCTACTCTCTCTTACATCCCTCATTATTACTTAGTACTCCCGGACTCTACTCCCTGACATCCCTCATTATTACTTAGTACTCCCCGACTCTACTCCCTGACATCCCTCATTATTACTTAGTACTCCCCGACTCTACTCCCTCTTACATCCCTCATTATTACTTAGTACACCCCGAGATTTAAATTTTTTTTAACCTTTCTTTGTAACTAAAATACTCCATTTCTTTTATCAATTTTATAGCTCGTCTCTGCACTTTTTCTAGTGCCATGATATCCTACTTTAGAACAGATGCCCAAAATTGCACAGCATATTCAAGGTGTGGTCTTACCAGCGATTTATAAAGAGGCAAAATTATATTTTCATCCCGAGAATATATGCCCTTATTTATATCTGATCCCCTATCCCGCCATTCCCCATCTGACCCACTATTCTGCCATTTTCTAATCTGACCCCCTATTCCACCATTCACCATCTGATCCCCTATCCCGTCATTCCCCATCTGACCCCCAATTCTGCCATTCCCCACCTGACCCACTATCCCACCATTCCCTATCTGACCCCCATCCGGTCATTGCCCATCTGACCCCCTATCCCACCATTCCCTATCTGACACCTACCCGCCATTCTTCTGAACCCCATTCCGCCATTCCCCATCTGACCCACTATTCCATCAATTTCCATCTGACTCCCTATCCCGCCATTCCCTATCTGACCCCTACCCTGCCATTTTCCATCTGACCCATTATCCCGCCATTCCCTATCGGACCCTCTATGCTGTCATTCCCCATCTGACCCCTATCCTATCATTCTCCATATGACCCCCAATGCTGCCATTCCCCATTTGACCCCCTATCCTCCTATTCCCCACCTGACCCCCAATGCCGCCAATTCCCATCTGACCCCCTTCCCGCTATTTCCCATCTCACCCCCTATCCCGGCATTCCCCATATGACCTCCTATCCTGCCATTTCCAATCTGACCCCCTAGCCTGACATGCCCCATCTGATCCACCAACCTGCCATTCCCCAACTGACCCCCTATCGTATCAATTCTCATCTGACCCCCTATTCCGCCATTTTCCATCTGACCCCCTATCCCACCATTCCCCATCTGACCCCCTGTCTCCTCTATTCCCCATCTCACCCCCTTTCCAAGCATTTGCCATCTGATCCCCTATCGTACCATTTCCAATCTGACCCCCTATCCTGCCATTCTCCATCTGACCCCCTATCCCGCCATTACCCATCTGATCCCGTCATTCTCTGTTCACTCCACTCTCTCCAGCCATAATAAATTACTGTTCACTCCAGGTAAAGTGTCCATATTAATCAGTCAGTGAATGTATGAATCTGTTTGGATTTTGGTATTATAAGACATGCTCTGTATTAATAACCACATGAGAAAGCAGTATTTAGTGAATGCCGATTGGAGATAAAGTGAGAAGTAGTAACAAGCTGTGAGACTCTGGATCGCAGTCAGTCGGTGGTTAGCAGTGTGTGCTGTCTCTGATAACGGTTATGAAACACACAGCCTGAGGACTTGCATGTCCCTTGTATGAACCTTGGATGGGCTCCAGGCCTGGCTTGTGCAAGGGATTCCCCCTTCTGCTTTGACTGGTGGAGGAGTTCCAGGAACCGCAGAGCTGGCAGGTATCCATCACACAGTGGACAACCGAGTGTGCCGAGTCACCCGGCGTCACCGATGTCTGGCAGCTGATCTGCATTTCATACAGCTCGAAATAATGTCCAGAATATGTACAGGTTCTACCCGTTCAGCAATAGCGGCATGTCATTTCAGTGGTATGTGGCGTGGCAGCAATAGTGGCATGTCAAGGAAACAAGTCCATGGAACAAAATTTACTAGTTAGTTGCCATTTATTGTTTGCAGGATGCGTGCGCGGTGCCTTGCCCATATTACAGCGCTAAAAAGGGTTAAATACAGCCATAATCACTGGGAGTAAGATAGCACACAGGTATGGACCATATCAGTGGATGTGTAGAATGAAATGGCTACATTTACATAAGGAAAACACAAACACAATTGTGGTGTGGCATTAAACACAAATGACTGTCACAACATTTTGTGGTCTGTGAAAGCTGATCCCAGATGCATGGGTGCATGTTACACTGCAATGTCTGTCATCTAGATCATGTGTTAAAATTTAGCAAGTGCTCATGGTTTCTTGCAATCATTTCCGTGCGTGTCATGTCTGCACATTTCACAGTAAATACTGCACTGAAAAATGCGACAAATTAGAATAAAAAATGTAGCCTTTGCAGTTGCTGCAACAGACCCATCCCAGGTCTTGGAATATCTGAAATGTTGTCAGCCACTTCAGGCAAAACCATAATCTCCAATGATAGGTGAAAAGTACCTGTAGTTCAGAAATGACTTTAGACAACTGTTTCATTCATGAAAAGACATGAATGAAACTGCTGCTGAGGCTATAGCAGGCACATGTCAAGGGAAGAGGTAAATATCAGCTAAATACAAATATGACATTATATGGACGTGGGATCGGAGTGTCGTTTTTTCAGAAAATATGACAGGTCTGCTTTAAATGCAACTGGCAAGCTGCCCGCTCTGGGACTCGATCTTCTGTGACTAACCTAGAGCTTTCAGCAGATATAACCTTTATATTTCTGTGGATTTTATCATTCCCAGCCATGAGCATACAGTAGGAGGTTAGTATAGCAGAACATGTTTTGACAGAAGAGCGGATGTGCGCGTGGCTATAAAAGCTGGCTGCATAAGATCCTGTCGGAAAGATTTCCAGGTCGGCTAGTCTGGCCTGGAGTGTGAGACTAAATACATCTTAGACACAACAACAGCAGGATGAGTGGCATATTTGCACTGCTTCTACGGGGAGCGAGGGCCCCAGACACTGAGCAAGGTTTCATTTTGCAAGGGTTTTAAAAAGTTGTAAATGAAATATATTAATCATGAGCCGACCTTGAATGGAGGCCTGTTCACTTACTGCATGGCTGAATGTCACTGAGCGACGGCCACAAGACAGTATAAGCAATTAGCAGAGCAGAGTGCAATGACAAAACAATGGACGTAGCATGGCACACACCAATGGACAGTACAATCTGTGGGCACAGAATGACAGTCGCTGCACATCACAATGCAATGGCAAGAAACAGCACCGTAATATGGATGCCGAATGGCAACTTACAATAGCCTTAGAATAGCAAGGAAAAGTGGGCAAAGCATGGCACAGTACAATGGGCATAGCATGCTATTAAGGGCATAGCACGGTACAATGGGCACAGCTTGGCACAGTTCATTTAACACACTATAGTATCATGGGCATTTCATGGTACAATGGGCACAATATGGTATTATGGGCTCTGCAGTACAATGGGCACAACATGGTATTATGGGCATGGCAAGGCACAGTACAATGGGCACAGCATTATATTATGGGCACAGCATGGTATTGTACAATGGGCCCAGCATGGTATTATGGGTGCAGCATCGCACGATACAGTGGGTACAGCATGATATAAGGGCAGAATGCATGTTACAATGGGCACAGTACAATGAGCACAGCATTGTGATATGGGTACAGCATAACACAATACAATTGGCACAGCATGTTATGGGTATAGTGTAGAACACTACAATAGGCACAGTATGGTATTATGGGCACAGCACGTTATGGGTAAAGTATGGCACAGCACAATGGGCAGAGTATGGTATTATGGGCACAGCACAGTATGGGTAAAGTACAATGGGCACAGTATGGTATTATGGGCAATGCATGGTATGGGTAGAGTGTGGCACAGTATGATATACGCACAGCACGGAATGGTAGGGTGTGGTACAGTATGATATAGGCACAGCACGGTATGGGTAGATTGTGGCACAGTATGATATAGGCACAGCATGGTATAGGAAGTGTGGCACAGTACAATGGACACAGCATGGTATGGGTAGAGTGTGGAACAGTACAATGGACACAGTATGGTATGGGTAGAGAGTGGCACAATACAATGGGCACAGTATGGTATGGGTAGAATGTGGCACATTATGGTATTATGGGCACAGCATGGTATGGGCAGAATGTGGCACAGTATGGTATTATGGGCACAGTATGGTATGGGTAGAATGTGGCACCATATGGTATTATGGGCACAGTATGGTATGGGTAGAATGTGGCACAGTATGGTATTATGGGCACACTATGGTATTGTGGGCACAGCATGGTATGGGTAGAATGTGACAGTATGTATTATGGGCACAGCATGGTATGGGTGGAGTGTGGCACAGTATGGTATTATGGGCACAGCATGGTATGGGTGGAGTGTGGCACAGTATGATATAGGCACAGCATGTTATTTGTAGCGTGTGGCATATTATGATATAGGCATCGCATGGTATGGGTAGAGTGTGGCACAGTGTGATAGAGGCACAGTATGGTATGGGTAGAGTGTGGCACAGTACAATGGACACAGCATGGTATGGATAGAGGGTGGCACAGTACAATGGGTACAGGATGGTATTAATGATACACCACACATGGTATAGGTAGAATGTGGCACAGCATGGTATTAGGGGCACAACATGGTATAGGTAGAATGTGGCACAGTATGGTATTATGGGCACAACATGGGATGGGTAGAATGTGGCACAATATGGTATTATGGGCACAGCATGGTATGGGTAGAATAGGGCACAGTATGGTATTATGGGCACAGCATGGTACAGGTTGAATATGGCACAGTATGGTATTATGGGCACAGCATGGTATGGGTAGAATGTTGCACAGTATGGTATTATGGGCACAGCATGGTATGGGTAGAATGTGGCACAGTATGGTATTATGGGCACAGCATGGTATAGGTAGAATGTGGCACAGCATGGTATTAGAGACACAGCATGGTATAGTATGGTATATGGGGCACAGCGTGGTACAGGTAGAATGTGGCACAGTATGGTACTATGGGCACAGCAAGGTACAGGTAGAATGTGGCACAGTATGGAATTATGGGCACAGCATGGTATAGGTAGAATGTGGCACAGTATGGTATTAGGGACACAGCATGGTATGGGTAGAATATGGCACAGTATGGTATATGGGGCACAGCATGGTACAGGTAGAATGTGGCACAGTATGTTACAGGTAGAATGTGGCACAGTATGGTATATGGGGCACAGCAAGATATAGGTAGAATGTGGCACAGCATGGTATTAGGGACACAGCATGGTATGGGTAGAATATGGCACAGTATAGTACATGGGGCACAGTGTGGTACAGGTAGAATGTGGCACAGTATGGTACTATGGGCACAGCATGGTATGGGTAGAATGTGGCACAGTATGGTACTATGGGCACAGCATGGTATGGTTAGAATGTGGCACAGTATGGTACTATGGGCACAGCATGGTATAGGTAGAATGTGGCACAGTATGGTATATGGGGCACAGCGTGGTACAGGTAGAATATGGCACAGTATGGTACTATGGGCACAGCAAGGTATAGGTAGAATGTGGCACAGTATGGTACTATGGGCACATCATGGTATGGGTAGAATGTGGCACAGTATGGTACTATGGGCACAGCATGGTATGGGTAGAATGTGGCACAGTATGGTACTATGGGCACAGCATGGTATAGGTAGAATGTGGCACAGTATGGTACTATGGGCACAGCATGGTATGGGTAGAATATGGCACGGCATGGTATTGGTAGAATATGGCACAGTATGGTATATGGGGCACAGCGTGGTACAGGTAGAATGTGGCACAGTATGGTACTATGGACACAGCAAGGTATAGGTAGAATGTGGCACAGTACAATGGTAGCAGCTCTGGGCAAGTAGCAGAGAGTATAGGAGAATAAATTGGATATTGCAAGACCCAAGTAAGCTGAGCAGATCATTATCAGTTATAGTGTTAACAGATACTGTAGCATTGTACAATGGGTTGGGAGATATGACCAGTGAAGAACTAAAGTCACTAAAACAGACAGCAGATTAGAGATCTCTGTTGGGTCTAAACTGTGGATTGATTGAGAATGGAAATGGGAGTGTAAAATACCCACTATATTTTTATAGATTTTTTAAAATCCTGTTGCTGTTGTAGTTTTCTCACTTATTTTGTGGCACTTCATACAGGTATAGTGAATACAAGGTTCAGCGCATTCAAGATAAATGTGAAAGAATCTGTGACCGCAAAACCTTCCCTTCCACAAAAAGACTGCCAGCCTCTGGCTCCCGTGACAAAGGCCATGGCCGAAATGTTGGGGAAGTTTGGTCTCCAGCCCTAAGTCAGTACAGATAGTCCCATACATTAAGGTAACCTCGGTGCACTTTATTGATATGGTATAAGGCAGTGGTTCCCAAACTTTTTAGGATCAAGGCGCCCTTAGTATTTCAGTATTTTTCCAAGGCACCCCAAGTCAAAATTTCTAGGATGCGTATCTGTACAGCGCTGCGGCATTTACTGGCGTATAGTGTTGGTGTTTGAAGGGGTGCTTGTATACATTTATTGTGTTTGAATACAGAGTTGTGTTTGTAAGTAATGTTTGCGTTTGATTGCAGGGGTGTGTCTGAATGTAATGTTCACTTTTAAATGTCCATTTGTGTGAGGTATTTCTGTTTGAGTGTTTGTATATATATTTTTGAGTTTGAATGCAGGGGTGTGTGTGAATGTAATAATTGAGTTAGATTGCAGGAGTGTGTTTGTATGTTGTGCTGGTGTTTGACTGCTTGGATGTATGCACATACACTACTACATACATACACAGACATTCATGCACATTAACACACAGATGCATATAAATACACCAACACATACACACAAATTCATATAGACACCGACACATACACACACAACATTGATACATGCCCACACCATGACACAGATACACACACTGACATAAAAAACACACTCCCTGACACATGACACACAGACGCACATACACAGATGTGTGCGCAGACACAGAAGCACACTGACATACATATACATACATACACACACACAGATACACATCCTGACACACACACACACACACAATTTTTTATATCTTCAGCCACCCTCCTTTCAGCTTACCGTATGTGCCAGGACGGTGGCTTGGAGTACTGCTGCTGTGGGAGTGAGAGGTCTGGAGCTCTTCATGCTCCTCTCCCCTCACTTTGCGGCTGCTTCCTACCGCGCTGTCTCCCTGCAGGATGCTGGGAGGAAGTGACAGGCTGTCACTTCCTCCCAGCCGGCCGACATTACAGGGGTCCGTCACGGTCTTAAAGGATCGCGGCACCCGACCGGGCCCCTGTTCAGCAGTTATGTTTCCCCGGTGCTATAATTATAGCACCGGGGAAACATTCCGCGGCACCCCTGTGTACACGTCGCGGCACCCTGGCACTCATTTTGGGAACCGCTGGTATAAGGTGTATATACTGGGTATATTTAGCATATTTCTACTTAGCGCTGTTGAATACTGATTATATGATATAGTGTACTTTTCAAAAAATAATGTTTCTGTCAACTGTACTATATACGTTTATTAAAGCAGGGCATCTAAAATACAAAACACCTTGGACCCTCACTCGTTGTTTTTCCATCTTCTGATATGGACGTCCTGGGGAAGCCTAACTTTTTTTTATACATATCATTCTATATGCTCTCTACTGTAGCCTTAAAAAGGTTATCTAGTGACAGCCCATCAAACATTAAAGGGCCCTGTGTTTTCACAGACTAAATAGAAGCTTTCTATGAATGTACGCAAAAAATACGAGCTTATTTCTAATTAAAGAGTAAAAGGGATACCTGACACATTTCTTATGCTAGCACCAGGTCAGATAACGTGCCTCTATTTCCATTTATGGTATATATTGGGAGTGTACCGAGAGTCGGGCATTGCTAGATTCATCCAGTTCTAGCTGCACATTATCCCTTTATCTAAATAGGCTGTCTCAGATTATACTGGTTTATTGCCCATGCACATCGCCCTATTAAAAGCTACTGTCCATACACACCTGCAAGGGTTAATTTGTGAGTACTACAGTCACAGCAAGATACTGACTGTCATCACCCTCAGCCAAACTCTGGCAACGTCATTTATCCTTTGGATGATATTCTTTAAATGTGAATTAAACCCCCCACGTTTTACATAAAATAAAAGGCCTGACTAAGAAGCGCCTCACCTATTTATAATGTAAATATTTAAATAGAGAGGCCATTAATAATTCAGTGGGAGGAATGAAAACAAGACAAGAGGAGAGATTAAAATCCATTCACTGAAGACAGCAACTTTAACCTAAACCAAGAATTCACACCATTTCACCGGATTTGCTGGAAATGTTACCCTGTCACCACCAGCTAGTTTGTGCGTTACAATGACCTGCACACTCCTGGGGTGAATGCAAAGATTAGTAATGGTTAATAAGCTAGAAAGACAATAATCCTGCAAGGCACGGCCAAACAGGTAGAACAGACACAGGGCAGAAAGCACATTCATCAATGTCACCCAAGCATGGCCTGTAGCTTTGCTAAGAGGACGCCCACAGGACTCAGGGTTTAGGAATACTGGAGCCGGACCCAGCGACCATCTTGCACCTCAATATATGGATGCTGTTAATATGGCAGGCCCATGTAACCTGACCAGTCTGTCCGCTCGTCCGTTTACCAGAAATCATCAGGATAGCCTTGGTAGCTAACAGGATTCAGTACATTTTGCAGCTACCACTCCTACTGAAAGGCCATTCCAGGAAGCTAATACTCTTTCTGTAAATTCACATTCTTCCCCAATGATGGGTTAATTCGGTCACTTATAGTGATTGTGACAGGAATGAGTAACGGTATAGAGGTAATCTAGTCTCTCACAGTAATTGTCAGAGAGCGGATTCGACTTGCAGTCTCCCTGGCCCTGTAAAAACAAGGGGTTAAACAATCTTGCAGGCCTTGCAACTGTGAAGGGTTAACACAGTGGCCTGTAGTCGTTCAGACCCTGTGACGGTGATGGGTTAATAGCCTGTTTTAGTTCAGGCCCTGTGACAGTAAAGGATTAATAAGCCAGCCTGTAGTAGTTCAGGCCCTGTGACTGTGAAGGGTTAATAAGCCAGCCCGCAGTTCAGACCCCATGACGGTGAAGGGTTAATAAGCCAGCCTGTAGTCGTTCAGGCCCTGTGACAGTGAAACGTTAATAATCTGGCCTGTAGTTATTCAGACCCTGTGACGATGAAGGGTTAATCTAGCTTGAAGTAGTTCAGGCCCTGTGACAGTGAAGGGTTAATAAGCCAGCCTGTAGTAGTTCAGCCCCTGTGACTGTGAAGGGTTAATAAGCCAGCCAGTAGTCGTTCAAACCATGTGACAGTGAAGGGTTAATCTAGCTTGTAGTAGTTCAGCCCCTGTGACAGTGAAGGGTTAATAGCCTGTTTTAGTTCAGGCCCTGTGACAGTAAAGGATTAATAAGCCAGCCTGTAGTAGGTCAGGCCCTGTGACTGTGAAGGGTTAATAAGCCAGCCAGTAGTCGTTCAAACCCCGTGACGGTGAAGGGTTAATCTAGCTTGTAGTAGTTCAGGCCCTGTGACAGTGAAGGGTTAATAAGCCGCCTGTAGTAGTTCAGCCCCTGTGACAGTGAAGGGTTAATAGCCTGTTTTAGTTCAGGCCCTGTGACAGTAAAGGATTAATAAGCCAGCCAGTAGTCGTTCAGACCCCATGACCGTGAAGGGTTAACAAGCCAGCCCGCAGTTCAGACCCCATGACGGTGAAGGGTTAATAAGCCAGCCTGTAGTCGTTCAGACCCCATGACCGTGAAGGGTTAACAAGCCAGCCCGCAGTTCAGACCCCGTGACGGTGAAGGGTTAATAAGCCAACCTGCAGTTCAGACCCAGTGATGGTGAAGGGTTAATAAGCCAGCCCGCAGTTCAGACCCCATGACGGTGAAGGGTTAATAAGCCAGCCCGCAGTTCAGACCCCGTGACGGTGAAGGGTTAATTTTACATAGTTACATAGCTGAAAAGAGACTTGCGTCCATTAAGTTCAGCCTTCCTCACAAATGTTGTTGCTGTTGATCCAAATAAGCCAGCCCGCAGTTCAGACCCAGTGACGGTGAAGGGTTAATAAGCCAGCCCGCAGTTCAGACCCCGTGACGGTGAAGGGTTAATAAGCCAGCCTGTAGTCGTTCAGACCCTGTGACGGTAAAGAGTTAATAAGCCAGCCCGCAGTTTAGACCCTGTGACGGTGAAGGGTTAATAAGCCAGCCCGCAGTTCAGACCCCGTGACGGTGAAGGGTTAATAAGCCAGCCTGTAGTAGTTCAGACCCTGTGACAGTAAAGGGTTAATAAGCCAGCCTGTAGTCGTTCAGACCTTGTGACGGTGAAGGGTTAATAAGCCAGCATGCAGTTCAGACCCCGTGACGGTGAAGGGTTAATAAGCCAGCCTGTAGTCGTTCAGACCCTGTGACGGTAAGGGGTTACTAAGCCAGCCCGCAGTTCAGACCCAGTGATGGTGAAGGGTTAATAAGCTAGCCCGCAGTTCAGACCCTGTGACAGTGAAGGGTTAATAAGCCAGCCCGCAGTTCAGACACTGTGACGGGGAAGGGTTAATAACCAGCCTGTAGTCGTTGAGACCCTGTGACGGTAAAGGGTTAATAAGCTAGCCCACAGTTCAGACCCTGTGACAGTGAAGGGTTAATAAGCCAGCCCGCAGTTCAGACACTGTGACGGTGAAGGGTTAATAGCCAGCCTGTAGTCGTTGAGACCCTGTGACGGTAAAGGGTTAATAAGCCAGCCCGCAGTTCAGACCCTGTGACGGTGAAGGGTTAATAAGCTAGCCCGCAGTTCAGACCCTGTGACGAAGCGGTTAATATTGCTTCCGCCCGCAGTCTGTGACACACCGTGACGGGTGAAGGGCTAATTAGCCAGCCTGTAGCAGTTCAGACCCTGTGACGTAAAGGGTTAATAAGCCAGCCCGCAGTCCAGACCCCGTGACGGTAAAGGGTTACTAAGCCAGCCCACAGTTCAGACCCTTGATGGTGAAGGGTTACCAAGCCAGCCTGTAGTAGTTCAGGACCCTGTGACGTAAAGGGTTAATAAGCCAGCCCGCAGTGTCCAGACCCTCGCAGGATGGCAGGAAGGGTTAATAAGCCAGCACGCTGTCTGTGACCCCGTGATGGTGAAGGGTTAATAAGCCAGCCTGTAGTAGTTCAGACCCTGTGACGGTAAAGGGTTAATAAGCCAGCCCGCAGTTCAGACCCTGTGACGGTGAAGGGTTAATAAGCTAGCCCGCAGTTCAGACCCTGTGACAGTGAAGGGTTAATAAGCCAGCCCGCAGTTCAGACACTGTAACGGTGAAGGGTTAATAACCAGCCTGTAGGCGTTGAGACCCTGTGACGGTAAAGGGTTAATAAGCCAGCCCGCAGTTGAGACCCTGTGACGGTAAAGGGTTAATAAGCCAGCCCACAGTTCAGACCCCGTGACGGTGAAGGGTTAATAAGCCAGCCTGTAGTAGTTCAGACCCTGTGACGGTAAAGGGTTAATAAGTCAGCCTGTAGTCGTTCAGACCCTGTGACGGTGAAGGGTTAATAAGCCAGCACGCAGTTCAGACCCCATGACGGTGAAGGGTTAATAAGCCAGCCCGCAGTTCAGACCCTGTGACGGTGAAGGGTTAATAAGCTAGCCCGCAGTTCAGACCCTGTGACGGTGAAGGGTTAATAAGCCTGCCCGCAGTTCAGACACTGTGACGGTGAAGGGTTAATAAGCCAGCCTGCAGTAGTTCAGACCCCCGTGACGCAAAGGGTTGGCTACCAGCCCTCGGGCAGTTCAGACCCCAGGACGGCAAAGGGTTAATAAGCCAGCCCACAGTCTGTGACCCCCGGATGGTGAAGCGGTTAATAAGCCAGCCTGTAGCTCAGACCCCGTGACGGGTAAAGGGGTTGGCTGGGGCCAGCCCGCAGTTCAGACCCCGCGGATGGTGAAGGGTTACTGCCAGCACGCCGTCTGTGACCCCATGACGTGAAGGGTTAATAAGCCAGCCCGCAGTTCAGACCCCCAGGACGTGAAGGGTTAATAAGCCAGCCCGCAGTTGAGACCCTGTGACGGTAAAGGGTTAATAAGCCAGCCCACAGTTCAGACCCCGTGACGGTGAAGGGTTAATAAGCCAGCCTGTAGTAGTTCAGACCCTGTGACGGTAAAGGGTTAATAAGTCAGCCTGTAGTCGTTCAGACCCTGTGACGGTGAAGGGTTAATAAGCCAGCACGCAGTTCAGACCCCATGACGGTGAAGGGTTAATAAGCCAGCCCGCAGTTCAGACCCTGTGACGGTGAAGGGTTAATAAGCTAGCCCGCAGTTCAGACCCTGTGACGGTGAAGGGTTAATAAGCCTGCCCGCAGTTCAGACACTGTGACGGTGAAGGGTTAATTAGCCAGCCTGTAGTAGTTCAGACCCTGTGACGGTAAAGGGTTAATAAGCCAGCCCGCAGTTCAGACCCTGTGACGGTAAAGGGTTAATAAGCCAGCCCACAGTTCAGACCCCGTGATGGTGAAGGGTTAATAAGCCAGCCTGTAGTAGTTCAGACCCTGTGACGGTAAAGGGTTAATAAGCCAGCACGCGGTTCAGACCCCGTGATGGTGAAGGGTTAATAAGCCAGCCCGCAGTTCAGACCCTGTGACGGTAAAGGGTTAATAAGCCAGCCCACAGTTCAGACCCCGTGATGGTGAAGGGTTAATAAGCCAGCCTGTAGTAGTTCAGACCCTGTGACGGTAAAGGGTTAATAAGCCAGCCCGCAGTTCAGACCCTGTGACGGTGAAGGGTTAATAAGCTAGCCCGCAGTTCAGACCCTGTGACAGTGAAGGGTTAATAAGCCAGCCCGCAGTTCAGACACTGTAACGGTGAAGGGTTAATAACCAGCCTGTAGTCGTTGAGACCCTGTGACGGTAAAGGGTTAATAAGCCAGCCCGCAGTTGAGACCCTGTGACGGTAAAGGGTTAATAAGCCAGCCCACAGTTCAGACCCCGTGACGGTGAAGGGTTAATAAGCCAGCCTGTAGTAGTTCAGACCCCGTGACGGTGAAGGGTTAATAAGTCAGCCTGTAGTCGTTCAGACCCTGTGACGGTGAAGGGTTAATAAGCCAGCACGCAGTTCAGACCCCATGACGGTGAAGGGTTAATAAGCCAGCCCGCAGTTCAGACCCTGTGACGGTAAAGGGTTAATAAGCGAGCCCACAGTTCAGACCCTGTGACGGTAAAGGGTTAATAAGCCAGCCTGTAGTAGTTCAGACCCTGTGACGGTGAAGGGTTAATAAGCCAGCACGCAGTTCAGACCCCATGACGGTGAAGAGTTAATAAGCCAGCACGCGGTTCAGACCCCGTGACGGTGAAGGGTTAATAAGCCAGCCCGCAGTCACACACAGTAATTGTTTTACGTTCTGGGTGTCTTGCTTAGATACCTGAAGCCCAGAGTCTCCGGAGGCTGCTGAAAGCTTTCATGTTGACATCTGCTAAGGAGAGTCAGTAAGAGGAAGTGACAGCTCGATAAGTACATGTGTCACAGGGAACGTGGCTGCCATTCTCCTTGCGCAGGCCTTTTATAAACATGTCTCTACTATCAGGTTTATTTCCATTAATAGCTGATAATGAAAGCCAAATCGGCAGCATTGTACAGTTTATGTGCCAAGTCTCCTCCTGCATTTATAATGAAATGTAATCTTGGCAAGCCCTTCCTGCTGCGTATTACGAGGTGATAGCCATGATGGAACGCAGGTGACTTGGGCAGAGCCCTCTCTCTGGCTTGAGAACCACTAACTAACATGTAATGAGACTCTGCCATGTGATCACACGCTGTGTCAGAAATCCCACCTGGGGTCCACAGGGCACATCTTACGTCATACTAATTGGCCAAGGAAGGAAATCGAACCAGAAGGAATTCCAAAGGAAACCCCATGAATGGTTAGAGGAGTCTCTCCTGATGTGAATAGATGCTACATATAACATGAATGTTCCCAGAACAGGAAACTAAACAGACTGAAAGTGTTAAAGGGATACTACGGCACCATAACAACTTTATTGGAATTAGATCATTACTGAGTGCTGGCTTATCTCAAGGAGTTAAACTGGTAACGAAGGCTTGTACCCGGAAGCCTTGGTCAGGGGCGCCGCTGATAAGCTAAGAGCATCAGCCTATCAGTGTCTCAACATTCACAAAACTATTTCATGATTCCAGATGAACACAAAAAGAATTCAGCGCTAGTAATCACAAAATTAGTCAAGGTAGGCAGCAACCCAAATGAAGGAAAACCCCTCGGGTCCTTCGGTGGATAGATACAAAAAGATATGGAAGGGCTGCGCCAAATAAAGGTAGATAGTCCAGTAAAGTATTGCTAGGGTGCCAATAGATGGTCTAGGATACTTGATAGAGTTCCTCTGTGGATGCGTCTGGTGTAGACCGTTCCGTATATGTAAATACAAGAGAGGTAGAGGCGACTAATGGTATAGTATGAAAAATCCCATTCTGTATGGAAATCCAATTCTGAAGAAGCCACTTATGGTGAAACGCGTTTATGGTTATTAATTCTGTATTTTACTGTGTATTTTAGATCAATAAAAGTTTTTTGGCTACTTTATTGTACCAATCCTCTTTTTATTGCACTCTTTATGCACTTTAAACAATTTTTTTTTTACCTATTCCTGGCATTGTAACCTTTCCTGGTTACTTTTACTTCCATTGGCAATTTTAAAGTTCCAGTACTCCAAGAAATCCTAGGTGGGGATCATACCACCGGCGCCTATCCATAGAGCAGTACCTCTGCTCTATCTTTGTGAGTATTATTTTATTTTTTCTACTACTCTCTTAACCTATCACAATTGAGAGCACTATTGCTGCTTTTTATTCTTCTATATTGGAGCCTTGGATCACCAGACGGTGCTGATGGACGTATCGCCGCTACATCTCCTATAAGCGGGGATTATACCGCTGTACGCTATCCACACCAGAGCTGGCCATAGCTCCCTCAAATGTGAGTTTTTTACCTCTTCTTATCTGCACATTGAACCACATCAAAATTGAGAGCACTATTGTTGCTTTCTGTCTTTCTTTTTCGAGCTCTGGACTACCAGACGGTGCTGACGGAGACCCCTCCCTACATATCCCATAAGCGGGGATTATACCGCTGTACGCAATCCACACCAGAGCTGGCCATAGCTCTCCTGAATGTGAGTTCTTTACTTTTTGTTACCTATCACACCCTGAACTTTCATACTATACCATTAGTCGCCTCTACCTCTCTTGTATTTACATATACGGAACGGTCTACACTAGACGCATCCACAGAGGAACTCTATCAAGTATCCTAGACCATCTATTGGCACCCTAGCAATACTTTACTGGACTATCTACCCTTATTTGGCGCAGCCCTTCCATATCTTTTTGTATTTCATGATTCCAGCCTGGAACCGCGGCAGATATTTGTGGGCAGATCGATCGCGTGCTGGATTCGTCACTTTGCTAACGGTTTAAGCCATTGAGGTAAGCCAGTTCCCGGGGACCTCCTGACACCATAATGCCATTCTGATGAAGTTGTTATGGTGCCCAGTGTAATGGATTTCCCTCCTGCTTTATGAGAGATACATATGTTACAGAGCAGCACACAACCCCGTGATGTACTTGGCCAGTAGGGTGGTGGATATGGCAGCTTCTTCAAGCTGCTTCAGACCACTTATACAGACAACTGTAATATAACAGAAATACACAAGGACGTATTTATACAATGGTTCTGTCCCATGACGCTCTGAAATGACAATCGGACAATCGATATGTTATCTCCAACCTCCAACCTCACAAGGTTATACACAAAACCGCGAACTGCTGGGAACTGGTCAGGAATGGTAAATTATAGGACAAAATAGACCAACTAGAAAATTCACTTACATTTCCAGCAATTGTGGCTTTAAATATGCAAATCAAAGGGAATTACTGACAAATCAGGGTTTCGTGATTATATCTATTTATTTTATTTACTAAACATTGCATTGAATTGAAACCTATACTGAAACACTAGGAAAATTCTCCAATTCATCTTTAGTTATATTTTTCCCTAAACTCTGAAATTTTGTTTTTTCAATTATGTGTTAACATGCACTACTGTTTCCTGTTGTAACATTCTTCCCCCACACTACCTTTTATTCAGCAATAATGATAGGAATGAATGAATCGAGCTAGGATGTTCTGATCCACCACGACTTCCAGGCCACAGATCACATCATCGTGTTGATGGGCAGCATATGAAATAAACGGGCCTGTAGCATAATCCATATGTTGCAGTGCACCCTGCAAAATTATGAATTTTGGCATTTTGCACTTTTTCGAGGCTGCCCATCCACATCTATATATATATATATATGTCCAAAAAAATCTGGAGTCTCTGCCAATACTACTGAGAACACATCTCAACTGCTAAAAATGTTCCTCACGAAGACCTAGACCTTGTTCCCGTCCTCGGTCTATGTAACAGAGAAACTGCAATTCTACATTTGGATAGCCGATTCTTTCATTTTCCAAAGACTTCACTTCATGTTCAGTGACAGTTCGCTCGGCAAAAGGACGCAGAATTCAGATAATGTTTCTCACCGAGACGCACTGGATTCAACACTTCTCTTGGATTGCCAAGCATGGGTTTAATGTCCCCAATGCTTCTATCATAGTTATTCAGTAAAGTGTGAATTGCCTGTAATTAAAAGTGAATTTAAAACTTTACACCAAAATAGCCAAACTGGGGGAATATAAAAGTATTCACTGAAGTCTAAGTGAAATCAGTGAAATCTAATCAAATTTAAAGGAACACTAGAGACACAAATCTGTATTCCTAATGCTATATTGTCCTTATCTAGAGCAGTCCAACCCTGTGAACTATAAAATGAATTTTAAAAAAACTTTTCACTCAACTTTTTCCAGCGCTGAGGCTCTCTCGGAGATGCTCTTCATTTCGTCTCCTGTGACGTCATTCAGGTGGCATGGACTCGTCCAGGTATTATCCAATCCAATACCCAAAGTAACAAAATTGGAAGCATAGCTGAATTAGGAGAACTTTTAGTGTTTGGCAATTTTGCCCTTAAAATGAAAATTCACTTTGAATTCAGTTTTGAGTCTCACTTCAGCGAATAACTCTGCATAAGAAGGATTGGATTGGACCAGAGGCTGCTAAGACTGTTGATGTCACCATGGGCGGACCAAATGCATGGATTAGTGTGTCTCTGTGCTGGTACGGTACATTTAATTGCTTTTTTTTTTTTTTAGACTAGTGGTGTCCATAATCCAAATGACACATCTAATGTAAAAAGAAATATATTTAATATATTAGCATGTTCCTTTACACACTACAGTGCAAAATAAAGCTTTTAAAACAATGGAATTAGACTAAGAATATCCACTTAAATAGTCACACCGCACAAACATTCAATTACGATTTGGAGCTATCTGAGGTCTACAAATTTTTTTTTCCAAATCCCACATTAGTATGGAAATTTAGATCCCACTGACCATTCTGAATTATCAGGAATGGGAAGGGTGGGTGCAGGGCTGGTGTGTCAGTGATGCAATTGGCTAGAAACATATATGGAATGTTTAACTGCCGCCTTAAATTTAAGTAGGCTTTATTGTAAAAACACAGAAATAAAACACATTTTAAAACACTAGAGAGGGCAGAATTTCCTTTATACACTTTTTTCAATCAGAACAAAGGGAGGTGGGAAGGAGAGCACAGAGGAAGAAGAGAGGAGAGCAAGATTTCCCCTTCTAGGTGCGCAGACGTTAGTTTTACACAAAAATCACATTCAACTGTCTGGACCAGAGTTTCGGGCTCTCTAAATCACATATGGTTGAGGTGCAACTAGTCCCAGGTACAACAGTTAATATGTCTCTGGATGAGCAGCTACCACCAGCAGCGTTCCAGTTAGGCTAGCGTTATTAATTAGCTGGGATACAGCGCACTCTATACAATCTGGGGATGACCTATCCTGTGCTCTATTCAATCATATCATGCGCAATAAGCAAGGAGCACAAAATGTAACTATCCGTGATCCGCAAAATACGTATTAATCCCACGTGTGGTGGAGAATGTGCCAGGGAAATGCCCAGTCTCTATGGCATGAATGGCAGTGCCCTCCGTTATAATACAATGCAAAATAAATGTACTCAGTCCCCTAAATGTTATTCACTAAAGTATGAATCTTGCGAATGCAAACAATGCCACGTTAGGCCAAAACGGCTGAATATCGCCCACCTTGGTCTGTAGTCTATAAAATACTCAATACAACCACGTTAAATGTTATCAGTGCTATGAATATCTGTCCGTCACATCCACTGATATCATTTGTAAAATCAGTGGGGATTTTTTTCTTTTCAAGGTGGTTTTGAAATGTTTTGAATTGTCAGGATGGTACACAATCTCCCTGAGGGAAAACGAATTCCTGACAAGCTGGTTTACAAATCTTTCTAAATATCTGGTGAATAATTTAGTGCTTTAAGGCTTTTTGATGGGGATGAAGTGCATAATTCCATACAAACACTAATAAACCGTCAGGCAGATGGGGGGATGGGTCTTATTAAATCAATGATATACTGCATTAGTACCTGCAGGCAGGCCTTGTTAAACCAATGGAATAGTCCACTCGAATGTGCAGGCACACTGGGGCTGGGCCCCATCAAATCAGAGAGAAACTGTTGGAATACTGAATTCTGCTGTACACTCGCGCATGTGCAATAATACAGCAGTGACTTTGGCTCCTGGCGAGTAGAAGAGGACCGGCCCAAAAGAAGCTGTCAGTACCCGCGAGGGGCAGGTTCGGGTAAGAAACTCACCTGTGCATGCCCCCCCCCCTACGGTCTGCCAGCGGAGATGTCACTGTCAGGGGTCTTCGAAAATGGTTCCAAGTTTCCACACAGTGACAACCAGTTTATATACATAATAACCTAAGAGAATGCACAATTTTAGTTGTCACTTTCTTTACGTCCTGCATTAAAGAATTAAAAAACAGATTTTGGGAAGAAATCTCTTGCGATGTTTACATGAGGGGCCAGTGATACGATCTGACTGATAGCAGCTCCATCGGGACTCCTAATTTATTGTTTTTCTGCGATTACTTTCTGATAACATCTTATATACAGGAGTTTTTTTTACCGTAGTTAGAATTACCAGTGACTTCACGTTTTTATTCTTGTTTTGTTGTTTTATGGCCATCGCCCCAGGCCAAATGAGGAGCTCCCTCTGTGTACATAACTCATCAAAAGAAGAGGAGGGAGGCAATCCCAGATGCACCCATACAGAGATACTGATGGCAGACCACCTGGCCTGTCCGTCACGCTCCCCTCTCCCTTATTTATTTAGCCAAACACATCTCACACACATTTTTTTAGGAGCGTTAACGCAGCCGCCAAAAGGCGGTTTCCTAATAAAGCCAGTGGAAATAGGTACAGAGGAGTTGATTCGCTAAACTGCCAGTTGTGGCAAACCAACAAAGTAAGAATGAATACAATTTTAGACTAAAATCTTTGATTCGGTTATTTTTCGACAATTTGCATTTCCATGTCATTGCTCCACAATTCACAGTATAGCAAATAAACCCCACAGAAAAGGAATGCGTCCACCAGAAGCTATGAATTAAGTAAAATTACAAATAAATAGATTAAATACGCCAAATGGACTTATTCACAAAATTCAAAATGGTAGTGAATTCAAATCTAAATGTCAAATATTAGGCAAAAAAAAAGCCAGGCTGTGACTGTAGCTGAATTGGAGAATATTTACAGATCCTGTCCTTTGAAATATCAATTCACTACAATTCAGACTTTAGTGAATAAAAGCCCAACATATATTTATTCTTCAATGTGCGTGCACCGCTGAGCGTGTAAATGAATATAATTTCTGCAGAGCCCAGCACTACTAAAGTTATGCCTGGGCGTGAGTGTATCTCTCCACGGAAGTGACAGTTCTGCTTTAATTTTTTATTAAGCTAGACCACAAACTGTGGTGGAATTGCTAAATTCAGGCTAAAATACCCCCGCTACAATTATAGCAGGATTTTTAAAAATGTTCAATTAAGGCCTAGAATTTGCAATTTGGTTTTCAATTATTCTAAGAATTTTTTACACAATAATTTACGATATAAATCAGGTATTTGGAACCAGTGCAGGAGTGACCCTTTCTCTGCCAGTGGTGTATAATTAAGACATTCAGAAGACGTCCCCCCTAGAGACAGATCCAAGCCTGCAAGAACAAACAAGAACCAATGGTGGAATACAGAAACCATGTCTGGAGCATTTAGAGGTTTGTGTTTAAATAACACAGTGAGATGTTTATCGGTAACAAAATTCCTGGAAGGATCAATTAGTACCTTTACTCAGTTCTGAGCAAGAAGCGACAAGAAATAATGTAGACGATCAGCTGGGAACATGTCCCAAAATGCATTTCTTCAGCCACTGCTTATTTACTTAAAGGAAACCATTGTGTTAGCAGACACTAGTCTGATGTCCCTTTAAATGTTTTCAGGGTGCACATCGTAGCAGGTAGAGGAGCCTGTTTTAAAATGAACACATGATATAATCAAGAAGTAGATTTCGCAGCGACTTGGACAGTGAGTTGGCTGTTGCCAGCAGTGTTACAATAAGTGTGTGCAGCGCCAATAGAGAGCATACTGCATTTTGAGCTCACATCTCAGCCATTCATGTTATAATTACATCTTTCTTTATAACTTTTAGAAAGGTTGTGAAAATATGGCATTACTTGCTATCTGTTCACAGAGCGGGTTAATACGTTCCAATGTATAAAGAAATGAAGGAAATCCAGGCAATATAGCGAAACGTCCCTGCAATCAGTGTGTGAACATTGTATTACAGTCTAACCTCTGTGTGTCGGAGATCTGCATGTTCTGCTAATAATATCTGGCAGGGTAACTCACATGAGAACGGCCAGGAAATCAAAATTATTTTTACATTTTAGATTAAAATAGTCAACTTGTAAACATGTAAGGCTGGCTATTTTACCTCAATATTTGAATTCTTTTTTTGTCTATGTATAATATATGGTGTTTTTAAGTCTATTTAAGGTGCCAGTTTTTGTTTTTCCATTTAATTGGTGCAATACATGTGTGATATAGAAACATAGAATGTGACGGCAGATAAGAACCATTCGGCGCATCTAGTCTGCCCAATTTTCTAAATACTTTCAGACTAGATGCGCTATCCTAACTTATCTTATAGTTAGGATAACCTTATGCCTATCCCACGCATGCTTAAACTCCTTTACTGAGTTAACCTCTACCACTTCAGCTGGAAGGCTATTCCATGCATCCACTACCCTCTCAGTAAAGTAATACTTCCTGATATTATTTTAAAACCTTTGTCCCTCTAATTTAAGACTATGTCCTCTTGTTGTGGTAGTTTTTCTTCTTTTAAATATAGTCTCCTCCTTTACTGTGTTGATTCCCTTTATATATTTAAATGTTTCTATCATATCCCCCCTGTCTCGTCTTTCCTCCAAGCTATACATGTTAAGATCCGTTAACCTTTCCTGGTAAGTTTTATCCTGCAATCCATGAACCAGTTTAGTAGCCCTTCTCTGAACTCTCTCTAAGGTATCAATATCCTTCTGAAGATACGGTCTCCAGTACTGCGTACAATACTCCAAGTGAGGTCTCACCAGTGTTCTGTACAATGGCATGAGCACTTCCCTCTTTCTACTGCTAATACCTCTCCCTATAAAATATGGCATCATTTTATATGAAGACTATTAAAGATGGCAGCAGCCTATCTCCCGTACATTTGTCGTCTGGTTGTGATGTTACGGACTGCCAAGCAGACAGATACGGGTATCAAACAGAGGGTAGACATGCACCCGAAGAAGACATTTAGTGCTGAAACGTATTGTGCCTTAATGTCATTTTATCTGTGTTTGCGATGTTCCTTCCATGTAAGATATTTTATTTGAGGAATATCATAATCGATTGTATATCTTCTCTCCTTACCTGTTGAACTGGAAGAATATACACTATATACAAGTTATTTTCCTGAATATCAACTTAGAACATGTTTAACCTGCTGATATAATTGAGCCGGAGTTTTAGTGAGCGTGTTTCCAGAAGTGGGAGTTTTTTCACACGTCCCTATTTTTATGCACAATATACTGTGCTATGATGCTGGTAATTTAATTTTTTGTAATCCCTCAAAGAAAGGTGATTGTTTATACACAATATATGTAAACTATTGTTTGTGTATTGTCAATAACCATGCTTGATAAATAATCCGTTTTTTGGGTGCAACCATGATGTTTCAGGGAATCCTGCGCATGATAGCTGTGATGCATATTGTTAATATTTATTTCGATTCGACCTTGCTCTATCAGCCTACAGTCAGTGTTACAAGCAGAGTAACGTTTAGCATGATTCCCCTATGAAATGCTTGTGTAAGTGCACATGTATCCTATTTCCGTTGACACAAGTGAAACAAGCACTCTGACACAATAGCAATGTACAAAAGGATCACGCGACTGGATTTTACACCCCAACCATCATACTGATCAGGTTTGGTGTGGAGGAACAGAGAGGATTTCATGTTATTACTTCACTCAGACACCCACCTAACAATCCAAATCTATTTCACTCCTCACACAGGAGCATACGCATATTTTTAATGATACATTTCATTCTATTTTTTATGGTTGTTGCTGCTGAGATAGTGAGAATACCGGAATTGGCCAGGATGCAGGACAGAGGACTCTGCTTACATTTTTGTATACGAGGAGTGGGCACAGACATTCACGGGGTATATATGAATCAAATTCCTTTGAACCTACAGCCAAACTAATCCAGTGAATAACACTCCACAGGTAAATCCTGGACAGATCGATTCATTTGGGCGTAGACCCAAAGGAATTTGAATTGTTTCTGCCACCTGAAACGTATGTAAGCACAAGTCTAATCTGTTCTAGTAAAAGGCAGGGTTTGTAGAGGGGTAAATAAGGAGTCCATTTGTGTCTGTATTTAGATGCATTAAGACTCATGCTAACCCCATTAAACTTAATGGAGATCCTCTCTGTCTCTGCGGCTTGCCTTTAGAGGCCAGTATGTGATGTTATTGACGCTAATCTGTCCCAAGTAATAAAGGAGAATGGGGAAGGCACATCACACGTACGATCAATAGCTTCCGAATGCTGACAAGGGATATTAATCTGGATCATTTCCCTCCACACCTCCATGTTACCACGTACGGCTAGAGGAGGGAGAAAGCAGGCTGCTGGGGTTTCCTTTACATACAATTAACGTCAAGAAGCTAAACGCAAGGGCATATATTCAGAATCACTGTGAGCTTTGTTCAATAGACAGGTAGTTGTGAAGAACTGACAAAGGGATTGCAAATGTAAGGTCAAAAACTCTGAATTTAAAAAAGAAAACAGTCGAATTGGAGAATATTTCCAGCTCTAGATTGTAAGCTCATGTGGGCAGTGCCCTCTTCACTTACTGTCCCCCTATAAAGTTAATGTAGACATTAGACTGGCACTGTTAGAGTATGGGTGCCAGTTTCACAATGCTTTCTTAGACAGTTGCAACTTGTATGTGTATGTGGTAGTACATGAAAAGTGCTGTCACGTAGTAATTACACTGTATCGGCCCGTGGAAGCATATAAAGCTGTACGTAACGGCTAATTTGTCCAGGAAGTCCAGTTGGATGTGTTAATAGTAGTTCATGTATATTAGTGTACATATTGATGGACTGGACAGAACGGGGCAGTATGTAGAATTCTAATACTGCAAAATGAAAATATAGTCACTAATCATTGCAGAATCACGCAGCATATGAATTCTGCATACTGCAGAGCAGCATGACTATGTTCTAAGTGACCAGGAAAATGTGGTGCGTAAGCCAACTTGAGCTTCTCTATCTGTGACTTTGAAATACAAAGTTCAGAATAATCCCAGGCTCTGGTGGCAGGGGATTTTGCTGCAATACAGTGGTTTTGGGTAAACACTGCTGATATCGTGCCAAGCCTGACCAAGGCCATGAAAGCTAATCTATTCAATAATGTTATTTCTCTGTGAACGGAGAGTTTCGCCAGATACCCACTTCCTCTGAGGCCTGTCATAGCGCTTGCATGAGCAGACAAATTCAGCCACAAGCCGCCATGTCGCATGACCCATCCCCCTGGTACTCACACTGCAGGGTGCTCGGGAAGGGGAGGGAAAGGTTGTATTTGTCAGCATCTGTTTTTGACATTCTTTTGCCCCCCTCCCCCTGCCTCAAAGGCAAAGTGAAATTACTTCCTATAAACCCAGGAATGCACATTAATATATACTGCCAGTAACTCCTTTGCTGCCAGTGAGGCTGCTATGGGTGCGAAGGGGGTTAAAACGTAAAAAGTAAATCATAGGGAAACGCAAACAGGTGTGGGCTGTTCCCACCCGATATTAACCTCTGACCCATAATAACAAGGCACCCGGACAAGCCCTACAGGGTTAGGTCACCCTTCGAATGGGCCTGGAGAGGGGATGAAATTAAATTTTATTCAAAAACAGACCTTAATGGAAACTGGGATCAGATAAGCGTTCACTAGTGAAAATGGAACCTGCGGAGACAGTGAAAGGGTTCAAGGGATGCAGTGCACCATAATCACAAAACCTCACAGTATTGTTACAGCTTACTGTGAGATTATAGCTTATATTATTGTAACAGCTCATTGTATTACAGCTCACTGTACTATTACAGCTTATTGTGATATTATGGGGTATAATATTATAGCAGTGTTATTGTAACAGTTTATTGTACTATTACAGCTTATTGTACTATTACAGCTTATTGTACTATTACAGCTTATTGTGATATTATAGGGTATACTATTATAGCAGTGATATTGTAACAGTTCATTGTTGTATTACAGCTTACTATACTATTACAGCTTATTGGTTTTTGAGGTGGAATTAACTCCGCAGCAGAGGGCCTCCTAGGCTTTGGGTGTCATAAGAGCTTTGTTTTTGGCAACTTCCTAAAATGCTTTGAGAAAATCTGGATGGATTACACCCAAAGGCGTTTTGCACCATCAACACTACAAAAAAAGCCAATGGTAAATATAAAATTATTTCCATCAACAGTTTACATATCTTTAGAGTCTGCAGAGCTTTAATTTTTCCTGGACATATGTCACTTCTATCCACTGATGGCTTGCACACTGTCCAGTCCATATAATAGTACATGAATGGGGCTGTCTGTAATACGGAACACTCAAACAATGCTGGCAGAATATGAATGCTGCATACTGCAGAGAAACTCTGGAATAACTCTGAAAGAGATGCTGACGGCTTTTTAACACGTTGCTGTTTTCAGCCCAACTGGAGTGCCTTCACAGGCTGTACCATAAATCCAAAAACCTTTCCTTTCCCAACTTTAGTAATCGCTTTTTTTCTAGCAGAATACCCAGGGTGAGGTCCGGAGACACCCAGGAAACATGGAGAAAGGCACGAGATATCCAGAAAGTATAGGGAGGTCAGGAGACACCCAGGGAATATTATTCTGGAATGATGTTAAGCGATACCTCATTTTTGTCTTCAAAAATTTACCTAAAAATACATGAAATAGTGATTTTTCTTTTAGATTTTGCCTTATTTCCCCAGAGATTGGGTGCAGGCCCCAGCATGTAAAATTACACCAATGTTCTGGAAATATGAGCCATAAAATAAAATAAAATAGGATAAAATAAACAAAACAAAAGCAGTTTGTACTACACCATTCTCCCCGAGCTAGCACCAACAGACATTAGCCCCCACTAAGTTACTACAAATCTCATCATCCTTCACTTAACAAGGGAGATCGTGGAAAGCTGATAATCAACACAATGTTAATGAGTAGAACTGTCCACTATACATACTAGTTACAAAATGTCAATCCCACCTATATGTTACATGATGCCAATCTCTGCTATATGTTACAAGATGTCAATCTCTGCTACATGTTACATGATGCCAATCACTGCTATATATGTTACATGATGCCAATCTCTGCTCTGTTACAAGATGCCAATCACTGCTATATGTTACATGATGCCAATATCTGCTATATGTTACAAGATGCCAATCTCTGCTATATGTTACATGATGCCAATCTCTGCTATATGTTACAAGATGTCAATCTCTGCTACATGTTACATGATGCCAATCACTGCTATATATGTTACATGATGCCAATCTCTGCTCTGTTACAAGATGCCAATCACTGCTATATGTTACACGATGCCAATATATGCTATATGTTACATGATGCCAATCTCTGCTATATGTTACACAATGCCAATCTCTGATATATGTTACAAGATGCCAATCACTGCTATATGTTAAATGATGCCAATCTCTGCTATATGTTACACAATGCCAATCTCTGATATATGTTACAAGATGCCAATCACTGCTATATGTTAAATGATGCCAATCTCTGCTACATGTTACAAAATACCAACTCTGCTATATGTGACATGATGCCAATCTCTGCTATATGTTACATGATGCCAATATCTGCTATATGTTACACGATGCCAATCTCTGCTATATGTTACAAGATACCAATCTCTGCTATATGGTACATGATGCCAATCTCTGCTATATGTCACATGATGCCAATCTCTGCTATATGTTACAAGATGCCAATCTCTGCTATATGTTACATGATGCCAATATCTGCTATATGTTACAAGATGCCAATCTCTGCTATGTTACATGATGCCAATCTCTGCTATATGTTACAAGATGTCAATCTCTGCTACATGTTACATGATGCCAATCACTGCTATATATGTTACATGATGCCAATCTCTGCTCTGTTACAAGATGCCAATCACTGCTATATGTTACACGATGCCAATATATGCTATATGTTACATGATGCCAATCTCTGCTATATGTTACACAATGCCAATCTCTGATATATGTTACAAGATGCCAATCACTGCTATATGTTAAATGATGCCAATCTCTGCTATATGTTACAAGATACCAACTCTGCTATATGTGACATGATGCCAATCTCTGCTATATGTGACATGATGCCAATCTCTGCTATATGTTACAAGATGCCAATCTCTGCTATATGTTACATGATTCCAATATCTGCTATATGTTACAAGATGCCAATCTCTGCTATATGTTACATGATGCCAATATCTGCTATATGTTACAAGATGCCAATCTCTGCTATATGTCACATGATGCCAATCTCTGCTATATGTTACATGATGCCAATATCTGCTATATGTTACAAGATGCCAATCTCTGCTATATGTTACATGATGCCAATCTCTGCTCTATGTGACAATATGCCAATCTCTGCTATATGTTACATGATGTCAATCTCTGCTATATGTTACAAGATACCAATCTCTGCTATATGTTACATAATGCCAATCTCTGCTCTATGTTACATGATGCCAATCTCTGCTATATGTTACATGATGCCAATATCTGCTATATGTTACAAGATGCCAATCTCTGCTATATGTTACATGATGCCAATCTCTGCTATATGTTACAAGATGTCAATCTCTGCTACATGTTACATGATGCCAATCACTGCTATATATGTTACATGATGCCAATCTCTGCTCTGTTACAAGATGCCAATCACTGCTATATGTTACACGATGCCAATATATGCTATATGTTACATGATGCCAATCTCTGCTATATGTTACACAATGCCAATCTCTGATATATGTTACAAGATGCCAATCACTGCTATATGTTAAATGATGCCAATCTCTGCTATATGTTACAAGATACCAACTCTGCTATATGTGACATGATGCCAATCTCTGCTATATGTGACATGATGCCAATCTCTGCTATATGTTACAAGATGCCAATCTCTGCTATATGTTACATGATGCCAATATCTCCAATATGTTACAAGATGCCAATCTCTGCTATATGTTACAAGATGCCAATCTCTGCTATATGTTACATGATGCCAATATCTGCTATATGTTACAAGATGCCAATCTCTGCTATATGTTACATGATGCCAATATCTGCTATATGTTACAAGATGCCAATCTCTGCTATATGTTACATGATGCCAATATCTCCAATATGTTACAAGATGCCAATCTCTGCTATATGTTACAAGATGCCAATCTCTGCTATATGTTACATGATGCCAATATCTGCTATATGTTACAAGATGCCAATCTCTGCTATATGTCACATGATGCCAATCTCTGCTATATGTTACATGATGCCAATATCTGCTATATGTTACAAGATGCCAATCTCTGCTATATGTTACATGATGCCAATCTCTGCTCTATGTGACAATATGCCAATCTCTGCTATATGTAACAAGATAACAATCTCTGCTATATGTTACAAGATACCAATCTCTGCTATATGTTACATGATGCCAATCTCTGCTATATGTTACATGATGCCAATCTCTGCTCTATGTTACAATATGACAATCTTTGCTATATGTCACAAGATGCCAATCTCTGCTCTATGTTACAATATGACAATCTTTGCTATATGTCACAAGATGCCAATCTCTGCTATATGTTACAAGATACCAATCTCTGCTATATGTTACAAGATAACAATCTCTGCTATATGTTACATGATGCCAATCTCTGCTATATGTTACATGATGCCAATCACTGCTATATGTTTAATGATGCCAATCTCTGCTATATGTTACAAGATGCCAATCTCTGCTATATGTTACATGATGCCAATCTCTGCTATATGTTACAAGATGCCAATATCTGCTATATGTTACAAGATGCCAATCTCTGCTATATGTTACATGATGCCAATCACTGCTATATGTTACATGATGCCAATCTCTGCTATATGTTACAAGATGCCAATCTCTGCTATATGTTACATGATGCCAATTTCTGCTATATGTTACAAGATGCCAATCTCTGCTATATGTTACATGATGCCAATATCTGCTATATGTTACAAGATGCCAATCTCTGCTATATGCTACATGATGCCAATATCTGCTATATGTTACAAGATGGCAATATCTGCTATATGTAACAAGATAACAATCTCTGCTATATGTTACATGATGCCAATCACTGCTATATGTTACACGATGCCAATCTCTGCTATATGTTACAAGATGCCAATCTCTGCTATATGTTACATGATGCCAATATCTGCTATATGTTACAAGATGCCAATCTCTGCTATATGTTACATGATGCCAATATCTGCTATATGTTACAAGATGCCAATCTCTGCTATATGTCACAAGATGCCAATCTCTGCTATATGTTACAAGATACCAATCTCTGCTATATGGTACATGATGCCAATCTCTGCTATATGTCACATGATGCCAATCTCTGCTATATGTTACAAGATGCCAATCTCTGCTATATGTTACATGATGCCAATATCTGCTATATGTTACAAGATGCCAATCTATATGTTACAAGATGCAATATCTGCTATATGTTACATGATGCCAATATCTGCTATATGTTACAAGATGCCAATCTCTGCTATATGTCACAAGATGCCAATCTCTGCTATATGTTACATGATGGCAATCTCTGCTATATGTTACAAGATGCCAATATCTGCTATATGTTACATGATGCCAATCTCTGCTATATGTTACATGATGCCAATCTCTGCTATATGTTACAATATGACAATCTCTGCTATATGTTACACGATGCCAATCACTGCTATATGTTACAAGATGCCAATCTCTGCTATATGTTACACGATGCCAATATCTGCAATATGTTACAAGATGCCAATCTCTGCTATATGTCACAAGATGCCAATCTCTGCTATATGTTACATGATGCCAATCTCTGCTATATGTTACAAGATAACAATCTCTGCTATATGTTAAATGATGCCAATATCTGCTATATGTTACAAGATGCCAATCTCTGCTATATGTTACATGATGCCAATCTCTGCTATATGTTACAATATGACAATCTCTGCTATATGTTACACGATGCCAATCACTGCTATATGTTACAAGATGCCAATCTCTGCTATATGTTACATGATGCCAATATCTGCTATATGTTACAAGATGCCAATCTCTGCTATATGTCACAAGATGGCAATCTCTGCTATATGTTAAATGATGCCAATCTCTGCTATATGTTACATGATGGCAATCTCTGCTATATGTTACAAGATGCCAATATCTGCTATATGTTACAAGATGCCAATCTCTGCTATATGTTACATGATGCCAATCTCTGCTATATGTTACAATATGCCAATCTCTGCTATATGTTACATGATGCCAATATCTGCTATATGTTACAAGATGCCAATCTCTGCTATATGTTACAAGATACCAACTCTGCTATATGTTACATGATGCCAATCTCTGCTATATGTCACAAGATGCCAATCTCTGCTATATGTTACATGATGCCAATATCTGCAATATGTTACAAGATGCCAATCTCTGCTATATGTTACATGATGCCAATCTCTGCTATATGTTACAAGATAACAATCTCTGCTATATGTTAAATGATGCCAATATCTGCTATATGTTACATGATGCCAATATCTGCTATATGTTACAAGATGGCAATCTCTGCTATATGTTACATGATGCCAATCTCTGATATATGTTACAAGATGCCAATCTCTGCTATATGTTACATGATGCCAATATCTGCTATATGTTACAAGATGCCAATCTCTGCTATATGTTACATGATGCCAATATCTGCTATATGTTACAAGATGCCAATCTCTGCTATATGTTACATGATGCCAATATCTGCTATATGTTACAAGATGCCAATCTCTGCTATATGTCACAAGATGGCAATCTCTGCTATATGTTACATGATGGCAATCTCTGCTATATGTTACAAGATGCCAATCTCTGGTATATGTTACATGATGCCAATATCTGCTATATGTTACAAGATGCCAATCTCTGCTATATGTTACATGATGCCAATATCTGCTATATGTTACAAGATGCCAATCTCTGCTATATGTTACATGATGCCAATATCTGCTATATGTTACAAGATGGCAATATCTGCTATATGTCACATGATGCCAATATCTGCTATATGTTACATGATGCCAATCTCTGCTATATGTCACATGATGCCAATCTCTGCTATATGTTACATGATGCCAATATCTGCTATATATTAAATGATGCCAATCTCTGCTATATGTTACAAGATGCCAATCTCTGCTATATGTTACATGATGCCAATATCTGCTATATGTTACAAGATACCAATCTCTGCTATATATTAAATGATGCCAATCTCTGCTATATGTTACATGATGCCAATCTCTGCTATATGTTACAAGATGCCAATATCTGCTATATGTTACACGATGCCAATATCTGCTATATGTTAAATGATGCCAATCTCTGCTATATGTTACATGATGCCAATCTCTGCTCTATGTTACAAGATAACAATCTCCGCTATATGTTACAAGATGCCAATCTCTGTGTCATTAACCCATTCAAGGTCAGCACAACACACAGCAGCCAAAAAGGTGCATATTCCCAATCTTTTGGCAGAAATTTCAATTAGAAAAAAGTAAAGTAAATTTTAGTCTTGGTCAAAAGTAAAGCACAACAGATTAGCGAGAGAGAGAATTAGGAGAAAATAGCTCCACCAGAGAAGCATGTAATTAAAAGGAAGGGGTCTCATTCTTGAAACTAGAAATTGTGAAGAATTAAAAAGAAAATACACAATTTTCATCCGAAGCAGCTACACTGGAAGGAACATTTCATGGGGTACATTTCCAATACAGCCAAATCGTCCATGTTAGGCTGACACGTTAAATGCCTGGTCAGTTATCGATAATTTGCAGTTTACCGAGTGAACTCCAGGCGGTGGGGTCTTTGCAGGGGACATTCGTGGGATCACGAGGCGATGGCATGAGACCGCATGCCACAAACCTCTGATAAGCTGGCTGCATAGGACATCATCTGAAAGAGGCGTGTGTTGGACAGATGTGGAAATGGTGCCACACAGATAGAAACAGGATACAGAGGGACAAACAGGGATCCTACATAGGATGAGGGCACACTAGCCTGGCCTGCTTACTCTCCCTACTGGCTATAGATGACTTGCATTCTACTGCCAATTGTCTACTCTCACAGTGACTATAAAAGATCACATTAGACTCACAGCACAGATTACCCTGCCTGGTAAGACTGTCCATACAAACTGTATTACTGACACTACAGTGCTGGAATGTGGCATTCTCTGGAGATTACGGGTGATTTTACTCATCTTATCACAATGGACTTTTAGCTTCTTGATCCAAGGATTAATCTGACTGCTATTTTGGGGTCAAGAAGGAATTTTTTTCCTAGTTTATTGCAAAATTGGAAGCGCTTCAAACTAGGCTTTTTTGCCTTCTTTTGGATCAACAGCAAAAAACAAATGTGAAGAAGGCTGAACTTGATGGACGCAAGTCTCTTTTAGGCTATGTAACTATGTAACTATGACATGGACACTAATTCCGGACAGGAGCTTTTTGATTGATTTCTGCATCTATCTCTAGATCCGGAGGTATTGGCACTACACGCCCCTGCACATGTGTAAAATCTTCCATTCCTACACAAATCTGGCAGATGTACAGAATAAACGGCAATCACATTGTGCATTCCCTCTCTGCTGATCAGTCGCACTCCTGTCCAAATACACCAGGTTCTACAAACCATGACTCTGCCGGCAGATATCCCTCTCCTGGTACCAAACCCTACCGGTCCTTGACTACTGGGTGTCAGAACTAGATGGCAAGTTTGCATAATATTCGTTTTTTTCACAGCTTGCTTTTATTTAGAACTCTCTCTTTTTTCCATTGTCTTAACAAAACCTGTTCAAATCTTATCTGAATGCCGGGCTGTAAACTAGAGAATGCCCGGTGTATGAAATAAAAAGAACCTGGCTGAAATGTTCCATGAAAATGCTGTGCTGTATACCAGGCTGTGCAGTCTAATCGTTTCAGATTAGCGCAGACAGTGGTGGCGTGTTTATGGAGCCGATTTAGGAAAAAACTGAGAATGATACTAAATGCACTCATTTAACTGTAAAGCAGTAGTGGATACCTGGAATGATCTTAAAGTAGAAGCAATAAAGGTTAATAGTGATATAGAAAGGGTAGTAGATACCTGGAATAGCCTTCCAGTGGGAGCAGTAACAGTGATATAGAAAGGGTAGTAGATACCTGGAATAGCCTTCCAGTGGGAGCAGTAACAGTGATATAGAAAGGGTAGTGGATACCTGGAATAGCCTTCCAGTGGGAGCAGTAACAGTGATATAGAAAGGGTAGTAGATACCTGGAATAGCCTTCCAGTGGGAGCAGTAACAGTGATATAGAAAGGGTAGTAGATACCTGGAATAGCCTTCCAGTGGGAGCAGCAACAGTGATATAGAAATGGTAGTAGATACATGGAATAACCTTCCAGTGGGAGCAGTAACAGTGATATAGAAAGGGTAGTAGATACCTGGAATAGCCTTCCAGTGGGAGCAGTAACAGTGATATAGAAAGGGTAGTAGATACCCGGAATAGCCTTCCAGTGGGAGCAGTAACAGTGATATAGAAAGGGTAGTAGATACCTGGAATAGCCTTCCAGTGGGAGCAGTAACAGTGATATAGAAAGGGTAGTAGATACCTGGAATAGTCTTACAGTGGAAGCAGTAAAGGGATTGAAGAATGCTTAGAATGTCTATCATGAAGACAAATATTTAAAATTAGACTACAAATAAGGTACTATAAGGATCTACCCATTCTCTATTGTGGCTCAGTTATTACTGTTATTTCAACACAAGTCCAGCAGATCTGGTAATACAGGGGTTAACCTATTCTGTGCCAGAATGGAGCGCTAAACACTGGCTTGCATTGTAACTTAGTTAGCCTGAAGGTAGTGCTGTGCCTACTGTTGGGGCGACTGATCTCCTGACCTTGTAAACCTGTCTTGCCATGTGAGTGTCAAAATCCAGCACAAGCCCATAAACATTTAATGACTATGAAACCTGATTCTGCTGTTAATAAGTTAATGTTTACGTTATCCACTGCGATTAACACTCATCAAATTAACAGACAGCACTGCTGAAGGTGAGCCTGAAGGGCATGGCCTACATGCCGAGTCTATGAAATGTACAGAAAAAGATTGCAGGTTCTACTGCCAAGTGTCTGCTCTCACAGTGACTATAAAAAATCACATTAGACTCACAGCACAGATTACCCTGCCTGGTAATACTGTCCATACAAACTGTATTACTGACACTACAGTGCTGGAATGTGGCATTAGGCCCCTGAACCTTCTTTCTCTGGAGATTACGGGTGATTTTACTCATCTTTTCTCCCGGACCACACTGCTCTTGCTGCGTCTAGCCCCGCCTCCGTGGCTGAGATCATCAATTTAGATCATCTCAGCCAATCTAATGCTTTCCCATAGGAAAGAATCGGGAAGCTATTGCGCATGCACGGAACACCCTGCTGCGCCAATCAGCATCTCCTCATAGAGATTCATTGAGTCTATGGGGAACACCAGCTTCTCCATGAGGGAGTGGGGAAACTGGACCAGGAAGCAACTATGGTGGCTGTTTAAGTAACTGTCACTAGACGTGTGTTTGAGAAGGCCGTGTTTACAGTTCTAAGGCTGCAGATACATGCTATAGACACCCAAACCACTACATTATTTGACTCCACGGACCAGCAATGTTTGCAGCTCTAAAATGGCAGCTAGTTCAAATTTTTTACAAAGAATTCTTTCAACAACTCAAACAACACATTAATTGGGACCGCAAAGACATGATAAATTCAGGTTCTGGTTAGAGAGCATCAATTGAGCGTTACAGACGATGTTTTGAAAACACGGGATACACTAGCATTCGAGGAACTTGAAGAGTTTCGGTAACAGGTGAGTTACACTACAGGAGCCAAGCTGGGTTTGCCTAAAGACTACTGCCGGGATAAGAAATGGAGCAGAGACCTGGTAGAGTAGTAGATGCAGGGAGTGGAACACCAGAAGATGTAGCATCACAAATAGCAGGAGAGGTAACGGACAGTTATACAGAAAATATGGGGGGCCAATCTTCCACCAGCCACATGGAACTGTATTAGTTGCTGATAAACGGCAAATACCATAATCCCAGCCAATCTACAAGAGATCACAAGAGCTGCAGTTCAGGGTTCAGATGCTAGATAAGATTCACCTGCAGAGAGATTTATTGCAGTATATTAATGGTGACAGCATAAAATCACACAGAATAAAAGGTGACCTGGTGTATGCGGTAATCCCGATCACCTTGCAGGCTAGAGCGCACTCTGCCCCCAATTCCCTTCCCTTTCTGTCTCCCCTCCCCACTGCGCACGAACATAAAAAAATAAATTAAAAAATCCCTGCCTGGGTGTTTAATATTTAACATAATTTTATAGGGCCCCTCGCTTAATAAACGCTGAGAATGCATTTCAGCTTCACTCCTACAGATCATTAAACCTAAAGAAGCTGCAGACGTACTGTGACTGTGTAATGGCTGAGATAAAGGGAAATTAACCCCATATTTTTACAAAAGTGCAGAGCAGCCTGGCATTCTGTGCAATCCACCTCCAATATCCGCAGCCAGGCATTCTGTGCAATCCACCTCCAATATCCGCAGCCTGGCATTCTGTGCAATCCACCTCCAATATCAGCAGCCAGGCATTGTGCGCAATCCATCTCCAATATCCGCAGCCTGGCATTCTGTGCAATCCACCTCCAATATCCGCAGCCAGGCATTGTGAGCAATCCACCTTCAATATCCACAGCCTGGAATTCTGTGCAATCCACCACCAATATCCGCTGCCAGGCATTGTGCACAATCCACCTCCAATATCCACAGCCTGGAATTCTGTGCAATCCGCCTCCAATATCCGCAGCCAGGCATTCTGTGCAATCCACCTCCAATATCCGCAGCCTGGCATTCTGTGCAATCCACCTCCAATATCAGCAGCCAGGCATTGTGCGCAATCCATCTCCAATATCCGCAGCCTGGCATTCTGTGCAATCCACCTCCAATATCCGCAGCCAGGCATTGTGAGCAATCCACCTTCAATATCCACAGCCTGGAATTCTGTGCAATCCACCACCAATATCCGCTGCCAGGCATTGTGCACAATCCACCTCCAATATCCACAGCCTGGAATTCTGTGCAATCCGCCTCCAATATCCGCAGCCTGGCATTCTGTGCAATCCACCTCCAATATCCACAGCCTGGAATTCTGTGCAATCCATCTCCAATATCCGCAGCCAGGCATTCTGTGCAATCCACCTCCAATATCCGCAGCCTGGAATTCTGTGCAATCCACCTCCAATATCCGCAGCCTGGAATTCTGTGCAATCCACCTCCAATATCCGCTGCCTGGCATTCTGTGCAATCCACCTCCAATATCCGCAGCCAGGCATTCTGTGCAATCCACCCCCAATATCCGCTGCCTGGCATTCTGTGCAATCCACCTCCAATATCCGCAGCCAGGCATTGTGAGCAATCCACCTCCAATATCAGCAGCCAGGCATTGTGCGCAATCCATCTCCAATATACGCAGCCTGGCATTCTGTGCAATCCACGTCCAATATCCACAGCCTGGAATTCTGTGCAATCCACCTCCAATATCAGCATTTGTAAACTCGTTCTTATGAATACTGTGTAGATGGAATGGTGCGTGGCAGGGTATCCAGTGAGGAGGGTAACTCTCTGGCAGGGTATCCAGTGAGGAAGGTAACTCTGGTGGGGAATCCAGCGATGAGGGTAACTCTCTGGCGGGGTATCCAGTGAGGAGGGTAAATTTCTGGCGGGGTATCCAGTGAGGAGGGTAACTTTCTGGCAGAGTATCCAGTGAGGAAGGTAATTCTCTGGCAGGGTATCCAGTGAGGAGGGTAACTCTCTGGCAGGGTATCCAGTGAGGAGGGTAACTGTCTGACAGGGTATCCAGTGAGGAGGGTAACTTTCGGGCGGAGTATCCAGTGAGGAGGGTAACTTTCGGGCAGTGCATCCAGTGAGGAGGGTAACTCTCTGGTGGTGCTACAAGAAAACAGCTGGTTCCTTCCCTATCATGGATCTCATCCAGTTTAAAGTTTTCTGGGACCATAGATTTGTGTAGAGTACCAGCGCTACCATTACACATAAACCGCCATACATTCTTATAACAGGGAATACATGTTCTATGTCTATAATACCATCAGTTAGTTGGCTGATGCGGAGGCTCTGTGTGTATAATACCATCAGTTTGTATTGCTGGCAGTGTGCACACACTTTGTATAGCCGCTGTTGGCTGATGCGGAGGGTCTGTGTGTATAATACCATCAGTTTGTATTGCTGGCAGTGTGCACACACTTTGTATAGCCGCTGTTGGCTGATGCGGAGGCTCTGTGTGTATAATACCATCAGTTTGTATTGCTGGCAGTGTGCACACACTTTGTATAGCCGCTGTTGGCTGATGCGGAGGGTCTGTGTGTATAATACCATCAGTTTGTATTGCTGGCAGTGTGCACACACTTTGTATAGCCGCTGTTGGCTGATGCGGAGGCTCTGTGTGTATAATACCATCAGTTTGTATTGCTGGCAGTGTGCACACACTTTGTATAGCCGCTGTTGGCTGATGCGGAGGCTATGTGTGTATAATACCATCAGTTTGTATTGCTGGCAGTGTGCACACACTTTGTATAGCCGCTGTTGGCTGATGCGGAGGCTCTGTGTGTATAATACCATCAGTTTGTATTGCTGGCAGTGTGCACACACTTTGTATAGCCGCTGTTGGCTGATGCGGAGGCTCTGTGTGTATAATACCATCAGTTTGTATTGCTGGCAGTGTGCACACACTTTGTATAGCCGCTGTTGGCTGATGCGGAGGCTCTGTGTGTATAATACCATCAGTCTGTATTGCTGGCAGTGTGCACACACTTTGTATAGCCGCTGTTGGCTGATGCGGAGGCTCTGTGTGTATAATACCATCAGTTTGTATTGCTGGCAGTGTGCACACATTTTCTATAGCTGCTGTTGGCTGATGCGGAGGCTCTGTGTGTATAATACCATCAGTCTGTATTGCTGGCAGTGTGCACACACTTTGTATAGCCGCTGTTGGCTGATGCGGAGGCTCTGTGTGTATAATACCATCAGTTTGTATTGCTGGCAGTGTGCACACACTTTGTATAGCCGCTGTTGGCTGATGCAGAGGCTAAGTGTGTATAATACCATCAGTTTGTATTGCTGGCAGTGTGCACACATTTTCTATAGCTGCTGTTGGCTGATGCGGAGGCTCTGTGTGTATAAAACCATCAGTCTGTATTGCTGGCAGTGTGCACACACTTTCTATAGCCGCTGTTGGCTGATGCGGAGGCTCTGTGTGTATAATACCATCAGTTTGTATTGCTGGAAGTGTGCACACACTTTGTATAGCCGCTGTTGGCTGATGCGGAGGCTCTGTGTGTATAATACCATCAGTTTGTATTGCTGGCAGTGTGCACACACTTTGTATAGCCGCTGTTGGCTGATGCGGAGGCTCTGTGTGTATAATACCATCAGTTTGTATTGCTGGCAGTGTGCACACATTTTATATAGCCGCTGTTGGCTGATGCGGAGGCTCTGTGTGTATAATACCATCAGTTTGTATTGCTGGCAGTGTGCACACACTTTGTATAGCAGGTGGGAGCTCGCTGCTGTTAACCGTTGTCACAGGGCTGTGAGTGCTGGTAGCTGCCTCGGGCAGCCAAGGGAAGGTTCCTCTGGAGATAAGCAGAGAGCAGTGCTCACTTATTTCCTGCGCTGGCTGTCTTCCATAGAGTGCTGGCAAGCCACCAAATGGTTTGACTTTCTAGGGAATCCTTCATGGCTGCCAGCGGCCGTAATACCAGGAAATCCCAGGCTCTGTTAATTAAGCTCTGCTTACTGAAAGCAAGAATCCCAGTGTACCCTGTTTATCATTAATCTCCCAGCACAATGTCACCATTTCCTAACTGGCTGGTGCCAGCTGATCTATGCCAAGTACACAGAGTGGGAAAACCAAACGCACCAGCATTTATAACAGAGCATCCATTGCAATACGACAAACTGTGCAGAATGCTTTATAAGCTGTCACATAAAGTCACACAGATTAACAGAGTGCAGCACGGATTGTGGGAATGACAAGGTTAATGTGCCCACATCGTGCATTACTGTGCAGACAGAAATACTCATTATGGAACCTGCTGCAATGGATACAGTGTATTAACCTTATCATTGTATACAGTCCCATCTGGCAGGGTATGTCCACACGTGGCACTCAGAGGTATGTTACTGTGTGTACCCTGAAAGGCTAACATTAAAATAGTCTCAACTGGCAGGGTCTGTCCACACGTGGCACTCAGAGGTATGTTACTGTGTGTACCCTGAAAGGCTAACATTAAAATAGTCTCAACTGGCAGGGTCTGTCTACACGTGGCACTCAGAGGTATGTTACTGTGTGTACCCTTAAAGGCTAACATTAATACAGTGCCATCTGGCAGTGTCTGTCCACACGTGGCCCTCAGGGGTATTTTAAAGGCTGAAAGGCTAACATTAATATAGTCTCAACTGGCAGGGTCTGTCCACACGTTGCCCTCAGAGGTATGTTACTGTGTGTACCCTGAAAGGCTAACATTAATATAGTCCCATCTGGCAGGGTCTGTCCACATGTGGCTTTCAGAGGTATGTTACTGTGTGTACCCTTAAAGGCTAACATTAATAGTCCCATATGGCAGGGTCTGTCCACACGTGGCCCTCAGAGGTATTTTACTGTGTGTACTCTTAAATGTAGGCATTTGTATAATCACATGCTTCAAACGGAGAGGTTGAATAATCCAGCATGGTCACAATACAGCAATTCTGTCTGTGTTCGTAGACGTGTGTAAAGAGCATGAAGCCCTGGCAGGGTTATTTACCAAACACAATATTATAAAGCATGTGGCGCTTGGCTGTAGTTGGTGTCAGTCTGTGTTGTGAGGCTGTTAGAGCAGGCGGGAGTACCCAGGGTCTGGCACAGGAAGCAGCTCCTCCCTGGCCTTGTAATTACTCAGGACATAAATTATTTCATTTATTAGCTGGGTGGAGGGAATCGGAGGAATCTGTGTAACACAATGGTAACAATATATTATCCACAAATCTACAGACTCTCCCTGGCCTTTTCTTAAACAGGATATTAGCCATGGCTCTCCAGGGGATTTTACTACCTGCCCCTTGACACAGCGGCTAAAGATCAAGTTGTGTAATGTAAAACTAGATTTACATGTAGGAACCAGCCACTTAGGGACTGCTCACCATTTTCACAATTCACTGGTATATTGGGGAGCAGACTGAACCCTCAGACAGCCCCTGGGACAGACACAGAGTCCTCCCCATCCCCCTAACTTACTAAATATTGGGGAGCACCCTGAACCCTCAGACAGATCATGGGACAGACTCAGAGACACAGAGTGCTCCTCAGCCCCCTAACTTACCGTGAATATTGGGGAACAGCCTGAGCCCCCAGACAGCCCCTCGGACAGACTCAGAGTACTCCCCATCCCCCTAACTTACTAAATATTAGAGAGCACCCTAAACCCTTAGATAGATCTTGGGACAGACTCAGAGACACAGAGTGCTCCTCAGGCCTATAACTTACTGTGAATATTGGGGAATAGCCTGACCCCTCCGACAGCCCCTGGGGCAGACACGGAGTACTCCCCATCCCCCTAACATTCTGTGAATATCGGGGAGCAGCAGGAAACCTCAGACTGCTCCTGGGACAAACAGAGTGATTCCCTGCCAACTAACGTTCGGTGAATATTGGGGAGCAGTAGGAAACCTCAGACAGCTCCTGGGACAAACAGAGTGATTCCCTGCCAACTAACGTTCTGTGAATATTGGGGAGCAGCAGGAAACCTCAGACAGCTCCTGGGACAAACAGAGTGATTCCCAGCCAAATAACGTTCTTCGAATATTGGGGAGCAGCAGGAAACCTCAGACAGCTCCTGGGACAAACAGAGTGATTCCCAGCCAACTAACGTTCTGCGAATATTGGGGAGCAGCAGGAAACCTCAGACTGCTCCTGGGACAAACAGAGTGATTCCCTGCCAACTAACGTTCTGCGAATATTGGGGAGCAGCAGGAAACCTCAGACAGCTCCTGGGACAAACAGAGTGATTCCCTGCCAACTAACGTTCGGTGAATATTGGGGAGCAGCAGGAAACCTCAGACTGCTCCTGGGACAAACAGAGTGATTCCCTGCCAACTAACGTTCTGTGAATATTGGGGAGCAGCAGGAAACCTCAGACTGCTCCTGGGACAAACAGAGTGATTACCAGCCAAATAACGTTCTGTGAATATTGGGGAGCAGCAGGAAACCTCAGACAGCTCCTGGGACAAACAGAGTGATTCCCTGCCAACTAACGTTCGGTGAATATTGGGGAGCAGCAGGAAACCTCAGACTGCTCCTGGGACAAACAGAGTGATTCCCTGCCAACTAACGTTCTGTGAATATTGGGGAGCAGCAGGAAACCTCAGACAGCTCCTGGGACAAACAGAGTGATTACCACCAGCCAAATAACGTTCTGTGAATATTGGGGAGCAGCAGGGAAGCCTCAGGCAGCTCCTGGGACAAGCAAGTGACACCAGCCAAATAACGTTCTCTGCGAATATTGGGGAGCAGCAGGAAACTGGGGCTTTGCTCCTGGGACAAACAGAGTGATTCCCTGCCAACTAACGTTCTGTGAATATTGGGGAGCAGCAGGAAACCTCAGACAGCTCCTGGGACAAACAGAGTGATTCCCTGCCAACTAACGTTCTGTGAATATTGGGGAGCAGCAGGAAACCTCAGACTGCTCCTGGGACAAACAGAGTGATTCCCTGCCAACTAACGTTCTGTGAATATTGGGGAGCAGCAGGAAACCTCAGACAGCTCCTAGGACAAACAGAGTGATACCCAGCCAAATAACGTTCTGCGAATATTGGGGAGCAGCAGGAAACCTCAGACAGCTCCTGGGACAAACAGAGTGATTCCCTGCCAACTAACGTTCTGCGAATATTGGGGAGCAGCAGGAAACCTCAGACAGCTCCTAGGACAAACAGAGTGATTCCCAGCCAAATAACGTTCTGTGAATATTGGGGAGCAGCTGTCCCATATCAGAGGCAGATACAATGTATCTCCACTCTGCTGTCTGTGCAATAGGAAGTCAGCCAGTGAGTAGTGTTTATGGTTTTACGCTGCTTTGTTAGGGGCTATAGTTTCCTAGCCTCTCACAGACACTTCAAACCCTCCTCCCCTTAACACATCAACAAATGGCCTAATGGTGTGCACTCATTTGTCCCAGCTCCCATCCATAAACTGATTTTCTTCTTATTTTAAAACGTTTTCACTGCTTAGACTGGAAGTTAGTGCCTGAAAGTTCCACTCTTCCTAACACAGAGGATTAATATCACGTGACAGAGAATACCATTTATTTCACTTATGTCACAACATGGCGCATGAGTTAAGTAAATGTCCTAGTATTTTAGTATAAGAAATACATAGCCCTCCAAATGATATCAGCTGAATGCACATTCCACGAGCAAGTCATAAATACTCTGTAAATCAAATTATTTGTACGCCGTCATGGGGACCCAGACAGCTGTCCGAGAAATGCCTGATTTCATTATCTGCTTAATAAATGGAGACACAGCACCTCGTAGCAATCAGATTGGGCCTATTTTACTGCAGGCCTCAGATTATCTGAAACATAATTATAATACAAATAATATAAAGGTAAGAGTTATAAGAGACAGTTCTGAACCTATTTTAGTTCAGGTTATGAAATCTGTCAGTTTTTGCAACAATGCAATGTATTTCTCAATCCGTCTTTCAGAATTAGCTCTAATATAGTGTTCTGTTTCACTCACCCCTGCCATTCTAAATTTAGGGGTCTTTTCAGAATAACATTTCTATTAAAAATGTTGAATTCCGGATGAGAAATATAGATACAAACAGGTTAGAGACCAAAAATAAAATATCCTTTATCAGAACAGTTTGGTTAATCTCCCCTACATGGAAACCTATTGTATATAACAAGAATCGTGACTAGCTGCCCTTCCAGGATCCATTGAGAAAGCAAACAAGGTATATTAACCAGATCATTATCAAGCAGCTACTGTTAGCATTACTAAATGGCTTAATCTAATAGTGAGTGTTATACAGAGGCAGACAGCTGGTCCAGGAGACCCGGGGTTCTAATAGTGTGAGTGTTATACAGAGGCAGACAGCTGGTCCAGGAGCACTGACCATGCAGCGGATGTGTGTGTGTTATACAGAGGTTGATCTTCTGGGAATAGCCCTGTCCCTGTACAATGAGTCTGTGTTCTAGGAACACAGATAGGTGAATTAACTAGAAGTCATACAGAACTCTAAAGGATAATGCACAAATGTCAAAGGGGAGATAAGGGGTTAGTTTTTACATGAACTGACTCATTGCAATGAAAACCAAATACAAAGCTGGCACAGGCGGACTCAGATCCCCGCGGTCTCAGTTTCCTTAGTGAGGAGGAAAGATTGGGAATAAATGCTGCTCACACTGCAAAATCAGACGGCACTACCAAGTCCTCTCATTATCAAATATACTCCTACTGTATCAGAGAGCAAGTGAATACACACACAGTATGTGCAGGTCAGTGTGTGAAGGTCATGTGTGCGCATGCAGGTCAGTGCGTGAAGGTCATGTGTGCGCATGCAGGTCAATGTGTGAAGGTCAGTGTGCGCATGCAGGTCAGTGCGTGAAGGTCAGTGTGTGCAGGTCACTTTGTGTGTATATAGATCAGTGTGTGTGTGTGTGTGTAGGTAGACAGGCTGACATGTGTGGGTATACAGGTCGCCATGTGTATGTGTACAAATTATTGCGTGTGTATACAGATCTGTGTGTGTGTGTGTGTATAGACAGGTTGCCGTGTGTACGTGTGAAGGTCAATGTGTGTGTATAAATGTTACTGTTTATTAAGGACAGTGTGTACATAGGTCAGTGTGTGTAAAACGGCTACACTGTGTAAACAGGACACTGTGAATGCCTGTAGGTCAGTGAGTGTATACTGTATACAGGGTACAGTGTATACAGTGTGGTGTGCATGTGAATGAAGATGTATATGCAGGCTAGTTTGCATGTGTAAGTAGGCCAAGTAGTAATACGCAGCTTAAGTGATGACTTCATTCTCCGTCACAGAGAATGTGGCCACTAACGAACATTCCAAATCTGAGAATGAACAACAGCCAGGAAATATAGAGAGAGAGTATATAGGGAATCATTTAATCGATATTCAACAGCAGAAAGAATATGTATCATAATATGTGTAATATTTAATAACAGAGAAAATGTATTCTGCTAATATTTTTGATAAAGATATCACAGATATGAAGCAACAGGTAATGTTTAAATCACAGAGACTGTATAGGTGATGTTTGATTGTAAACATAAATTATACTTACAAAGAAAACGTAAATGTGTTAATAATGGTGACTGTATATGTGATATTTTAGGAAATATGTTATTTGTTATCATATATCTGTTGTCCATGAACATTTGATGATGTATAAAGTACACGTGATAAGAACGTGCATGTGATAATATTGGTGATATTTGATAACTAACAGAATAAGGAATTCTGTGAGTATTGCTTGTTCTATTCACCAGGAATGGCTAATACTGTTATTTAGACTATTATATAGCTATTCTAGGCAACTGTTTAAAGCAGATTCACACTCACTAACACTGCTAACACTGCTAACACTCACTAACACTGCTAACACTCACTAACACTCACTAACACTGCTAACACTGCTAACACTCACTAACACTGCTAACACTCACTAACACTCACTAACACTGCTAACACTCACTAACACTGCTAACACTGATAACACTCACTAACACTGCTAACACTCACTAACACTCACTAACACTGCTAACACTGCTAACACTACTGACACTGCTAACACTCACTAACACTGCTAACACTGCTAACACTCACTAACACTGCTAACACTGCTAACACTACTGACACTGCTAACACTCACTAACACTGCTAACACTCACTAACACTGCTAACACTGCTAACACTCACTAACACTCACTAACACTGCTAACACTCACTAACACTGCCACTGCTAACACTCACTAACACTGCTAACACTCACTAACACTCACTAACACTGCTAACACTCACTAACACTCACTGCTAACACTCACTAACACTCACTAACACTGCTAACACTGCTAACACTCACTACTACTCACTAACACTACTAACACTCACTAACACTGCTAACACTGCTAACACTCACTAACACTCACTAACACTGCTAACACTCACTAACACTCACTAACACTGCTAACACTGCTAACACTCACTAACACTGCTAACACTGACTAACACTGCTAACACTCACTAACACTGCTAACACTGCTAACACTGCTAACACTGCTCTTGGATAAAATACATGTTGCATTCTACACACACACCCTTTGGATGATTTGACGCGCTCCACCAGTAGTAAAAGAATATAGTATTTTATTTCTAATTGCCCTCTATGGTCTGGTGGTTTAATCCCTTAATTGTACGCTGGTTTAAGCCACCTATGAGCAGGGAATGCCGATAGAGACAGGATGCTGAAGAGAGAGAATAGAATATAAGCAGAGAGGAAGGTGGGTTTGTTTATTTTGAAGCGGAAAAACAAGAAAAACCAAGAATGCTTGCATCACCGTCTCCACTAGTTACATCTCATTCATCAAGTGCCAAACAAAGGCCGTCGAGTCAATTAGAAATAGCAAGGACTCTCAAATTGTACAGGGCTGGCCTATCCCTGGATGCCATTACGGTATAATGCGAGAAGTCACGCCACAGGAACATTTATACATTGAGTGGGTGGGGGGGTCCAAAGATCACTGCATCAAATGCCAAATTCAACGCTTTAATATAGAAATCAACGATTAAGGTGGCCTGGGAAAAAAACAGCATTTGGAACCATCTTGATATCGAAGACCTAGATCTATAAAGTAACAGACTGACACTGTTGTGAGATACAGAAAAACGGACTACAGACTTCACCCTGCGGAGAACACTCCTCCTATGGCTGCAAATGCAATAAATACAATATGTGAATAATATGTCATTCTGTTAATTTTACATGAACCTATTATGTCTTTGACTGCACATACACCGTAAAGACAATTCATGATACGATTTGGCACTTTGCACACGTATACTGGTGTCCCGTAAAAGAGGTCATTTATTTACAAAATGTAAAGAATCATCAAGTAGATTGTATCAGTTATGTTGTCTAATCTGAATAATTATAGCAACTCTAGTTGTTCCAAAGAATTTTCAAGTCACAATCACAGAAAGGGAACTAGCAATCATTGAAACCAGATTATCAGGCAGTTTGACGAATAGTGGCATTTTACATTCTCTATATCTGGAATGACTGTAGGTGTTCCCTTTAAGCAGTATTGGAGAAAATCCTGTTTCGTGTAGGGACAGAAAAGCAAAGTATATATTTTGGGTGGAAGGATCATTCTTCTAATCCATATGCTATATATATTATGGACATCCAATAACCACCAAATCTAATTTTACAAAGATTTACAATTTTCCAATTCCTGGTTTAGTAAATAAACTCCAAGTGCTCCAATATGTATAGAAAAATAACAAACTTAATAAACAGTCCAGGGGTTTGTGGTGTTTGTTCTGGTCATGTGCAGAACACTGTTTTTATTTATTGGTTATTTGTTAGGTAACCATTTTCATGGTTCTGTTAATGCCGAGTTTTTAATGTTTTTGTAACATTCCTAACACTGAGTGTTTAACGTAAGGTATGGGGTTCATCGTCACCAAACCGACCATGGTAACAGTGGAACTGTAAAGTATTGCGATCGCATCATCATGGTTCGTAGCACATCGGCTGTCGCTAATTAAATATGTGATCTGTAAATCCAATTATTAAGCGGTCCATAATTACAGATTAATACTAGAATTCCAATCCCTATTTTCACAGAGCAAAATAACTTGCTTGGGATGAATAAAAAGACTGAAACGCCAGCCAAGGACCGAGACATGGACTGGTCGTACTTACTAGAGTTCCAAATTCGTGGAACTGAAGGGAGTACACTATGTAACGAAGTATAATATATCAGAGGTCTTGCGTGCTTGTCCTGTTCAGCTGTCAGTGAATGAGTTAATCACAGGACAGAGCCTGCGCAGTTTTTAGCTCGTCGGCAGGGATTCAAACTGAGAAGATATGTTGGAAACTTGCCTATCTTAGGCCGGGTGTGCACACTGACAGATTCTCATCCCCGGAGTGCAGCTGTGTGCAGGTGTCGTACGCCTATTATCTCCATGTCAGGCCTGGTGTGTGGGTTTCCCCCGTACGGAGCCCAGCATTTCCAAGCTACGTCAGCTCGCTGGCTTAGTGCCCGATGGGAAGGCTTTGCCTAATGAAGGGAAATCCTCACAGGCTTCCTGGTTTTTTTGGGTCTCTGCTGGTCGGCAGCCAGAGGAACATGTGGAGAGCAGTGTAAACAACAGGCTGTCAGGAGCTTAGCACCCGGGCCAGGAATCCTACAGCAACTGTGCAGAGCCGGCAGCATGTGTACACTGTCACAATGAACTGCCCAGAACTCAAAGTAAATTTCGAATATTAGGATAAGGTTAGAGAATGGGAAAAACTCAACAATTTAGCTATATTGTCAGTAAACTTAGTTTGAGGTCCTGCTAATTAACACAATAATTCTCTACCAGTGCAATTCCTGTGTATAATGTGTGTGTGATTTACACGTAGTATGTCGCTGTGTACTGTGTGTGTTGGACAAACTAGAATTCATTATGCTGGAGTGATTTGAATGATGTGTGTAAACATGTAAAACATGTCTGTTTTGCATGCAGTGTAACGTGTGCTATGAATGAGTATTATATGTGAGTGATTTTGTAAATTGTGTTGATGTATAATGGATACATGTGATTTGCATGCAATGTATTAAGGTGTGTAATGTGTGCTACAGCAGGTCATCCAACAATCACAATTTCTACGACACAGCTCCTATTTTAGGTTCTTGTCCTGCCATCCCGATTTTGTTCTGTGGTGTTTTGTATCTGGGGACATCTGGGAACTGTCCCCAAAAAGCACATGCTTGCACTTTCCAGCATGCACTGTCTGTGCTGAAATGGTGCTCTCTGCATTGTCGTCTACGTTGGAGGGTGTCTAGAAATGCTGTCAGTACCGGACACCAGGCCGACACGCCTGTTTACTCGGCTTGCTGACCCCCTCACCCAATAACAAGCGCCATCACCTAGGCAAGTTGTGTCAATGGCGACGTTCCACTCTCATAGCATCCACTGGTGGATGGTAGACTTATATTAGTGTGCAGTGAGTGTAATGTGCATACAGTGTTTTGGTGTGTAATACATGTGTTGTGTGTGTGTGTGTAATGTGTGTTAGTATATAACGTGATGTGTGTACAATGTGTTGATGTATAAAGAATGCATGAGACTTACATGTGGTGTTGTGTGTGTGTGTGTGTGTGTAATGTGCGCATGATGTGTGTACAGTGTGTTGGCATATAACGAATATCTGTGATGTACGTGGACTGTCCGTGTGTAATATGTATACAGCGTTATAGAGTATAATGACTGCATGTGATTTACGTGTGGTGTGTCTGTGCATGATGTGTGTACAGTGCGTTGATGTATAATGAATGCATGTAGTGTGCAATATGTAAGGGATATCAACATGCAATGACTGCATGTACGTTATGATGTGTGTGGCGCAGTGTGTAATGTGTGCGTGTAATGTGTGCTATGTTGGATTAAAGAGCCCAGTGGGAATTTGCTTTGGAAATGTTGGTTTGAGTCCCGTCCCACCTGCCTGTTCGCACATCCTGATACTATACTCCGTGCATTGCTGACCTCACAAACAAGAGGTTAGAAAATATTTGTTTATTAAAAGTTTTCATTCCTCAGAAAGGGAGCCTGGAGGTGACAGTAAACAGAAATATTACGTGGTAAGATTTGCATGCAATGGGCTGTCCCCCCCTCTCAGAAGGTGTAGTTTGGGAATTATCAGTTAATAAAATGAACGGCACACCCACTCTGCAGAGCACGATTAGAGCTTATTGTGGTAAAATGCATCACAATAGAGTACAGGAGACCGTTGGCTGACGGCCTGGCTGTTGTCACCTATTAATGAGTCACCCAGCTGTTAGTTATTGTGAAGGCGATGGTGTGCTGCCTGTAAAATGGGGGTCCTCATTGTGTAAGATCAAACCTTCCGCAGCAACAGGACAGTGATAGTCAGCTTCTCGATGCAGGACACAACACCCGAAATTCATCCGCCCGCTGTTATTACTGACATAAACCCTGGTTATTCACAAAAGTGGGGATCGTTGGCAAGTAACCTTTGAATTTGACCAAAATTGCCAAATTAGAAAGAATATTTATCTCCTTTCTTTTTTACATATCAGCTATTTTGGCCTACAGCTTGGAAATCTAGTCATTACTTCCACGCTTAGTAAATACCCCTACTTGTGGATACATGATATGTTTATCACTACATACTGACCAGGAAATGGAAGCCAAGGAAATAACACTCAAAACTTAAAAAAGCCACTAACAGAGCGAACGGTATAAATGAGGGCAAAGGGCTGAGTGTGCCTGGTGTGGCACTAACTCCACGTATCACAAAGTACAGTTAGACTGTGAGCTCTGCAGGCCAGGTTTGATTCCAAGTTCAGGATGATTTGTCAGGACTTTCAGATGATGCACAGCGGATGTTAAAGAATGATATAAACACACAGACGGCATTTGGTAAGGTTAACTTGTTCTGTACTGGAGTTACAGTGGAAGAAGGGGTTAATGAAGAAGAATGGCAGTGGGGAGGGGGTAGCGTGACATCCAGTTTAATAGGGAGTGCGTGCAGGGGGGTGGGGAATGCAGTTCATCTGGTTTCACCATTTAATAGCCTTGTCCTTTATGCACAGCCAAATTATTTATGGTTCAAGTGATACTTGTCAGCTCCCAGTTAAATGCTTCCCATCGCACTGCACCATGATGGCCCATGGGGGTGGGAGCAGGCAGCATAGCATTCAGGTGGGCTTTTAGACTCTGGGGGTCCATCCAGAGGATTGTTTATGGTAAGAGAGACCCCGATGTCATCAGACACAGGAACCTTCCCAGGCTTGCTCTGAGTGCATCCCAACTTGTACATTATTCTGCAACAAACTGACACCTAATCCGACTCAGATATTTCAGGTTAATTGATGCACACTATATGTATGAATATGTTTCCAAATATATATATATCAGGCTATTTACATATAATTATTTAACTATTTGACTCATATTTTAAATCTCATAACCCCAAGCACCAATGTCTTTATTATATCCCATCAATTGCCTAAATGTCTATACAATCTATTCATGGTGGTGTCCGTCTGGCTCCCTTGCCATGAATGCCTGGCATATTGTTTATGGCTTTTACCAGCTCAATGCCACCTTCCTCCAACTACTCTATTAAAATGATGGCACCTCAGAGATAAAACGAATCTAGAGCGACTCAGGCAGGATTAAAAAAGCCAGTAACAAACTGGAGGCAGAGGGGTTAATCCCATCTCTAGTAAACTCATTATGAAATGTTCAACCAGTTTCCTTTTTTGGGTAAATGCTGATATTGAGTAAAAGCTGATACCGCTGTCTTAAGCAACTCACACATTTATGAAGAAAAAAAAAATTGATGTAAGAAATCGGCATGTTTCAAATAAGTGAGTTAATGATTACATTTGTTTTAATCCAAAATTTAAAAACCTCAAGAAATGTGACATTTTAGATAAGGAGGGCATCTCCCACTGACCACCGCACTAGGAGCAGGAGACGAAGATTCACCAAGACTGTACAGTGGGTAACTGTGAGCATGACTCTGCTAATCTTCTCTATACCAACCTACATCTGGGACTAACAAAGCCCACCTTTACTTATTTATATCCGTGAGCATGACTCTACTGATCTTCTCTATACCAACCTACATCTCGGACTACCAAAGCCCACCTTTACTTATTTATAACTGTGAGCATGACTCTGCTAATCTTCTCTATACCAACCTACATCTCGGACTACCAAAGCCCACCTTTACTTATTTATAACTGTGAGCATGACTCTGCTGATCTTCTCTATACCAACCTACATCTGGGACTAACAAAGCCCACCTTTACTTATTTATAACTGTGAGCATGACTCTGCTGATCTTCTCTATACCAACCTACATCTCGGACTACCAAAGCCCACCTTTACTTATTTATAACTGTGAGCATGACTCTGCTGATCTTCTCTATACCAACCTACATCTCGGACTACCAAAGCCCACCTTTACTTATTTATAACTGTGAGCATGACTCTGCTGATCTTCTCTATACCAACCTACATCTTGGATTACCAAAGCCCACCTTTACTTATTTATAACTGTGAGCATGACTCTGCTAATCTTCTCTATACCAACCTACATCTCGGACTACCAAAGCCCACCTTTACTTATTTATAACTGTGGAAAGCTTGCAAATGTTAGGGCCCAGGCATAGGCAATCTTCGGAACTCCAGATGTTTTGAAACTACACCCCCCATGATGCTTTGCCAGCATTATGGGTGTAAGAGCATCATGGGGGATGTAGTCCACAACGTCTGGAGTGCCGAAGGTTGCCAATAAATAGGCCAAAAAAGATTTTAGTTTTAAAAAATATGTAAGATGAGACCATTTCCAGTTTGTGTAATTTGGCCACAAGTTAGCAGTTCTGCTTAGTGAATACACAGCTTTTTTTGGACAGGTATTACGCCCTAACAACATGCGCAGTTGGGAATGGATACTTGGTCCTGTTATGAGCTCAGCTCTGGGTTATTGGGAAAGTATCTATCCTTGCTGGGATCCCAGGGATTTGTGTGTAACAGATGAGATGAGGAATACTGCATAAAATAAAACATGTTTTCTTTTTTATGGTTGTCTGTGCTGTGTAAAAGACATATGTTGTTTCTGTGTTACCATTTTGTAGCAGAGTTAATTGTAGAGGAAGCAAATAATCTAGTTTTATGGTTCCTTAATAGCACCTGACAACCTGAAACAATTGTGACTGCTCCCATTTGTTCAGTTTCCCCTGCAGGACTGAATGAGACAGCCGTGGGCTGGAGTCAGACTGACAGGCCCCCTGTTACTGGCCACTGGCCGCCATTAATAGTTGCAGGAATCTTGTCCAGGAATCCACAGCAGGACTGGGAACTAAACACTTGTCTGTATCAATCATACATCTCCAGGATTCCTAAATTGGGCAGATAAGCCCTGCTTCTGTACACTCACTTATAGAGTGCTGACAGCACGCAGACAGCAATTTATAGGAGCTCTGAATACCGTCCCAGGATCCTTTGCAATAAAATCACAGTGCGCAGGGACAGGGATATACAATGACAACAGTAATGGTAAAATGTGTACCAATATAAATTAAGTAAGGACCTGACCGGTATCGGTTTCATCTGTCCACACACTGCCAGCACACACTGTCCTGCTGTCACTGGACGTACGTTCCCAGGAGGTGGATTAGAGTGCAAGCAATGCGGTTCATTAATAGGTACCACTAGGCTCTTAAAATGGTTGTATCTGTTCGTCCAGATTAAGAAATATAAAACCTGATTAAAGAAAGCAGCGATACAGAGAACTAAGTGTATTCCTTATATTAACACCCACTCACCCCAAAAAGAGCTCAGCTGCATTCCTACAGGGAGTATAATAGGGGAGAATGATAGGGCTGTGTGAGATAACTGCCCCAGACAGAGGGTATAATAGGGGAGAATGATAGGGCTGTGTGAGGTAACTGCCCCAGACAGAGGGTATAATAGGAGAGAATGATAGGGCAGTGTGAGGTAACTGCCCCAGACAGAGGGTATAATAGGAGAGAATGATAGGGCAGTGTGAGGTAACTGCCCCAGACAGAGGGTATAATAGGAGAGAATGATAGGGCTGTGTGAGGTAACTGCCCCAGACAGAGGGTATAATAGGAGAGAATGATAGGGCTGTGTATAGTAACTGCCCCAGACAGAGGGTATAATAGGGGAGAATGATAGGGCTGTGTGAGATAACTGCCCCAGACAGAGGGTATAATAGGGGAGAATGATAGGGCTGTGTGAGATAACTGCCCCAGACAGAGGGTATAATAGGAGAGAATGATAGGGCAGTGTGAGGTAACTGCCCCAGACAGAGGGTATAATAGGAGAGAATGATAGGGCAGTGTGAGGTAACTGCCCCAGACAGAGGGTATAATAGGAGAGAATGATAGGGCTGTGTGAGGTAACTGCCCCAGACAGAGGGTATAATAGGAGAGAATGATAGGGCTGTGTGTAGTACCTGCCCCAGACAGAGGGTATAATAGGGGAGAATGATAGGGCTGTGTATAGTAACTGCCCCAGACAGAGGGTATAATAGGAGAGAATGATAGGGCTGTGTGAGATAACTGCCCCAGACAGAGGGTATAATAGGAGAGAATGACAGGGCTGTGTGTAATAACTGCCCCAGACAGAGGGTATAATAGGAGAGAATGACAGGGCTGTGTTAGGTAACTGTGCCAGACAGAGGGTATAATAGGGGAGAATGATAGGGCTGTGTGAGATAACTGCCCCAGACAGAGGGTATAATAGGAGAGAATGACAGGGCTGTGTGTAATAACTGCCCCAGACAGAGGGTATAATAGGAGAGAATGACAGGGCTGTGTGAGGTAACTGTGCCAGACAGAGGGTATAATAGGGGAGAATGATAGGGCTGTGTGTAGTAACTGCCCCAGACAGAGGGTATAATAGGAGAGAATGACAGGGCTGTGTGACACTGCCCCTATCAGAGGGTAGAATTTGGGAGAGCATTAGGGCTGTGTGAGATAACTGCCTCAGACAGAGGGTATGGCTGTGTGAGATAATTGCCCCAGACAGGGGAGATGCTTAACAAATGCAGAATCTATGTGTATAGTGTGTTTTTTTAGAAGCATAAGCCATAGTGTGATCTTCACCCTTTAACTAACACCATCTCTATTTGTGAAAAACACCATGCCTTCACCAAGAATCTTCCTCTAACTAATTAAATGTCACAGATACTCACATGTTCTATTAATAAATCACCACCACATTCAGACCCATGTACAGACAGAAGGGTGCTCGAGCCTAGCTGTAAAGATAGTGGCTGTGAGTAATAGGATTGTAAAGTCATTGTTCAACCATCAATCTACCCAATCAGGAAAACTCACCAAACCCAAGTTAATGCTGAGTGTTCTGGGGCCCCCCTGGGAACCTCACACACCAAAATTATTGAAGGTTTTTCTCCAGATCATGGAATTGTAATATGAACGCCACATCGGCGAGGCTATTATTGGTGTTGTTTTGGGGCCATGAAATTAATACACTTGTTACGTTTAGAATTCACCGTCTTATATAAGGGTCCTAACTAGAAAATTAAAGATTTTATTTTTATTATTGAGGTTGATTATTATTATTTATAAAAAGCCGTGATCCATAATGCTGTACAATGCAAGACGTCCATGATTGAAATAAGTTATTTTTTGTAGTATTTCCTGATTTTAGATAGTTGTGATTTAGGGCCCCCACGCCCTGTGTGATCATCTCATGGTGAATATCATGACTGGCTTACAAACTGCACTTAGGGAAATGCTGGAGTATTCGCCGGGAGGGAATCATTTGTCAACTACTCACATTATTCCTCCTGAAAACTCAATTATATCTTTTTGTTGGTTTTTTTTTTCTCTCATGTCAAAGACACCGGGGTTTGAAAACATTCTGGCTACAAATACCTTGAATTCTTTATTTTTTCTGCCTCTTTGTGAACAGGTTTTGTAAACACTAGTTTTCTAGCTTCTTACAATGACCTACGCTGACCTTTTAGACTATAGAGAGAGTAGAGCCACCCATATAGAAACCATTAACCTCTTCAATGACAGAGTGGGCAAACCAGGATGCATTATTACAGGACCATAACCACTACATTATTTAGCTTTGGACAGACCATTTTAGAGCTGTTTAACAGAATCCATGGCACTCCCAGCACCTCAAATTAAAATCTGTTTTATTATTTATAAATCCCCAACATATTCTGCAGTGGTGTACAAAGTTGGCACCCCGCAGTGCACAATGCCTATTACTGATATCTAATGTTGGAAGGTTTGGTACAGATAACACAGAACTGAAGTGTCTGCATTATCTTGGCAGCAGCAGAAGGGCTGGGCTTTGGGTGAAGGGAAAGCCATGCTTGTTATCAAATTGCTCCAAAGTAGTTTGACAGAAATCAGAGGGACTAAACCCACATCACAGCAACTACAATAAGTTATAATAATATAATGAGCTGTAATGTCACAATATCCTGAAATAATACAATGGGCTATAATATCACAATCAGCTGTAGTGATACAATAGGCTGTAATATTACTATAAAGTGTAATAATACAATCAGCTGTAGTGATACAATAGGCTGTAATATTACTATAAAGTGTAATAATACAATCAGCTGTAGTGATACAATAGGCTGTAATATTACTATAAAGTGTAATCATACAATCAGCTGTAATGATACAATAGGCTGTAATATTACTATAAAGTGTAATCATACAATCAGCTGTAGTGATACAATAGGCTGTAATATTACTATAAAGTGTAATAATACAATCAGCTGTAGTGATACAATAGGCTGTAATATTACTATAAAGTGTAATAATACAATCAGCTGTAGTGATACAATAGGCTGTAATATTACTATAAAGTGTAATCATACAATCAGCTGTAATGATACAATAAGATGTAAGAATACAGGAAACTGTAATCTCATCTGTACTCTGTCTTCTCTTTCTCTACCTCTCACTAAAATTCTCAATCTCTCTCTCTCCTCTGGCATATTTCCATCGCCCTTCAAACATGCAACTGTAACCCCAATTCTAAAGAAGCCCAATCTTGACCCTAACTCCCCATCCAACTACCGTCCTATCTCGCTACTGCCTTTTGCATCCAAGATCCTTGAAAGAGTTGTGTATGCGAGATTGACAGACTTCCTCAAGTCCAACTCTCTGCTAGACCCGCTTCAGTCTGGTTTCCGCGCTAAGCACTCTGTGGAAACGGCACTGACCAAAGTATCCAATGATCTACTCGCTGCAAAATCTCATGGTCATTACTCTATCCTAATTCTCCTTGATCTGTCTGCGGCTTTTGACAGTGTTGATCATCAACAGCTTCTTCTCATCCTCCGCAATATCGGTCTACAAGATACTGCTCTCTCCTGGTGCTCCTCCTACCTCTCCCAGCGCTCTTTCAGTGTTTCTTTCTCTGGCTCTGCTTCTTCTCCCCAACTCCTCTCTGTTGGTGTCCCCCAAGGTTCAGTCCTTGGTCCCCTACTGTTCTCCATCTATATTGCCTCTCTTGGTAACTCATTAGCTCCTTTGGTTTCCAAATCATTTTATGCGGATGACATGCAAATCTACCTGTTCGCTCCTGATCTCTCCCCGTCCCTCTTGACTAGTGTCTCTCTGCTATTTCTAACTGGATGGCTGCCCACTTGCTTAAACTCAACCTGACCAAAACTGAAATTCTGGTCTTTCCTCCCTCAAGTGTTGTTACTCCTGTGTCTGTCTCCCACCCAAGTCAACAGTGTTACCATCAGCTCCACCACGCAGGCTCGCTGCCTAGGTGTTCTCTTTGACTCCGACCTCTCCTTCACGCCTCATGTTCAATCTATTGCCAAATCCGGTCGCTTCCATCTCAAAAACATTGCGCGCGCATCCTACTTAACACCAGATGCGACTAAGGCGCTGGTCCATTCCACTGTCCTTTCTCGCCTTGACTACTGTAATCTGCTTCTCAGAGGTCTTACATGCTCCCAACTTGCGCCGTTACAGTCCATAATGAATGCGGCGGCGAGGCTCATCTTCCTCTCCGCCCGCACCTCCCACGCCTCACCCGTCTGTCAGTCCCTACATTGACTTCCTGATATAGGGCTCAATTTAAAATTCTGGTTCTTGCTTTCAAATCTCTACATAATGCTGCTCCCACATATCTTTCTGCCCTAATACACAAGTATGTGCCGTCTATGCCCTTACACTCTACTGAAGACTTAGGTCTATCTTCAGTCCGTACTCCCACTTCTGATGCTCGCCTTCAAGACTTCAACGGCTGCACCGTTCCTGTGGAACTCACTTCCCTCCTCCATTAGATGCTCACCCAGTCTCCACTCCTTCAAAAATCATTAAAAATCCACTTCTTCATAAAAGCTATCAATTAAACTATTAATAGCTTCCGACTGATTCCGCTCTTGCAATTGCCACTAGTCTAATACTATCCTTACCTTTTTGTGTCATTTTCCCCAACTCCCTCTAGCATGTAAGCTCATTGAGCAGGGTCCTCAATCCCTATGTTACTGTGTCTCTATACCAAACTCCCTCTAACATGTAAGCTCACTGAGCAGGGCCTCAATCCCTCTGTTACTGTCAATATACCCCACTCCCTCTAACATGTAAGCTCACTGAGCAGAGCCTCAATCCCTCTGTTACCGTATATGACGTCATCTTCCGGCTCCCAGCCTCACTCTGCAGCGCGCGAGGGAGCTGAGCAGACCGCTCAGAGGAAGAGCTCCCTTAGCAAGCCGCCCGCCCGACCATCAGCCAGCACCGCCCAGCACCCGGCATGTCTGTTAGCCGCAAGGCTAACAAGGCATTTGCCCTGGGCATTTGGGGCGGCATTTTTTTGCCGCCCCCTGAAAAATGCCGCCCAAGGCAAATGCCTTGTTTGCCTCGCGGCTAATACATCCCTGATTATACCCCACTCCCTCTAACATGTAAACTCACTGAGCATGCCCTCAATCCCTCTGTTCCTGTGTGTCCAACTTGTCTGGTTCCAATTACATGTCTGTTTGTCCACCCACCGTAAAGCGCTGCGGAATTTGTTGGCGCTATATAAATAATAACATAATTATACAATCCTCTAATATCTCAATAAGGTGTAATATCACAATAAGCTGTAATAATATAATAAGCTTTAATAATACAAAGATCTGTAATAATACACTAAGCTGTAATATCACAACACATTATATACAGTAAGCTGTAATATCACAATAAGCTGTACTAATACAAAGAGCTGTTATTATATAATAAGCTGCACTAATACAAAGAGCTGTAATAACACACACTGTAATAAAAAAGTGTAACAATACAAGGAGCAATAATAATAGACTAAGCTGTAATATCACAACACGCTATATTAATACAGTAAGCTGTAATAATATAATAAGCTGCACTAATACAAGAAGCTGTAATAATACACTGAGCTGAAATAATATAATAAGCTGCACAAATACAAAAAGCTGTGATAATACACCGAGTTGTAATAATATGATATGCTGCAATAATACAAGGAGCTGTAAAGATATTACAAGCAATATGGTGCACCTGCTTAGAGTGTCTCTTTAATAAATTATCTTTATAAATACACTATTAATCAGGGCTAGTCGTATTGTACAGCAACACATGTGTAAATAAGAATTTAGCCTTTGTGCCTGTTTGTATAAAGTTCTCTTAATACACTAGCAGAACAAAAAGAGGCACAAAAACAACAGTTTCTTCTTTCACAAATTGTGACTTCAAACATTGCGTAAAATAACACGCTCACAATAGTGGCAACCGACATGCACTAAAGTGAAAATCTGAACATGGCGCACATTATAGCCTAACTACCTTTTACTGGCCATTGATTAATCCATCAATGATTAAACAATGCACCACAGCCAGTATGAACTCACCAATACTGATGACTCCAAGGAGATCATATGGCTTGCTAGATTCCAGGGTAATTTGCCGTTTTGGGCTGTTTCAGCAATATTTAGTACAGCCATGGCGGCATTTCATCATGCACTAACGCTGCAAGAAAGCAGAAGTATATGCAACACCTATCTCCCCATCCTCGCTGGCCATCATCTATTAGCATATTTCCTGCTAGCCAAGGCGATCAGGCAGAAATACATTGTATTGTCAGGAATTCATAGTGAATTTGACATTTAATGCAGAAATTGTCCGATTGGAAAATATCTCCAAGTCAGCTTTGTAGACAGTATGGCGCTTTAAATCTCACTCTGAATATTCACCGTTTCCCACTTTACTCGATAACCTTGGAAGTGACAGACTTGTACAGTTTCACCTTTACAGAGCATTGAGGGTTAATAAGGCTGCATCTCCACACCCTGTCACAGAGACACCTGTAATAACAGCAGCACCTGTAACATGGAAATAGGAAGGGAACAAAAGACTAAAAAAAACACAAACATAGACAAAACAGAGCTATTCTGCATTCACAGTCACATCGCGAGACATCTCCCGCTTTGTACACCGCCACTGAGACCGGTTATACCAGCATCGTACTGTCACTTCATGGCATCCCCAGATGGATGTCAGCATACCACACATCCTCTGATTTACTGTCAGTATCAGATTATTAATCCAGCCTTATCGACAAGGTTTATATTTAGAGTGTAAGCTCTGCAGAACAGGGATCTCAAAAGCTTACAACCTATTATTACGTAGTACCTGTATATCCAATGAACTTACTGAACTCTCTTTTATAATAGCTATGTAGTCCCAGCACTTACTGTAACCCTATTATAATATCTATATACCCCCTGCACTAACTGTAACCCTATTATAATATCTATATACCTACTGTACTTACTGTAACCCTATTATAATATCTATATACCTCCTGCACTTACTGTAACACTATTATATTATCTATATACCCCTTGTACTTACTGTAACCCTATTATATTATCTATATATCCCCTGTACTTACTGTAACCCTATTATATTATCTATATACCCCCTGCACTAACTGTAACCCTATTATAATATCTATATACCTCCTGCATGTACTGTAATGCCATTATATCTATATACCCCCTGTACTTACAGTAACCCTATTATATCTATATACCCCCTGCACTAACTGTAACCCTATTATAATATCTATATACCCCCTGCACTAACTGTAACCCTATTATAATATATACCTCCTGTACTTACTGTAACACTATTATATCTATATACCCCCTGTACTTACAGTAACCCTATTATATCTATATACCCCCTGCACCAACTGTAACCCTATTATATCTATATACCCCCTGCACTTACTGTAACCCTGTTATAATATCTATATACCTCCTGTACTTACTGTAACCCTATTATAATATCTATATACCCCTTGTACTTACGGTAACCCTATTATATTATCTATATACCCCCTGTACTTACGGTAACCCTATTATATCTATATACCCCCTGTACTTACTGTAACCCTATTATGATATCTATATACCTCCTGTACTTACTGTAACCCTATTATAATATCTATATACCCCCTGTACTTACAGTAACCCTATTATATTATCTATATACCCCCTGTACTTACTGTAACCCTATTATATCTATATACCCCCTGTACTTACTGTAACCCTATTATGATATCTATATACCTCCTGTACTTACTGTAACCCTATTATAATATCTATATACCCCCTGTACTTACAGTAACCCTATTATATTATCTATATACCCCCTGTACTTACTGTAACCCTATTATATCTATATACCTCCTGTACTTACTGTAACCCTATTATGATATATATATACCTCCTGTACTTACTGTAACCCTATTATATCTATATACCCCCAGCACTTACTGTAACCCTATTATAATATCTATATACCCCCTGTACTTACAGTAACCCTATTATATTATCTATATACCCCTTGTACTTACTGTAACCCTATTATATCTATATACCCCCAGCACTTACAGTAACCCTATTATAATATCTATATACCCCCTGTACTTACAGTAACCCTATTATATTATCTATATACCCCTTGTACTTACAGTAACCCTATTATATTATCTATATACCCCCTGTACTTACTGTAACCCTATTATATCTATATACCCCCAGCACTTACTGTAACCCTATTATATTATCTATATACCTCCTGTACTTACTGTAACCCTATTATATTATCTATATACCCCCAGCACTTACTGTAACCCTATTATAATATCTATATACCCCCTGCACTAACTGTAACCCTATTATATTATCTATATACCTCCTGTACTTACTGTAACCCTATTATATTATCTATATACCCCTGTACTTACAGTAACCCTATTATAATATCTATATACCCCTTGTACTTACAGTAACCCTATTATAATATCTATATACCCCTTGTACTTACAGTAACCCTATTATAATATCTATATACCCCCTGTACTTACAGTAACCCTATTATATTATCTATATACCCCTTGTACTTACAGTAACCCTATTATATTATCTATATACCCCTTGTACTAACTGCTACCTCTTATATAATGACTATGTGCCCCCTGTGTCTTTTTGTACCCCGTATAATACAATCTGCATTGTGCCTGCGCTTACCATAGCCCATATTATATTTTATTCCAACTGTCTGTAATTACCATGAGACTGTGAAGAAAAGTATGAATAATTTAGGGCGCTGTACAATTAACACAGATTTTTTGTTTTAATGATCCAGGGCATACAGGACTCCCATAACCAAACTCCAAGTCTTCCTAGTGCAGTTATTTGGGGGTTAAACTTTCATATGATGGATCAATAGACGTGTCCCAATTTCCAAAGAGCATTAATTGTTTCTCAGAGACGTTTCTATATAAATCACACTATATTCAGATAGCCTCACACTTGGAATAGATTACAGTGTACTTTACTCATGTATTTAAACATGACTCCCTGCATGCAATCTACACGTCTGGCATTAACACTGTACCTTCCCCACCCCCTATATCCTGTTCCCAACATGGCCTTATCTGACTGAGCATCTGGACCTCCCCTGTTTACTCTTCTGTGTTTTTGGATAAATAAAGTTTAAAAGCAACGTGAAAAATCCATCTTCTATGCATTCCCCTCTGTCAAGTGGGATCAGACTCACTCAGGACAATAAGACTTCTAGATTTACCCAAAAGGTTTGCAGCACCTGCCTTCTGCCAGATCTTTCACCGCATTATAGCACAGATTTAATACTTTTGGATAAGCTTTTCAAATGACTTCATATTTTTTAATAAACTTTTCAGATTTTTTTTTTAATTAAAATATTGTTAAAATATATATATATCATATATAAAACAATATATATTAATACATCATAAAATATCAAAATACAAAAATTTTTTTAAAAGTGTATGCAATAATATTAAATTGAATCCTATATTCCTAAACATTGTATTTCACTCTCTACAATCCTGAACCTCAATCTTCAATCTCTGTAATCCTAAACCTTGTCATAAACAGTCTATAATCCTAACCATCACTCGTCCTTCATTCTCTATAGTCCTAACCCTCGTCCTTCATTCTCTATAGTCCTAACCCTCGTGCTTCATTCTCTATAATCCTAACCCTCGTCCTTCATTCTCTATAGTCCTAACCCTCGTCCTTCATTCTCTATAGTCCTAACCCTCGTGCTTCATTCTCTATAGGCCTAACCCTCGTCCTTCATTCTCTATAGTCCTAACCCTCGTGCTTCATTCTCTATAGTCCTAACCCTCGTGCTTCATTCTCTATAGTCCTAACCCTCGTCCTTCATTCTCTATAGTCCTAAACCTTGTCCTTCACTCTCTATAATTCTAAACCTTGTCCTTCACTCTCCATAATTCTAACCCTCGTCCTTCACTCTCCATAATTCTAACCCTCGTCCTTCACTCGCTATAATTCTAAACCTCGTCTTTCGCTCTCTATAATACTAAACATTGTCCTTCACTCTCTAAAAATTGTCTTTTAAGCTCTATAATGCTAAACCTTGTCTTTTACACTCTATAATCCTAAACCTTGTCTTTTACACTCTATATTTTTAAACCTCGTCCTGTACAGTCTATAAGAAGCATGTCAAACTTGCAGCCCGCGGGCGGCATGCGGCCCACAATGGATATATTTGCAGCCCACCTGCCCTGGGGCCACTTTGGCTGTGACCAGCCACAAGACAGGAAAGATATTTCCTGGCGGATTCTTATCTTCTCTCCCACCGCCGATTGCGTGCTCCTGCAGGCCAGTCACTTCCCCTTCTCTCCTGCTCGCAGTGCCAGAAGAGCGCCTGGCCTGCTTGAGGAGAGAAGAGCAGGACTGGAACTGGAGAATGGGTAGCTCATCTTAAGATAGGGGAAGAAGGGCTTGGGGGACCTGTAGTGAGTTAAATTGAGGGTGGAATTGTATTAATTTGAGGGAGAGAGGCGGCAGTGTATTAATTTGGGGGAGGGAGTGCGGTTTTATGATCGTCTGTGCCGCCCCTCTATCAAGTTTTCGCTGCGGCGCCCCTCTCTTATTTCTAATGGGCCGCCGGCCATGCTAGGGAGCACTTACATTGCTGCTCACTAGCGCCCGGTAAAACACCTGTGAGAATTTTTCCAGTTCGACTATTCGGACCTTACATTTGAAATTCACTTTTCTCGCTTTAGTGGATAATCCTGTTGTAAAACACCATCTTAATTATTCAGATCCAAATAGAGCCTGTGGAATGCGAGGTTTGGAGCGCAAAACCAAAAAGCCTTTAAACATATCCTTCTTAAACCCTCTAACTGGCTGTCAAAGGACTCCAGGAATCCTGTGGCACTCGGGGTTTAGAACTTTACAGATTACAGGTGTGACTATGAAATGTTAGTGAGTCACATATCCACCTGCACAGACATGGCAAACCATAAATCCAACAAACATTGGCCTCGATTTAATAAGCATATTACATCAAACCCATTCTCAGGGTTATTCACCAAAGGGAGAACGCAGAGTCAATTCAAAGGTCAAAGTATCTAAACTGAATGCATAGCTGTCTTAGGCCTCAGTTTAATAAGCTTTTCATATGATTGCGTTCGGTTAGGAAAACTTTCCAAGCGATTTATCTACAGTCAGCAATTAGCATTAAAGTCTACGGCAATTTATTTAGATAAATCATTTGGAAAGCTTAGAAAAAGTTCAGCAATTTTGACTTCAGACTTGGAATTCTCTCTTTAAATTCTCACTTTAGTTAGAAACCCTCTAGGTGTTTATCCAACAATAAATATCTATATAACCCATGGCAATATCTCTTCAGAAGAGACTTCTAAAGCCTAGTGGAGCTTGTTCTGCTCAATATGAATGAAAAGCAAGAAAAGAAAGTTATGGGAATAATGCTTAACCCTGACCTACTAGAACAGTGATGGCTAGAAGAAAGACTGACTGAGCAGCCACTGGGCTGCCATGATTCACATTAACATGTCAACTTCATAATGTGAACAAATGTCTTCATTACAGTGATACCATAAATCTCCATCATTAAAAAGGAGGAAGCTCTGCCTGGCCAAGGATCATGAGAATTACAGATCACAGCGCACCCTTATCCAAAGACACATTCGCCAAACATTAAATACCCTCTAACTATTCCCAATTCTAAAGACCGAACAACCCAAATTTACTCTAACCGCCCTGTTAACCCAATACTGAGCCTTGTGTTGTTCTTACATTGTAGCGACATAACTTCAATATTGAAAACTCAGCTTTTCGACAGTCACACTTTAAAAGTATACAATCTGTCCCAACCCAGAATGACACTATCAGTTGGTGATGGGCAGCCTAGTTAAATAATTGCGTAGGAGATATCTTATCAGTACTGGACTGTCTGTCCTGAGCCGAAGATGTACAGAGGATGAAACCACTCTTATACAGGTTATATAGCTACAATAACCGCAGGTCTGTACATTTACCAAAGCCAGATAAACTCAAGCCTGGGAAGTCTGTGTATTGAAAACTGTGTGTTTGGGCAGTGGAGCAACCCTTTAAGAGGACACCAGTTGGACGTCTTACCTTAGAGAAGGTATGCCTATAATTGAATAATTTATCTGATTTGTAAGATAAAAGTACAATTTTAAGCATATGTTTAACAATACAGCTATACTCAGTTGAACACACTTTCAAGCTCCAATAGAAATGTTTTGATGCGGACTAGGTATGCGTGGATCTTACTGGCAGCAGAAATATGTGACGCTTGCAATCTAACTCAAGTCATTTCAAATAATACAAACCAACCATTCAAAGAACGTCTCCTTTAAAAATATTTGCATTTAAATGATACTTTTGTAAAAGCAGACACATCAGTCCATATCTTTATGATCATTAAAAAGTCCTATTATTTAAATGATAAAATGTGAGGTTTCTTATGTTCTAAAATACCAAAAAACAGTAAAGAATGAATTCAATGACTGGTGTTAAGTGCACACTACACCAGAGCTATATTCTAGACTAGATTATATAAAGGTATAATTTAATGGCTGAATAAAACAGGAACAGGTTCAATATTCTATTATCATTTTGAAGCCCTGTTCTCTTCGATTACACTATATACCTTGTTCAGTTTATGGTTTTCAGATGTCTGAACTAACAGTCAGTTTCTTCAATCAAATCAGTTTAGGATTTTAACAAGAGAGGAACCTACCTGCTTAAACTGCTCTTCGTAGGTCCATTCGTGATGTCCCGTCTGTTCATTGGGTGAGAGAGTCTGTGACTGGCCTGGGGTACTGGTAACTGGTAACTGTGAGTGGGCAGTCCTAAGAACTCCATTGTTCGGGGACCCAGGCTGCTGTAAGTGTGAGGAACTCTCACGATCTTCTTCATCTAACTCACCATCTTCATCATCCATATCCTCATCATCATAGTCTATTTCCTCTTCCCCTTCACTCCTGGTTTTTGTCTCTTCCTCCTCAGGTGTTTTAGGAGCCACTCGTGGAAATATAAGTGGAGGTCGAAGTTGGGCAGCCGTGGGACTTGTTGTACTAGTATTAGTGGTGCTAGAGTTTGTAGGGGAGGTTGCCACGGCGGCTGCCGCAGCTCTCACTGCTGCCTGGTAGTGACGTATGGCAAGAGCCTGCTGTTGGATACGTGACTCCACCATGCAACGCAGCTCACGTTCCTTCTCTTGTCTCAGTTTCTCCTCTAAGGCCAGACGTGCAGCTTGCTGCCGTTGTAGATTCTCCATTACTGCTTCTAGCCTCATGCCACCGCTGCCACCACCTGTGGCCACTGCCTGTGAGGGTTGCGAGGGCCGGGAAACGGGAAAGGGAGAGGTATGGTGGGAAGAAGGAGAAACAAGGAGGGATGGGGAAGAAGGGAAGGCAGACTGCTAGAGGTAGTAGTGAAAGAGAGGGCAGGAAGAATGCAGGGAAGATGCAAAACAAGATATTGTGGAGATAAGATAAAAAAATTTGATCAGAGATATTTTGGGGATGAATAAAGTAAAAGCAGTCAAGTGATAAAAGCAAACGATGGTGGCCCAGACACGAGAAAGCGTTAGGGAAACAATTATCAGGAGTACAATGGATAGAAATAGACATGGTGTGGGAGGAAAACAAGAAAAAGAGAGAAACAGAAGAAAAAGAGAATATTTAAAAACGGTAGTTGTAGAAAAGAAAAATGATGAGCATTGGAACATATATTTAAGTTTATAAAAAACAGAATTGGTAAAAAAAAAAAAAACATGTGAGGGGAAGGTTACGAATAGAAAGAAGAAGCCAAGAAAAGGGAAGCAAGGAGGAATAAAGGATGAAGAGGAAGTTCAGAGAGATAATAAGTGGCACGAAATAATATTAAAGAAGGAGAAATGCATCAGAGGTAAAGGGAAGCATGATTGAGAGGCATAAAAGGAGAGGGGTGCAGGAAAAAAAGGGGGAGCATAGAGAGGAGAGGGGTAACATGGCAGGTAAGGGAATAAAGGGAGGGGAGAGATAGGAAAAAAAATCACGATTAATACAAGTTATATTAATCGGAATGAATTAACACACATATACAATATAGAGTTATCCCCAGCATGCTCCCACCATCAACAGGGTGACGCCACTGAGCCTTGCACTCACAGCAAAAGGATTCTCTCTCTATACCAAGACCGGGGGATTCTCTCTCTCTCTCTATACCAAGAGCGGGGGATTCTCTCTCTCTCTCTATACCAAGAGTGGGGGATTCTCTCTCTCTCTATACCAAGACCGGGGGATTGTCTCTCTCTCTCTATACCAAGAGCGGGGGATTCTCTCTCTCTCTCTCTCTCTCTATACCAAGAGTGGGGGATTCTCTCTCTCTCTATACCAAGAGTGGGGGATTCTCTCTCTCTCTATACCAAGAGTGGGGGATTCTCTCTCTCTATACCAAGAGCAGGGGATTCTCTCTCTCTCTCTATACCAAGAGCAGGGGATTCTCTCTCTCTCTATACCAAGAGTGGGGGATTCTCTCTCTCTCTATACCAAGAGCGGGGGATTCTCTCTCTCTCTCTATACCAAAAGCGGGGGATTCTCTCTCTCTCTATACCAAGAGTGGGGGATTCTCTCTCTCTCTATACCAAGAGTGGGGGATTCTCTCTCTCTCTATACCAAGAGCGGGGGATTCTCTCTCTCT
>OW240916.1:323136614-323154840 GCA_933207985.1 Pelobates cultripes
CCTTTGTCTGAGAATAGGTGGCCGCCATTTCGGGACTTTACACGTGTTCGCGGCCATCTTACGCACGAACGGCGGTGTTTGCCTGTGAACGTATGGAACTAAAAACGGATACGCAAACAGGCGAACACCGCTGAGACCTCCAGGAGCTCGTAAGTTCGTGCTGAAACTACCGAACGACCGGCCGTTCGGTAGTTTTGTTTAAGCATGCATGGGGATTCAGGCGAACGGCAGGATTACTGTGGAGGGCAAGGGGTTCGTGGGGTTTTTATTCACGAACGGGGACCGACCGCAAGGCCAAAACTTGTGGAACTCTTTTCGGCTGAAAATCCTGTGCGGTTGGTCAAAACTTCAAAGACCCATAACTCCCGAACCCCACAACCGAATGACTTGAAATTTGAATATGTTATTCCCCTGAGTGGTAGCTATTAAGCGGTGCTGGACTTAAAGGTGAACCTCCTGTTTTTGGGGTACATCCAGAATGTGGGTAAATTTATGTACGTTATAATTATGTTATGTGTTTATCTGAGGGGAGGAGACGTGGGGGTGTTACCCTGTGTGTAATTGGTTATTTTCATCCTCCCCCTGGGAGTGTCCTGTGTGTACTTGTTCCTAATAAAAAGCAGGCTGGGTTTCCCAGACCTCAGATCTTCTTGACCCTGCAAAACGAAGCCTTGTCTCGTTCTTGGAAGGGGATTATTTGGGAATGTTATTCTGCTCCTGCTACAGCTGAACCTGACTTTTACTCTGGATATCGTGAATGGGATTATACCAGCTTACTTCTCCACAGCAGCTTGCAGGGAAAAAGGACGTCTCCAACGGCCGATACCCTCTCTCTACCAGGGTAGCCGTTACATTGGTGGCAGCGGTGGGATGGTCCTTTTATCCAACAAACAAGCACTGAATGGAGTCACAGTATGCGAAGCTGAAAAGACCCACACTAAAGGATCTTTTGGAGAATCGTGGTAGGAGTGCCAGCAACAGACCACGGAGGGAGCTGATAGCTGACCTGCTGGAGCTGGACGAGATGGACAGGTCCATGGAGGTAACTGAACCCATGGCACCCATCAGTGAGGACGATGTGATTACTGCAATTGTGCAGCGGAGATTAGCTTTGTATCCAGTCACGTCTACAGAACTAATAACCCAACTGTTCCGGGAAGCAAGGGAAGAAATACAAACCAAGAGGGAACAAGAAACGGAACTGGTAAGAGCCCGACAGCTCACTACCCAGACAGTTCCTACCCCGCTACCCACTACTACGGTAAAGAAAATTCCCTTTACTGCATTTAAAGCCTTTGTAGAAAATGACGAGGAAATTGATGGGTATTTGGCTGACTTTGAAAGGCAGTGCTCACTACATCACATACCGCCAGAACAATGGGTCACGATCCTGGCGGGAAAACTGTCAGGGAAAGCTAATGAGGCTTTCCGAGCACTCACTACAGAGGAAATCACGCAGTACCAAAAAGTAAAAGAGGCACTGCTCACCAGGTATGCGGTAACCCCAGAAGCATACCGTCGTCGCTTCCGGGAGTCCAAAAAGAAAGCTGTGGACTCCCACATGGAATGGGCAAACCGACTACAGAGAGTAGCATCTCACTGGGTCCAAGGGTGCAAAGCCCACACGGGTGAGGAGGTGTTACAGTTGTTCTTAATGGAACATTTCTTCCAAGATTTGGCGGCGGACATACAAGACTGGGTACGAGATTGGCGCCCCGCCAATTTAAAGGAGGCGGCTCGGCTGGCCGACGAATATGCCGAGACAAGGAAAGTAAGCCAGGGTACTACACGACAAGCTCATAAAATAGAGCCACGTGCCCCAGCCGCTGTCTCACGCCCAGAATTTCGAGCTCCAGTCCCACCAGGACCAACCCGTCCTCAGGGGCCTACTAACTACCCCCGGGATTTGTCCAAGGTGACGTGCCATCACTGCAGCAACCTCGGACATATTGCCCGGTATTGTCCCTGTGACAGACCCATCTGTCTGGATTATAAATGCTGTGTTCGCCTGTTTTGCCGGTTACATGAATTTCCCCATTCGTATGCTTTATTCAAGGGAATGTCGGTTTTGTCGAACGGAACTACCGAACGGATGGCCACCCAGAAGAGAAGTGTGCTGCTGGTTAACTTATTGATCCCAATTAGAACGTTGCGGTTAACCACAGACACTTCTCAATTAAAACCGAATGCCGGGTGGTCGTCGTTCGTATGTCGACCACGAGGCGGCGGCCATTTTGTCCATGCGAAAGACCAGCGGTGTTCGATTATTTCATGGATCTGAAAACGGACACTTTTTCAGCCGAACACCGCTGAAGCCGTCTGTAACGGATCGCCTGGCACCCCGACTGGGTACCTCCGTTGAAGGATGCTCCTAGCACTTCCTGAGGACTCCAAGCACTGCAGCAGACACCAAAACCACTGAACCGTAGGAGCATATGAATCCTCTCAAGCATTTGAATGCTGTAGACAGTTGAATAGGAACCATACGAATAGGTTTACTCTCCTAGCAGTCAAACTGGAACAGCATACAATAAATCCTTCCCCAAATAATGAGACGACACTTCACTTTGAGGGTTAAAACAGGAACTCTCTGTACTGTCACATACAGTCTCTTTTATTCCCAATCCACAAACATAGTACAGCCCACAGGGCGTTACAAAACAACCAATCACATATCAGTTACATCCCACATATTCCCTCCCCTTATCCTGAGAGGAAACTCAATTACACATACAGTTAAAACATACTTTCTACCCAACTTTCATAACTCTAAAACCATACATCACATTCACATAAAAATTACATATTCACAATCAATCCATTCAGGGGAACAACATATTCAAAAATGGCACAAATCAGACAAGGGGTTCAAAAGTTAGTAAAAAGTCCTTTGTGACTAAATGAAGCATGGCTTTCTGGCCCAAACCAGTTTCAGAGTCTTCTATCCTGGAGAGTAATTCAATTATCTCCCAGGATAGACACAAGACTCCATTAAGCACATGGTTGCAAAAAGACACAAAACACTTAAAAATACATAAAGTCACATTTACACATAACACACAGACATTTCACATATCCCCAGATAGCTGGGATCTGAGTGCACATTATTAGATGAATGGCACTCAGATCACACAAATAAGCCTTTCTGCAGGGGAAATAAATGGTTTAACCTGCAGGGCAATAGTCCAAAGGGAGCAGGCGAGCAACCAGGCTTCTCCAGTTCACAGTGGCGAGGTTGGTTTCGCCACACTTCTCCCCTTTACCAACTAGACTAACAGGGTATCTGACCTCCTGCCGGTCAGTGCCCTGGTTAGTTCAGCAACCCACCCACAAAACAGAAACAGCAGTACAGCCCACCCACAATAACTGGTTACTACACCTGGGTAGAGGAGAACTTTGTCCATGTCCAGGTGCCTCACCATGACTGTGTGGGCAACTGTTAGGCTGCCTTGGTGGGTTGCTGAGTGGGCAGAGACCAGCAGTACTCTGCCCTGATGCCAGTGCTACCACGGAAGTAGCCTGGTGGGAGCCTGGTTGTGGGAGGGAGAGACCGACTGTCTCCCCTCTGGACACACCGCTCTGTGGCTGGGGAACAGGACCGACTGTCCCTACCCCTGGTGCTGCAAGTGCAGAGACTACGTTCCCATCTGCACTGTTGGGGGGTGTAACATCTCCCCTTGCTGGGTTAGGCTGCCGCTGGAGAGAGGGTGTAACAAGCTCCTCTCTCTGAACTGTAAACTGTCGCTGGGGAGAGGGGGTATCAGGCTCCTCTCCCTGACACTCTCTCTGCTGGTGGAGAGGGGGACCAGCTGTCTCCCCTTTCATTATTTTGTCCTGTGGTTGGGGTGCGAGACTGACGGTCTCTGCGCCCTGCAGGACACTCTGCCGCTGGGGAGGAAGGATGGCACCTTCAGCACCCTGGGGTACACACTGCCGCTGGGGAGGAAGGACTGCACCTTCAGCTCCCTGGGGTACACACTGCCGCTGGGGAGGAAGGACTGCACCTTCAGCTCCCTGGGGTACACACTGCCGCTGGGGAGGAAGGACTGCACCTTCAGCTCCCTGGGGTACACACTGCCGCTGGGGAGGAAAGACTGCACCTTCAGCTCCCTGGGTACACACTGCCGCTGGGGGAGGAAGGACTGCACCTTCAGCTCCCTGGGATACACACTGCCGCTGGGGAGGAAGGACGGCACCTTCAGCTCCCTGGGATACACACTGCCACTGGGGAGGAAGGACGGCACCTTCAGCTCCCTCTGCTGCTGGGGAGGAAGGACGGCACCTTCAGCTCCCTGGGGTACACACTGCCGCTGGGGAGGAAGGACGACACCTTTGGCTCCCTGGGACTCACACTGCCGCTGGGGAAGAAGGACGACACCTTCAGCTCCCTGGGGTACACACTGCCGCTGGGTAGGAAGGACGGCACCTTCAGCTCCCTGGGATACACACTGCCGCTGGGGAGGAAGGACAGCACCTTCTGCTCCCTGGGGTACACACTGCCGCTGGGGAGGAAGGACGACACCTTCAGCTCCCTGGGACACACACTGCCGCTGGGGAGGAAGGACGACACCTTCAGCTCCCTGGGATACACACTGCCGCTGGGGAGGAAGGACGGCACCTTCAGCTCCCTGGGACACACTGCCGCTGGGGAGGAAGGACGACACCTTTGGCTCCCTGGGACTCACACTGCCGCTGGGGAGGAAGGACAACACCTTCTGCTCCCTGGGGTACACACTGCCGCTGGGGAGGAAGGACGACACCTTTGGCTCCCTGGGACTCCTTTTTGGCCAAATCTACTAGAGATTGCAGGTATTCTCCTACTAGTTTCCTGGCGAGCTGCACGCTCTCTCTGGGGGGTTGGGTCCAAAGGTAGACAGCACCTCATTAACCTCTCTGTCAAACTCCTCCTGGGTGTAGTCATACGCCATGCTTGCTCTGCTGAAGTTAGTTCTTTTGTAGATAGGGTCGCTGTACGGGTACTAGCGTTGCCCTCAATTTGTAAATCCACAAACTGTGTCTCCGAGCTGCTTTACCTCGCACTAGGACGCCATCCCACCGCTTGCCACCAATGTAACGGATCGCCTGGCACCCCGACTGGGTACCTCCGTTGAAGGATGCTCCTAGCGCTTCCTGAGGACTCCAAGCACTGCAGCAGACACCAAAACCACTGAACCGTAGGAGCATATGAATTCTCTCAAGCATTTGAATGCTGTAGACAGTTGAATAGGAACCATACGAATAGGTTTACTCTCCTAGCAGTCAAACTGGAACAGCATACAATAAATCCTTCCCCCAATAATGAGACGACACTTCACTTTGAGGGTTAAAACAGGAACTCTCTGTACTGTCACATACAGTCTCTTTTATTCCCAATCCACAAACATAGTACAGCCCACAGGGCGTTACAAAACAACCAATCACATATCAGTTACATCCCACATATTCCCTCCCCTTATCCTGAGAGGAAACTCAATTACACATACAGTTAAAACATACTTTCTACCCAACTTTCATAACTCTAAAACCATACATCACATTCACATAAAATTACATATTCACAATCAATCCATTCAGGGGAACAACATATTAAAAAATGGCACGAATCAGACCAGGGGTTCAAAAGTTAAGGGAAAGTCCTTTGTGACTAAATGAAGCATGGCTTTCTGGCCCAAACCAGTTTCAGAGTCTTCTATCCTGGAGAGTAATTCAATTATCTCCCAGGACAGACACAAGACTCCATTAAGCACATGGTTGCAAAAAGACACAAAACACTTTAAAATACATAAAGTCACATTTACACATAACACACAGACATTTCACATATCCCCAGATAGCTGGGATCTGAGTGCACATTATTAGATGAATGGCACTCAGATCACACAAATAAGCCTTTCTGCAGGGGAAATAAATGGTTTAACCTGCAGGGCCATAGTCCAAAGGGAGCAGGCGAGCAACCAGGCTTCTCCAGTTCACATTGGCGAGGTTGGTTTCGCCACACCGTCGACCTCCCCTTCTCAATCGACAAAAGCATGCGAATGCCAGCCGTTCGGGAGATTCAACCACACGAATGGACTTAACCCAGATAGCCGTCCCATGGAGTCAATCGCATACCGACGAACTGAAAGAGACTTTGACTCCATGGCGATTGAACTGTGCGAATGGGATCTGAGCGCTATTCTTCAATAATGTGCCCTCAGATCCAGGCTATCTGGGGATATGCAATACGAATGTAATATGTTCGGCAGTTATGAAGTTATGGATTTTCATGTGTTTTTGTGACTTGTGTTTAAAATGGCGATTGCCTCTGCTCGGGGAGATAATTGAGTTACTTCCCAATTATCCCTCGAGCAGAGGGGAGGGAACTGTGATGCATGCTGGGAATATTGTGGGGATGTATGTCCAAAATGTCCCCATGTCCCTCTGTGATTTCAGTCTCCCATTTGGTCCCCTAGGGGAGTGTCCACCAAGTGGGAGACCTGCATAAATACCGGGCAGGTAGCCCACAGTAAACCAGTTCGTGTTTTACCCTCAAAGCGGAGCTTGGTCTCGTTATTGGGGGGATTTGGATACCAGCGGCGAGAGACTGCTTATTTGGATTATTTGCCGCTTGGGAGATATTGTCGTTCGGTTACTAATTGCCGTTCGTGGATTTGCGCTCGTGAAGGGAATTAGCCGTACAGGTACCGTTCGGGAGTTTGGAGTGTTCCCTGACTGGCGGTTCGCATGGTTTTATTATACCCGCTACCCGACCACATTATTGCGAACAGGGAATACTCGCTAAACGGCGGTTTGTACATTTCAGTACTGGAGGTACCGTAACAACTGGTGGCAGCGGTGGGATGATCCTCAACGCCCAAAGAGACCACTACAACCAGGACTAAAAATGGAATTACAATACCAAAACCTGAGGAGGGCTACCCTAAAGGATTTATTGGAGCAAAGAGGGGGACAAGCCAGTAACCTCAGGAAGAGGGATATTATTGAGTTATTGCTGGAAATGGATGGAGTACCAGCGGCAGAGGGAACCAATGGACCCAGCGCAGCTGACAGAACCCCCGAGGAGGCAAGCTTTGACCGGGCGGTAAGAATCAGGCTGGCACATTATGGTCCCAACCCGACTACAGAAACCATTGACCGGGTCATGGCAGCTGTGGAGGCCAACCTGCTTCGCCAAAGCGGTGCTGCAGCAGCCCCAGTCACAGCAAACCCGGGAGATAGGAAAAAGGTACCGTTTACTGCGTTTAAAGCCTTCAGTGAAACAGAAGGAGAGATTGATGGGTACCTTGCTGATTTCGAGCGGCAATGTGCCCTACACAAGGTACCCCTGGAAGAATGGGTTACTATATTGTCCGGCAAGTTATCAGGCCGGGCCAGCGAGGCTTTTCGGGCCATTCCTGATGAGGAGATTGGGGATTATGTGGCCGTCAGGGAAGCTTTACTCTCCCGGTATGCCGTTACACCTGAGGCGTACCGGAGGAGGTTCCGAGACACTGTCAAGACCTCTGGGGACTCATACGTGGAATGGGCATGTAAGGTGCATCGCACAGCCGCCCACTGGATGGCGGGGTGCCAGGCTGTGTCCGGAGAAGAGGTGCTGCAGATGTTTCTTTTGGAACATTGTTTCGATAAATTGCCAGCCGGGGTCAGGGAGTTGTTAAGGGACCGTAAACCCTCCACTCTGCACGAAGCCGCTCGCCTGGCGGATGAGTATACTGACGCCCGCAAACTGGACAGTCTCATCAACAAGACAGGTAAAGAGAACGTTAGGATTTGCAAATGAACGAATTTAATTGCTTCAACATATCACAATGATGGGTATCGCTGTTGCATTGGAGAACAGAGTGACATGCCATGCCAGTGTATGTACTAAAGCTCGATATTGTATAACTGGCAGTAACAATTGCTGCACAACCTGTATTCTTATGGATAAATCTTAGTAAATTATCCTGAGATTCACAATGAACTCTCCCCTTCTCTTTATTTCCATTCTCTTAACGTTCCTCCCTTGATACCACCTTTAATCTTAGAACTGCCTGGAGTGAGCAAGGGAATGGTAAATGGAGGATGAAAAATAAGCAAGGAGAGTTAAGGGGAAACACCAGAGATGAAACCATGCATCTAACACAGAGCATTGCAGAACATCAGACTATGATTTATTTTAGTTTTAGAAGAGAAGTATAGAGGCAGAGACGGTTGCTGATGCCCTGGTTAAAATCTTCACTAGGGTCGGGTTCCCTCAGGAGATTCTCTCCGATCAGGGAACCCAGTTCACCGCTGTGCTTACCCAGCAGCTGTGGAAGGTGTGCGGTATTAAACCTCTGCTTAGCTCACCGTATCACCCACAGACTAACGGTCTCTGCGAGCGATTTAATGGCACCCTCAAACAGATGTTGAGGACCTTTACTGACACTTGCAGAGATTGGGAGCGATTCCTGCCTCATCTGCTATTTGCATACAGAGAGGTGCCCCAGGAATCTACTGGGTTCTCCCCCTTTGAGTTACTCTATGGGAGAAGGGTCCGTGGACCCCTAGATCTCATTAGAGGACACTGGGAGGGGGAGACAGAGCAAGAAGGGACTCCCATAGTACCATATGTCCTGGAACTCCGGGACCGCATGGAGAAACTATCCCTGATGGTCAGGGAGAATCTCCAGGCGGCCCAGGGGAGACAGAAACGGTGGTACGATCGGGGTGCCCGACAGCGGGTCTTCCAGGTTGGGCAGAAGGTTCTGGTACTCAAGCCTGTGAAGACAGACAAGATGCAAGCATCTTGGCAGGGCCCATATAAAGTGTTAGCTCAGGTGTGTGATACTACCTACCTTATAGCCAGCTGTTCAGATGAAAGGATTCAGCGATCCTTCCATGTGAACATGCTGAAGGAGTATCAGGAACGACCAGAGGATGTTGCGGCGGTATGTGCCCCAGCTACTGACGACCCCGAGAACTTACCGTTACCTGACTTGCTAGAGAGAGACCCCCAGACAGACCTTACTAGTCTTGTACAGCTAGGGGACCGGCTAAACCCGGCAGAGAAGGTACAGGCGAGACAGTTACTGTGGGAGAAGCAGGCGACGTTCTCCCAAGAACCCGGGTACACTACCCTAGCTGTACACAAGGTCGAGACACCCGGACAGAACCCCCTACGACAACCCCCGTACCGTATCCCGGAAGCAGTCCGAGAAGGAATGCGGACGGAGATACAGGAGATGACCAGGCTGGGGGTTATCGAACACTCAGACAGTCCTTGGGCCTCGCCTGTAGTTCTGGTGCCTAAGAAAGATGGGACCACCCGGTTCTGTGTGGACTACAGGCGGCTCAACGAGCGGACCATCACTGATGCCTACCCTATGCCCCGGGTAGACGAGTTATTAGACCGCATTGCCAGGGGGCGCTACTTGACCACCATTGACCTGTGTAAAGGTTATTGGCAGATCCCCCTGGCCGAGGATGCTATCCCTAAGTCGGCATTCATCACCCCATTTGGCCTGTACCAGTTTAAGGTTATGCCATTTGGGATGAAGAATGCTCCGGCTACGTTCCAGCGTATGGTGGATAGGCTCCTCGATGGCTTCCAGGATTTTGCATGTGCATACCTGGATGACATTGCGGTCTACAGTGAGTCCTGGGAAGACCATTTAGTACACGTGGGGGTGGTGCTGGACAAGATTCGGGCCGCAGGCCTGACCTTGAAGCCAGACAAGTGCCATCTAGGCATGGCAGAAGTACAGTACTTGGGTCACAGAGTAGGCTGTGGGAGCCAGAGACCGGAGCCAGCCAAGGTAGAGGCGGTGGCTAACTGGCCCACACCTATCACCAAGACCCAAGTGCTGGCCTTCTTGGGGACGGCAGGGTATTACCGACGTTTTGTCCCTGACTACAGTACGGTTGCTAAGCCCTTGACTGACCTGACTAAGAAGAATTTGCCTAAGCAGGTCCTGTGGTCTCCAGCTTGTGAAGCCGCGTTTCAAGCACTTAAGCAGGCTCTTGTGAATGCCCCTGTCCTGGCTGCCCCAGTCCCTAACAAACGTTTTCTTGTACATACAGATGCTTCCATGTATGGACTGGGGGCTGTGCTAAGCCAGGTCGGGGAAGATGGAGGAGAGCACCCTGTCGCATACTTAAGCAGAAAGTTACTACCCCGGGAAGTAAGTTATGCGGCAGTGGAGAAAGAGTGTTTAGCCCTGGTCTGGGCACTGAAGAAATTGAGCCCATATTTATACGGACAAGAATTCTCCCTTATTACGGACCATAACCCCCTTGTCTGGCTTAACCGGGTCTCAGGAGACAATGGCAGACTGCTGAGGTGGAGTTTGGCACTACAGCCTTACAACTTCACCATCAGCTACCGACCCGGTAAGCAGAATGGGAACGCGGATGGGTTGTCCCGGCAAACAGACGTCCCTACTTCTTCCCAGTCCGGTCATCCCCAAGTTGACCCGCCAAAGGGTCAAGCCGGGTCTGCCGGAGTGTTCCACAAGGGGGGAGCCGTGTGACAGACCCATCTGTCTGGATTATAAATGCTGTGTTCGCCTGTTTTGCCGGTTACATGAATTTCCCCATTCGTATGCTTTATTCAAGGGAATGTCGGTTTTGTCGAACGGAACTACCGAACGGATGGCCACCCAGAAGAGAAGTGTGCTGCTGGTTAACCTATTGATCCCAATTAGAACGTTGCGGTTAACCACAGACACTTCTCAATTAAAACCGAATGCCGGGTGGTCGTCGTTCGTATGTCGACCACGAGGCGGCGGCCATTTTGTCCATGCGAACGACCAGCGGTGTTCGACGATTATTTCATGGATCGGAAAACGGACACTTTTTCAGCCGAACACCGCTGAAGCCGTCGACCTCCCCTTCTCAATCGACAAAAGCATGCGAATGCCAGCCGTTCGGGAGATTCAACCACACGAATGGACTTAACCCAGATAGCCGTCCCATGGAGTCAATCGCATACCGAAGAACTGAAAGAGACTTTGACTCCATGGCGATTGAACTGTGCGAATGGGATCTGAGCGCTATTCTTCAATAATGTGCCCTCAGATCCAGGCTATCTGGGGATATGCAATACGAATGTAATATGTTCGGCAGTTATGAAGTTATGGATTTTCATGTGTTTTTGTGACTTGTGTTTAAAATGGCGATTGCCTCTGCTCGGGGAGATAATTGAGTTACTTCCCAATTATCCCTCGAGCAGAGGGGAGGGAACTGTGATGCATGCTGGGAATATTGTGGGGATGTATGTCCAAAATGTCCCCATGTCCCTCTGTGATTTCAGTCTCCCATTTGGTCCCCTAGGGGAGTGTCCACCAAGTGGGAGACCTGCATAAATACCGGGCAGGTAGCCCACAGTAAATCAGTTCGTGTTTTACCCTCAAAGCGGAGCTTGGTCTCGTTATTGGGGGGATTTGGATACCAGCGGCGAGAGACTGCTTATTTGGATTATTTGCCGCTTGGGAGATATTGTCGTTCGGTTACTAATTGCCGTTCGTGGATTTGCCGCTCGTGAAGGGAATTAGCCGTACAGGTACCGTTCGGGAGTTTGGAGTGTTCCCTGACTGGCGGTTCGCATGGTTTTATTATACCCGCTACCCGACCACATTATTGCGAACAGGGAATACTCGCTAAACGGCGGTTTGTACATTTCAGTACTGGAGGTACCGTAACAGTCCCCTAAGATCCAGTAACAACAACTGGAGGCGTACAACTCCCAGCCCAGAGGCCCCTGCAGCACGACCCGCTGCGGCTCACTGTCTGGAAGCCGAAATGGGCCCTGAAGAATGTCTGGGGATTTTGTATGAAGCAGACCCCATACAAGCTGCCTCCCCAGACAATCGACAACATCACCGACAGGAGGTTAAGGTGAATGGACAAACAGCACAAGGCCTAAGAGACACCGGGGCTACCATCACTTTGATCCAAAAACACCTAGTGAAGCCGGAGGATGTGTCTACCCGCACTGTTGCTGTTCGGGTCGCAGGGGGCGCTGTTTTTCGCTTGCCCACCGCCCGAGTACACTTAGATTGGGGAGTTGGATCAGGAAAAACCACCGTCGGCATTATGGACAACTTGCCTGCCGAGGTCGTATTGGGAAATGACATTGGACCTTTAACTTCAGCATATTTGCCCACACCTGCTGCCGCCTGTCCCGTAACCACCCGTTCACAGTCCCGTGTCGCAGATGATCCTAATACAGGCCGGGAGACCCAGGTAAGCCAAGCACCCACATGTCACCCCACTACGATAAGCAGGCCCATAGCTTGGGACACCCCAGAGGAGTTTGGGAGGGAAACTAGAGAGGACCCCACCCTCCAAAAGTATCGGGAATTAGCTGACCGTGGGGGGGACGGACGGGAAAGTTTTCTATGGGATGGGGACAGGTTATACAGACTGGCTGAAGGCAGAAAGAGAGGCTGTGCCCCTTCGCAGAAGCGCCAACTGGTGGTACCCAAAAAGTACCGGTTGGAACTTCTCCGAATTGGCCACGACATTCCGTTGGCAGGACATCTAGGGGGTAACCGCACCACCTTCAGGATCACCCAGACCTTCTTTTGGCCGGGGATCTCGAAGGATGTGCGACGTTACTGCAGTACTTGTGACGTATGCCAACGGGTAGGGAAGAGAGGGGATCACCCTAAAGCTCGACTGTTACCTATGCCTGTGATCGAGGAACCATTTAGCAGGGTAGCAGTCGACCTAGTGGGACCCCTACCTAACCCCAGTCCCTCTGGTAAGAAATACATCCTTACCGTGGTGGACTATGCTACTCGCTACCCAGAAGCCGTCGCTCTGACGAATATCCAGGCTGACACTGTCGCCAGTGCTTTAGTCGGGATATTCACCCGAGTGGGATTCCCCCAGGAAATCCTGTCCGACAGAGGGACCCAGTTTACCGCAGACCTAACCCAACAGCTGTGGAAGGTCTGTGGTATTAAGTCCCTGCTTAGTTCCCCGTACCACCCACAGACTAACGGTCTCTGTGAACGCTTTAACGGTACCCTAAAGCAATTGCTGAGGACCTTTACAGCGGAATACAGAGACTGGGAACGATTCTTGCCGCACCTCCTGTTCGCTTATCGGGAGGTGCCGCAGGAATCCACAGGGTTCTCTCCCTTTGAACTGCTCTATGGCCGGAGAGTACGAGGACCTCTCGACCTCATCCGGGAGCACTGGGAGGGGGAGACAGAACACGACGGTGTACCCATCGTGCCATACGTATTAGAAATGCGGGACCGTATGGAACAGTTAGCCCGGATGGCACGGGACCACCTCCATGCGGCCCAAGGGCACCAGAAACGTTGGTACGATCAGGGCGCCCGCCAGAGAACCTTCCAAGTAGGCCAGAAGGTGCTGGTACTTAGACCTGTCAAAGGGAATAAGCTCCAGACCTCCTGGCAGGGCCCTTACAAAGTGGTAGCACAAGTCTGTGACACCACCTACGTAATCGCCAGCAACAAAGATGAAAGGATCCGGAAGTCCTTTCATGTAAATCTACTAAAGGAATATCAGGAAAGACCCGAGGATATAGCCGCCATATGCATACCCGCTACCGAAGACCCTGACAGCTTACCCATACCCGACCTATTAGCTAACCCAGAACCTAAAACCCTACTCAATACCGTACAGCTAGGGGAACGGTTAACTCCCGCCGAAAAGGGACAGATCCGACAGCTGCTGACTGAGAAAGGGTTGACGTTTTCCCAAGAGCCCGGTACACCCCCTTAGCAACCCACTATGTAGAGACCCCAGGACAAACCCCTCTCCGACAAACCCCCTATAGGATCCCTGAGGCAGTAAAAGAGGAGATGAGGAAGGAGATCCAAGAAATGTTAAGACTGGGGGTGATAGAGCCCTCGGACAGTCCGTGGGCCTCCCCGGTGGTTCTAGTTCCCAAGAAGGACGGAACCACTCGGTTCTGTGTCGATTATCGACGTCTCAATGACAGAACCGTGACAGACGCCTACCCCATGCCCCGAGTAGACGAGCTATTAGATCGCATTGCCAGGGGACGTTATCTGACCACCATCGATTTGTGCAAAGGATATTGGCAGATCCCCCTGGACAAGGAGGCTATCCCTAAGTCGGCCTTTGTCACCCCATTTGGCTTGTACCAGTTCAAAGTCATGCCATTTGGGATGAAAAACGCCCCGGCTACATTCCAGCGCTTAGTGGACCGCCTCCTTGATGGCTTCCAGGATTTCGCTTGCGCGTACCTGGATGACATTGCGATCTATAGCGAAACCTGGGGGGAGCATTTAAAGCATGTCGAAGCCGTACTGGATCAGATTCGAGCCGCAGGCTTGACTCTGAAACCAGAGAAGTGTAACTTCGGCATGGCCGAAGTCCAGTACCTGGGACACCGGGTGGGATGTGGGAAGCAGCGCCCAGAACCCGCTAAAGTTGAAGCGGTAGCTAACTGGCCCACACCCCACACCAAAACTCAGGTCTTAGCATTCTTGGGGACGGCAGGATATTATAGGAGGTTTGTCCCAGACTATAGCGCCATCGCAAAACCCTTGACAGACCTAACCAAAAAGAACTTTCCTAGGATAGTCCTGTGGTCTCCCGCCTGTGAAACCGCCTTTCAAGCCCTAAAGAAGGCTCTAATCCATGCACCTGTCCTGTCTGCCCCCGTCCCTAACAAAAGATTTGTCGTCCATACAGATGCATCCATGTATGGACTGGGGGCAGTTCTAAGCCAGGTCGGTGAAGATGGAAGCGAGCACCCTGTCGCGTATCTCAGTAGAAAACTGTTACCTAGGGAAGTGAGTTACGCGGCAGTGGAAAAGGAATGCTTGGCCCTAGTCTGGGCACTAAAGAAACTCACCCCATATTTGTACGGGCAGGAATTTACTCTAATCACCGACCATAACCCTCTGGTATGGCTGAATAGAGTAGCTGGAGACAATGGACGTTTATTAAGATGGAGCCTCGCACTGCAACCCTATAACTTCTCTATCCAATACCGCCCTGGCAAATTTAATGGAAATGCCGATGGTCTGTCCAGACAAACAGAACTATTACCCTAACAATGGACCGGACAGCCCCAAGTTGACCCGAAAAGGATCAATCCGGGTCTGCCGGGGTGTTCCACAAAAGGGGAGCAGTGTAACAGGACTTCACCAGCACCAAAGCCCTGTGGACTAAAACAGTGAAAATGGCGAAATTATTGCAAGGGAATACCATTACTGGAGAATACAGCCGTTCGCCTGGTTCAGACGAATCCCTTTGTCTGAGAATAGGTGGCCGCCATTTCCGGACTTTACACGTGTTCGCGGCCATCTTACGCACGAACGGCGGTGTTTGCCTGTGAACGCATGGAACTAAAAACGGATACACAAACAGGCGAACGCCGCTGAGACCTCCAGGAGCTCGTAAGTTCGTGCTGAAACTACCGAACGACCGGCCGTTCGGTAGTTTTGTTTAAGCATGCATGGGGATTCAGGCGAACGGCAGGATTACTGTGGAGGGCAAGGGGTTCGTGGGGTTTTTATTCACGAACGGGGACCGACCGCAAGGCCAAAACTTGTGGAACTCTTTTCGGCTGAAAATCCTGTGCGGTCGGTCAAAACTTCAAAGACCCATAACTCCCGAACCCCACAACCGAATGACGTGAAATTTGAATATGTTATTCCCCTGAGTGGTAGCTATTAAGCGGTGCTGGACTTAAAGGTGTACCCCCTGTTTTTGGGGTACATCCAGAATGTGGGTAAATTTATGTACGTTATAATTATGTTATGTGTTTATCTGAGGGGAGGAGACGTGGGGGTGTTACCCTGTGTGTAATTGGTTATTTTCATCCTCCCCCTGGGAGTGTCCTGTGTGTACTTGTTCCTAATAAAAAGCAGGCTGGTTCTCCCAGACCTCAGATCTTCTTGACCCTGCAAAACGTAGCCTTGTCTCGTTCTTGGAAGGGGATTATTTTGGAATGTTATTCTGCTCCTGTTACAGCTGAACCTGACTTTTACTCTGGATATCGTGAATGGGATTATACCAGCTTACTTCTCCACAGCAGCTTGCAGGGAAAAAGGACGTCTCCAACGGCCGATACCCTCTCTCTACCAGGGTAGCCGTTACAACCCCTAACCCCCCAGCAGTAACCCCTAACCCCCCAGCAGTAACCCCTAACCCCCCAGCAGTAACCCCAACCCCCAGCAGCACCTCTACCCCCAGCAGAGTAACCCCTCTCTACCCTCCCAGCAGTACCCCTAACTCCCCAGCAGTAACTCCCTACTCTCCCTAGCAGTAACCCCTACCCTCCCAGCAGTAACCTCTAACTCTGTGCAGTACTCCCCCACCCCATACACAAAAATTCTCTACCCCCCAGCAGCCCCCTACCCTCCCAGCAGTAACCCCTACCCTCCCCAGCAGTGCCCAAACCCCCCAGTAGTACCCCTACCCCCAGCAGTAACCCCTGTACTCCTCCCCAGCAGTAACCCCTACCTCCCTAGCAGTATCACCCCCAATACCCTCCCAGCAGTACTCTAACTCCCCAGTAGTACCCCTTACCCCCACACAGTACTCCCTACCCCAGCAGTACTCCTACCTCAAGAGCACTCTGTAGACATATAGGAGCACACACATTAATATTAGCTTCACACACACAGCACCCCTCACATACAACACTCACACACACACACGCACCCCCCACCTCAATGCAGTATGTGTGTATTCAGCAGTCTGTGTGTGTGTGCGTGTATTCAGCAGTCTGTGTGTGTGTGCTTGTATTCAGCAGTCTGTGTGTGTGTGCGTGTATTCAGCGGACTGTGTGTGTGTGCGTGTATTCAGCGGACTGTGTGTGTGTACTCAGCAGTCTGTGTGTGTGTGTATTCAGCAGTCTGTGTGTGTGTGTATTCAGCAGTCTGTGTGTGTATTCAGCAGTCTGTGTGTGTGTACTCAGCAATCTGTGTGTGTGTACTCAGCAATCTGTGTGTGTGTGTACTCAGCAGTGTGTGTGTGTGTGTGTGTGTGTACTCAGCAGTCTGTGTGTGTGTGTATTCATCAGTCTCTGTATTCAACAGTCTTGTGTGTGTGTATTCAGCAGACTGTGTATGTATTGCATTTGTTGGAGATACTAATAAATATAAGCTTAATTTTATCTATTTATATCATTATTTAAAATTTGTATCATTGAACTCTCTGTGTTCTTTTAAAACAAAAGTTATTAGTTCGGACAACAGTACGGACAACCTCAGTATTTGGGTTTAATTGCCGTGTTGGCACTTTAAGGAGAAAAATGTTGGCATGTATTGCGGTTTGGGCACTCGGGCTCAAAAAGGTTCGCCATCACTGTCTTACGTGCTCCCTACTTATCCCGTTACAGTCTATAATGAATGCCACAAAATGGCTCATCTTCCAGTCTGCCCGCACCTCGCACTCCTCACACCTATGTCAGTCCCTACATTGGTTTCCCGTAAAATATAGAGCTCAATTTAAAATTCATTTTTTTGCTTTCAAATCTCTAGATAATGCTGCTCCAACTTACCTATCCTCCCTAATATCCAAGTATGTCCCATATAGGCCCATATGCTCTGCCAAAAAACTATGTCTATCATCTGTTTTTTTTGAATACTTTATTTTTGAGAAAAGCATTTGACATTTTGCATAGCATACAGTAAACAGTGCCAATATTGTGTAAAGTTGTTCATAATACACAGTGTTCAGTCTTCGTTTGGTTTTTGCCTTATGAATAGGTCGGCATTCTGGTATGTCAATATGCTTTCTTTTTTCTTTAAATAACGTTTATACAACGTAACATTCAACTGTGGAACTCTTCCCAGTCCCAATAACCAGAGAAAGATATGAATTGAGATATAGGATAGAATAAGAGAGGTATAGGTAGTAGGATAAGTTCATCAGGGTAGAGGGTGTTGGTATCTGTTGGTTTGTGTTATACTGTCTCTTTCCCCAGGGGGCCCGTCAGGGGTCTGCTGGTCTGGGGGTGGGTAACTGCGCTGGGCCTAACCTGTCTGTGCTTGTGTCTTAGGCCAGGTAACTGGAGGTCCATGGGTCCCACATTTTCTTGAATCTTGACGTAGATCCACAGACTTTAGCTGTCAGGCTATCCATGAGGTATATGTTCGATATAACTGTGCTCTGTGGGGGAGTTTCTGCCCTTAACCACGTTTGAGCTAATGCTCTCCTTGCCGCCAAGGTCACCTTGTGTATAAGTTTTTGCTCTCGTTTTGTCCAGTTATCCAGGGGTCTATTTAGAAGGTATGTCCATGGG
>OW240916.1:323154940-323172108 GCA_933207985.1 Pelobates cultripes
CCCTGAACAGTGGGTAGATGAACTGGGAGTATATACCACCGGGTGTGCCTTCACCGCTTTTAAACTTAAATGTTAGTACTTAACTAGTGATTTCAGAAAATATAAAATTCCTATTCGTGCGGGTTCACCTCTTTGGGGGTCCCCAAGGTCAACCCTCTCTAAGTCTTGTCGTACCCGGTCTAAATCCCTCGGGGTCGTCTGCGCCCTTCAGGTGTTGTGTCTTGTCATGTTGGTGGGGCTGTTTGCGGGGAGGGTGAATGGACTTGTCATGTCTATTGTCTGTTTGTACTCAACCTCTGATCCTCGCTTCAAGACTTCTCTAAGGCTGCACCATTCCTGTGGAACTACCTTCCCTTCTCGGTTAGATTTTTACCAGTCTCCACTCATCATTAAAAATAATTTAAAAATTACTTCTTCAGGAAACCGTTTCAATTAAACTCTTAATCTCTCCCCACCCCACACCCTGATTGCTTTCCTGTAACTGTTAACATTAAGTCTTCAGGGAATACTGTTCTACCAACCTACTTTTCTACCCACTCCCTCTAGCATGGAAGCTCATTGAGCAGGGCCCTCAACCCCCCATTCCTGTGTGTCCAACTCATCTGGTTACAAATACATGTCTGTTAGTGCAGCCATAGTACAGCGCTGCGAAACTTGTTGACGCTTAATAAATAGTAATACTGGCAGAGTGACAATATCCATTGCCCGTACTGAGAGAATGTCAATATCCACAGCCCGAATAGAAGGAGTGCTGAAATGCATTGACCATACTAGAAGAGTATCATCCTTTATTGCCTGTATCAAAGGAGTGTCGATATCCATTGCTCGTATCAGAGGAGTATTGACATTGTCTCTATGACAGATTCCCTGTCCTTGGATTATTGTTTTTCTTTGACTGGTCTGGTATACGAACACCACCGAACAATTTGGTTTGTATACCGAACACTATACCGAATGGATTGACCACCCAGAACAGTCGTGTGCCGCTCATTAACCTACCTGACCTCTTTTCACACTTTCGAAAACCACAATTACCAACTTCTTAACTTTGCGAATGCATCCAGCGGTGTTTGGTTGTCGAGTATATGGAACTAAAATTGGCCACTCAAGGGCGCGAACACCGCTGGCACTTCCAGCCCCAAGTATGTTCGGTTAATTCAACTCACTGGAGCGAGGTTCGGTAGAAACAAACTCCCGAACGAAGGGCACATGACCAACTCTTATACAAACAGATACTTTCGGTGTTTTATTATGTTTTTGTAACGGATCACCTGGCACCCCGACTGGGTACCTCCGTTGAAGGATGCTCCTAGCGCTTCCTGAGAACTCCAAGCACTGCAGCAGACACCATAACCAGTGTAGACTCCTCCAGAGAGCAAGGCAGGAACAAGCTCTTACAAGAGCTTAGTAGTGATTTATTAAGGGAGTATGACAAGCATAGCAATCCCTTGTAGCAGATTCCCCCAATAAGAAACAGCACTCCAAATTGAGGGTGAAGTAGAACTGTCTAAAACTTTATTTTACTTGGGACTAGCCCATATTACATTAACATTGCTGTGAAAACTCAATAAATTTACAAACAATCAAATCATAGCAGGCAACATACAGTGACTTATTATAACATAATTACATATTTATAAATGGGTGGGGAAGACCATAATTAACACAAAATGTCTCTCCTGCATGCAGAATTAGCGATATGCAAATCTACCCAAATATGCAAATTACCAGTCTTGCTATTCAGGTAGTGCATATTACTGTTGCTACCAACAGAGGGCACTACACAAGTTCCATAGCCAAATCCACCTAGTTGGTAGCAATCCTCAGCAGTAGAGCAGAGCAGGCAATACATCCCAAGGCCCATAGTCACATGGCAGGAGGCTGGTAATCAGTCTTCTCCAATGCCCAGTGGCGAGGCTGGTTCCGCCACAGTTTTGTACTCCCAAAAGAGACTGACCGCACAGCCTGAATCTAAGGAACTCTTTTGGGCAGGCACCTCATGTGCTGTCGGTCTAAACTATACCCTGGTAGCATTTTGGTTACGTTCGTGGGATCTGAGCACTTTTTGGATATGTTGTGCGCTCAGATCCCAGCTATCCGGGGATATAGAACTTGAGGGGGTACCTAATTGTTAAATGTCTATTTTGGGGTGTATTTGATCTGTATGTCCTGGACCTGAGAAGTAATCTGTATGTCCTGGACCTGAGAAGTAATCTGTATGTCCTGGACCTGAGAAGTAATGTAATTATGTTATGTAGTTTGTAGCAGTCTACTCTCAGGTTCAATGGGGAATGCCCCTGGAATATGTAAAAGGAAACCCCTTGCATGGGAATTCACATAAAAGACCGTGTGTGGTCCCATTTAAATCAGTTCCTGCTTACCCTCAACACAGATCCTCGTCTCGTGATTGAGGGAACCGCTATACCTGCTTTGATTACCGCTTGGGATTACTACTTGAGAACTACTTAAGCATTGCTCAGACTAGGAAAAAGGACATCTCCGGCGGTGGAAACCCCTCTTCTCTCAGGGTGGCCACCACAGTCCCTCTCTCAGATCTGAATGACAATTTCCCCATATTAGATATTAAAACAATAAATACACACTATGCAGTGTGTAAGGGGTTACATGCGACTCTGACAATACAAGTGATGGTATGATAGCATTATTGCTGTAAATAATGTATAGTTCATGGCCCAACACTCCCTGGAGCCCCCTGGAGGCCATGCCAAGGCTGGGAGCAGATGATACCATGCACCGCTGGCTGGTTACTGTCCTATTTCCCAGGATCCGTCAGTTCTATTATTTTCCAGCTTTATGAGAGATATGAGCCATTAACACTATACACTTCACTAACAGTCTATCTCATTGCAGCCGAGTTAATGGGCTGGACATATATAATTACAATGTTTTCTCAGATCACAATACGCAGAGCAATGTATTCATAAATCACCCCCGATCTGGGAGGAAAGCGAAACAACCCACACATTTAATGTGAGACAAGAGCCTTTTTCATTCTCAGCGAGAGTTCTTAAAATCCCCAAACTGAACAGTGCGGCACATTGCTCTATCTTATTTTAGTTGTTGTGTATTGTTTCCTAACTCTTTCAGTGCCCTAGAGATGGCACTCCGCACATTCTGAACCAGTTAGTGAGCTGAGGGATCACCGGAGACCCAGATCACTGCTTACATAGCCCCGAGTCTCCATAACGAGCCTCCACTGCGGTGGACACCTGCAGCCTGATACAGAGTTTGTAGTAAAAATCACAAAGTGTGTGTTTTACCTGCCTTTTACCTGGCATTCACTTTACATGTGATTTAGACATGATAGTAAAACCTCAGGGATTTTAGATTTGTTTTCTTGGGCTCATTGTTAGTGCTGTCATTTTATTTTGTATAGATTGTGTGTGTAGATTTAGCTCAGTTCTGTGCCGTGCTTTGCATTGTTCATTATGTTTACTGTGTGTTGTGAGGGGCAGACATGCTAGGCACGCTTCCTTGGCACAGTGGGTTTTATGGCAAACAGAGCAGTAAAGAGCAAGGCTGGAGAATGTGTTCCTATAATGTGTAAACCTTGTAACACCTGGACAGTGATAAGAAAATGGGTCACAGCTTTGAGCAGTAGGAGATTGCTGTAGGCGTTACATTGCTCTTGCTGCTTCTTGCTACCGTGAAATATCTGACGTGAAACGCGCTGTTTGTAAGTGGTCCACATCTGTTGTGCCACAAATAAGACGAAGAAACTGCAGTCAATAGCGCTTGGCATTTTGTGAATAGACCCTTTATTTCTGTAACAGTTTCCACACAGGATTAGAGCAGATTGAGGTTCTATTTAGAAACATAGAAACATAGACTGTGACAGCAGATAAGAACCATTCGGACCATTTAGTCTGTCCAATTTTTTAAATTCATTAGTCCCTGGCCTTATCTTATAGTTAGGATAGCCTTATGCCTATCCCACGCATGCTTAAGCTCCTTTACTGTGTTAACCTCTACCACTTCAGCTGGAAGGCTATTCCATGCATCCACTACCCTCTCAGTAAAGTAATACTTCCTGATATTATTTTAAACCTTTGTCCCTCTAATTTAAGACTATGTCCTCTTGTTGTGGTAGTTTTTCTTCTTTTAAATATAGTCTCCTCCTTTACTGTGTTGATTCCCTTTATGTATTTAAATGTTTATATCATATCCCCCCTGTCTCATCTTTCCTCCAAGCTATACATGTTAAGATCCTTTAACCTTTCCTGGTAAGTTTTATCCCGCAATCCATGAACCAGTTTAGTAGCCCTTCTCTGAACTCTCTCTAGAGTATCAATATCCTTCTGAAGATAGTCTCCAGTACTGCGTACAATACTCCAAGTGAGGTCTCACCAGTGTTCTGTACAATGGCATGAGCACTTGCCTCTTTCTACTGCTAATACCTCTCCCTATACAACCAAGCATTCTGCTACTATTTCCTGCTGCTCGATTACATTGTCTGCCTACCTTTAAGTCATCAGAAATAATCCCCCCTAAATCCCTTTCCTCAGATGTTGAGGTTAGGACTCTATCAAATATTCTGTACTCTGCCCTTGGGTTTTTACGTCCAAGATGCATTAACTTGCACTTATCCACATTAAATGTCAGTTGCCACAACTCTGATCATTTTTCTAGTTTACCTAAATCATTTGCCATTTGGCTTATCCCTCCTGGAACACATCTTAGTATCATCGGCAAAAAGACATACCTTACCATCAAGACCTTCTGCAAAATCACTAATAAAAATATTAAAGAGAATGGGTCCAAGTACAGATCCCTGAGGTACCCCACTGGTGACAAGCCCAAGCTTCGAAAATACTCAGTTGACTACAACCCTCTGTTACCTGTCACTCAGCCACTGCCTAACCCATTCAACAATATTAGAATCCAAACTTAAAGATTTGAATTTATTGATAAGCCTTCTATGTGCAACAGTGTCAAAAGCCTTACTGAAATCTAGGTAAGCAATGTCTACTGCACCACCCTGATCTATAATTTTAGTTACCCAATTAAAAAAAATCAATAAGATTAGTTTTGCACAATCTCCCTGAAGTAAACCCATGTTGTCTCTGATCCTGAAATCCATGTGTTTTTAGATGTTCAACAATCCTATCCTTTAACATGGTTTCCATCACTTTCCCCACTACTGAAGTAAAGCTTACTGGCCTATAGTTGCCCGAGTCCTCCCTACTACCTTTCTTGTGAATGGGCACAACATTAACTAACTTCCAATCTTCTGGGACTACTCCTGTTAACAATGATTGGTTAAATAAATCTGTTAATGGTTTTGCTAGTACACCACTAAGCTCTTTTAATAACTTTGGGTGTATTCCATCAGGTTCCATTGACTTATTTGTCTTTACTTTTGACATTTGAAATAGAACCTCTTCCTCTGTAAACTCACATGTAATAAATGACTCATTTGTACTTTTTCCTAACTGCCGTCCCTTTCCTTCATTTTCATCTGTAAATACCTAACAAAAATATTCATTGAGGCAGTCAGCTAGACCTTTATCCTCTTCTACATACCTTCCTTCTTTTGTTTTTAATCTAACTAATCCTTGTTTTACTTTTCTTATCTCATTTATGTATCTAAAAAATGTTTTGTCCCCTTTTTTTACTGACTGTGCTATTTTCTCTTGTGTGTGTGATTTGGAAGCTCTTATAACTTGCTTAGCCTCTTTCTGCCTAATCTTATAGGTCATTCTGTCTTTCTCACTCTGTTTTTTTTTTTTATAATTACTAAATGCTAACCACCACAGTGGTTTCTTGCTTTTACTGACAAGCCTAATGCAATTTTCTGTTGCCTTCAGCAGTGCAACTTTTAAATAATCCCATTTCTCTTGGACTCCATTTAAATGGCTCCAGTCTGATAATGACTCCTTTACACATATTGTAATTTTAGAAAAGTCTGTTTTTTTAAAGTCTAAAACTTTTGTTTTTGTGTGGTCTGACTCAGTCACTGTTCTGATATTAAACCACACTGACTGATGATCACTGGATCCTAAACTTTCACCTACAGTAATATCTGATACCAAATCTCCATTTGTTAACACTAAATCAATCATGGCCTCTTTATGAGTTGTCTCCTCAACGACTTGTTTTAGAGACAATCCCATCAGGGAGTTTCACCAATGGTGAAAATCGAAATCCCCAGAACACTATTGTATGAAGACGTAGTTTTACTTGTGGGTTTTATTAAGTGTATTGTTATGAGAAGTTATCTAATTAGGTATTATCAATTCTAAAGAGTCAGAAGTAAAATTAGGCCAAAATATGTTCCGTCTGTAAACCTGGACCCCATGTAGGGAGACTTGGCTCCTCATGTTCCAACATACATCCAGCTTTCTCAAAACTCTGCAACCATCACATAACCTTCTAACTGTCCTAACATAAGCTCCCAACGGTCCTAACATAACCTTCTAACTGTCCCGAATTCTGACTCCTGTCCGGCTGTCAGGGTTCGTTCCTTGGTGTCAGCACATCAGGGAAATGTCCCTAACCAACAGAAGATGCAAGTGGTGTCACTGGCACACCCCCTGAGACCTGCCAAGTCTGAATTTATTCCTCTCTGTGTTGGGGGGTAGTAAGATAAGGTTTAGGCATGTTATCCTGGAGGCTGAGATAAGAAAAAGCATTACATACAAATAAAGGCAGGAGAACACACTACCTGGTGTTATTCTATCGCAATGTCCCCCAAAAAAGTAAACTTCTTACAGTACTTTCAGAAATAATCATTATTAGAGGTAACATAGAATGACTAACTTTCCAATTTTTAAACAGGAAACACCGGCAGCACTCCAGGATAAAAATAGTGAAAGTATTTATTTAGGGGTAAGCCACCCCAATAAGTGATGTCACGGCTTCTCAGAGCCTAATCATGCTTGAAACAACTTTCTAACTTTTTCTACGTTTTTCTTCCTAGGATAATAAAGATGAAATTAAACAGTATAAATACTATTTATCAATGATACAATGTACGCAGGTACAATCCTGCCAGACTCCACAGACATTAGGTAGAGCGTACAAACGGTTAATATCAGGTTTGATAAATCGTCTATCGCTGGGCACAGTGTGAAACACACACATATATTTACTTTTGAAGACTATACGACTAATGCTCAAATTATAGTGAGAGAAACTATGATCTCCTTTCCTATTACAAGAACATTTTTATTGGCAACCCTATAATTAGATATTCAATTTAAATAAAAACATTTATTTTCAGGAAACCTAACTCCCTTTCCATATTTTTACAGACATTGTAAAAATATTTTTAGGCCAATTTTAGAAATATCATCTGAAGTAAAATTCAGTTCTCAATGTTTTGAAGTTAAATACAGCAGAGCGTCTATTTGAGGGCCCCTGATTACTGTGTTTATATTTATAATTGGGCCACATTCTGTGATTCACACCTAGAACTATGGTCTGCTGACACATTGTCCGGCTCATTTTCTGAGAGGATTATTTACTAACGTACCAAACTGGGCAAATAATTAGGATCATACGGGGCTATTTGAACTGCAAAATCTGGATATTGTTAATTTAACTTTTAACAATGTCTGGATTTGCCATCGGACAACTAGTACCTGAAATTGTCATTCACTTACAAGAAGCCAGTTTACACGACTTACACGCTCAGTGCCTGCTATAAAATTGGATGCAGCAACCGTATGGTTTTCAGGGCAGTATTCCCTTCCCTTTCGCTGCAATGTCATCCAAAAGGGACCTGACATCCAATCCCATGTCTGTCTCCAGGAAGATACGGGAGGGCAGCCCAGGAATAGATCTATAGCGGCAATCATAGGATTGAGGGGTGCTCGGCATACTTTGTGCTTCACGGACCCCTTTACATAGGTTGCTTTTCCCATATGAAGATAGTATAATCAGGATCTATCACCCATCATCCAGGCTAGAGAGACCACCCTTCCTCCTTCTACCTTTATCTTCTGTTACAGGGTTAGAACCTTTACATTATTGCTATTTATGATTCCGGAACGCTGTAAAATGGGTATTTATATTGTAACATTTTATCCCTGGTTTCGTGGCAGCTCCTGGCTCTCTTGTTGTAACGGCATGATTACACGTGGAATTCACTGTATAAGACAGAAATCAGGGGAAATGCAGCTTTGTCCATACCATCTATAATTAATAGTGGCTATATAGGTAACATCACACTGATCTATGGTGTTAGAAACCACCCGTGCAATGTACAAGGTTTCGTGCTTTAAGGGGAGCAGCAGAAGATTCCTACATACAGGGCGTGATGGACATTGCCTATACAGATATCCCAAGTCTCCCGCTAGTTCCAGGAGACTCCCTCATTCTGCATTCTGCTCCCTGACACCCTCATATCATGTATAATATCCCGGAAATCACACATACAATCTAAAATACAATGTATATATAGGTTTCACAGGGCCCCATGTGGTGCCGGCACTTTAAGAGCGGACTATCAGCCAGCAGTGAGGAAGTGATGGCAGCCTCACAGAGAGCCGCACAGGAGGACTGGAGGGAGGAGGCAGCATGGAGTCTGCAGAGCAACACATCAGCATGGAGGGAGAAGAGAGGCTTGAGTTGCCACTACATGCTCACTCCCATCAGCCTCAGCAAGGACCAGAGCATCAAGCAAGCCATCCTCCAGGAGACAAAGGTAAGCTAACAGGAGTGTATCTGAGTGTTTGTGTCAATGTGTGTGTGTGTGTATCTGTCAGTGTGTGTATCTATGTGTTTGTGTCAGTGTGTGTGTGTATCTGTCAGTGTGTGTATCTGTGTCAGTGTGTGTGTATCTGTCAGTGTGTGTATCTGTATCTGAATGTTTGTGTCAGTGTGTGTATGTGCCAGTATGTGTATATCAGTGTGTGTATCTGAGTGTATGTGTCATTGTGTGTATCTGTGTGCTAGTGTGTGTATGTGTGTATCTGTGTATGTATCTGAGTATATGTGTCACTGTGTGTATCCGTGTGTATATATCAGTGTGCATATCTGAGTGTATGTTTCAATGTGTGTATCTGAGTGCATATGTGCCAGTGCGTGTATCTGTTTGGGGGAAGTGTGTGCACGCGTGGGCGGGGTGGAGGGAGGTGGAGGGGGTGGCGCTGTAGCTGGTGAAGCCACCTCCCTGAAATGCATTTTTGCAAGTTGGGATGTCTGCCTATAGGTCACGTAGACCCAATTTGCTGCTTAGTCAGGAGACTACAGGAGAGACCTTTTTACAGACAGGACTAGCAATCACCCATAGTCTACGGCAATCTCGTGCCGCACAATGAGGAGACTGTGGGAAATACCTATATACAGACAGGATTAGCACTTGCCGATGATAAAGACCATAAAATCATGTCAAAGCTTTTCCCAGTTCAATACCATTGCACTTATAAATCCAAGTCTAGAGGTACATCGATTTTTTTTCACAGGAATGTAGCATGCTTGACAAACAAAGTTATAACGGATGATGACGGGAGGTATTTAATATGGATAGGATCACTCAATACTATTGAATATACTATTGTGAACATGTATTTTCCAAACACCGGTCAGTTGCAGTTTTTTAGGAAATTGATGGACTTAGTGAATGAGAATGTGAGAGGCAACTTGGTAATGTGTGGTGACACGAATTTTGTGATGGATGGAGAGTTGGATAACGCTAGGGAAGACCGTGATCGACAGCTTAGAGGGGACAGTGACAGATTAGCGTATAAATGCTCCAGATATATGATTGAATGTGGCTTATACGATCCTTGGAGACTGTTGCATGAGAATGAAAGAGATTTTACGTATTATTCTGTCTCTAAAAATATGTATTCCAGGCTGGACCGGTTTATGGTCCAGGGTGCTTTAATTCCGCACATCTTGAAATCTGATATCTTAAACATCAACTGGTCCGACCATGCTCCAATCATAATGCATATTGACGAAATTGTTTCATCAGCCCCTAACAGAACTTGGAAACTAGGTGATTATTTGTTAAATGATGTTGTGAACAAGTCACTGACGGAGAAAGCTTTGTGTGATTATTTTTCGGAGAATGCCTCGTCCGAGGTTCCTGGCGAGGTGACTTGGAATGCGCATAAGGCTGTGTTAAGAGGTCATTTTATTTCTAGAGCGTCTTACCTGAAGAGAATTAATAGCAATAATTTAAGAACATTGGAAAAAGAACTGTATAATTTGAACCAAGCTAATAAATTTGGTCCATCGTCCTCCCTATCAGCAATGATAGGAGAAATTAAGGCTAAAATCAACAAAATTAATTTAGATCGTACATCTCTCATGGTGAGACGTCTCAGGAAAACATTTTACTTAAAAGGTAACAGGGCCTCAACTCTTTTGGCATCCAAACTCCGGCATGTGAATGCCCAATCAAAAATAGCATATTTACTTGATGATCAGGGGCAAAAAGTGTTTCATCCAACTAAAATTAGCGATATGTTCGCAGAGTATTATAGTAAACTTTATAATTTAGAATGTAATTTGGACCTCCCCCAGCCTTCTACAACAATAATTGATAAATTCTTAGACAGAGTGTCATTGCCTCGGCTGTCTCCAGTACATTTAGAAAGCTTAGAATGCGAAATATCAGCAGCAGAGATAGCTGAGGCAATTAAACTTATGCCATCTGGAAAAGCCCCTGGTCCCGACGGATTAACTATTTTATATTATAAAACTTTTCCAGAAATTTTAATTCCCCATATGACTAAATTGTTCAATTCCTATAAGTCCGAGGGAAAGATGCCAGAGGAGTCCTTGTGCGCACGAATAGTCACTTTGCCAAAGCCGGGGAAAACTCCCGATAGATGCCCTAACTTTAGGCCCATTTCTCTGATTAATAATGATTCAAAGATTTATTCTAAAGTTCTCGCTAATAGATTAACCAAACTAATCCCATTGTTAATTAATAAAGATCAAGTAGGTTTTGTGCAGAATAGACAGGCGCCAGACGGAACTAGAAGATTCATAAACTTGATTCAGCACATCAATATGACCAAAACGCCTTCTTTGCTTCTATCTCTAGACGCAGAAAAAGCGTTTGACAGGATACATTGGGGATATTTATGGAGAACATTAGATAGGTTCAACATACCATCATCATTTATCACAGCAATTAAGGCGTTATATTGCGCACCCTCCGCCCATGTCTCAGCTTCTGGCTTCACATCCAAAACTTTTCCCCTAACCAACGGGACGAGACAGGGGTGCCCTTTATCTCCAATTTTGTTTGTTTTAGCGATAGAACCCCTGGCAGAACTGATTAGGACAACCCCACAAATTGTAGGAATTGCGGTTAAAGAATCCGTTCACAAAATTGGTTTGTTTGCAGATGATATAATCCTAGCTATCAAAAACCCAAAAGAATCTTTGAGACACCTCAAGGATATTTTAACTCAATTCGGTGAGATATCGTATTACAAATTAAATGAGTCCAAAACTCAAGCCCTTCCGTTTCATTTAAACAATTTGGAAACTATTGCCCTTAAGAAATCATATTTATTTGATTGGAGAACTGAATATATGGAATATCTTGGCATTAATTTATGCAAAAATTTGGTCAATATGCACAATCACAACCTGAGGAAAGCATGGTCAGACCTACAAAAAGAGATGGAGAGATGGGGTGGGATGGAGCTCTCATGGCTGGGGAGGGTCGCATCTATTAAAATGACGATACTCCCCAAAATTTTATATTTTTTTAGGACCATTCCTCTGTCCATTCCATTATCATTTTTTAATAAAGTTCATTCGACAATGTTGAAATTTATATGGGGGAACAAGCCTGCCCGAGTGAGGCTCACTTCCCTGCAGCACCATAAATCGAACGGTGGTATTGGTGTCCCCGATATCCGCAAATATTATTTCGCCACTAACGCTGCAGTGGTTGTGAGCTTTAACAACCAGGATGATAAACCCAGATGGATGGAGATAGAGGAATCAAAAATTTCACCGGTTAGACTATCAGAACTACCTTGGTTAAATCCTAAGAAAAGACCTGGAATTACAAAATTATTTTTATCCACCAGGACTACGCTTAAGGCCTGGGACATTGTTTTTAAAAATGACCAGTCTCCCAGTTTATATAGAGCAATGCCTATTGAATTATTGAAAGATCATATACCATCCTTAAAAATAGAATTATTGAAGGATTGCTCTATAACTAATCTGGACAATTTTTTTTATGGCAATGCTATTCTTTCTTTGGAAAAATTGAAGCTTAAGTATGGATTGTCGAATGCATGTGAACTGGAATGTATGATAATCATTGATAAATTGAAAGAACTATACCAGGTACCTGAAACAGATAAAAATTATAAATCACTTGAGATATCTCCTTTAGAGAAAGTTATTTTATACAGCCCCACTAGTAAAGGTATGATATCCTTATGTTACTTATCTCATAATGCCAAGCCCTTAATTAAATTAAAACATATGCTGTCATGGGAGACGGAGTTGGGTGCCCAGTACGATTTAGAAGAATGGTTCGGTTTCTTTACAGGTTTAAAAGGTATTTCGTATTGCACCGACCATTTTGAAAATCATTATAAAATCTTATATCGCTGGTACTTGACTCCGTCTAGATTACATAACATGAATAATATGTATTCTGACCGGTGCTGGAGAGACTGTGGGGGAGTGGGCAATATGGCCCATATCTGGTGGTTCTGCCCCAAGTTAATTAATTATTGGAAAATGATCCACGATCTGATTATTAAAGTGAACGGAACCATTAGTATCTTAACCTCGGAACTAGCCTTATTTAAAAAACTCCCGGAGTCCATTAATAGATCAGATAAAATAATCATAGGCCACATTCTGATCGCTGCTACATCCTGTTTACCTAGACATTGGAAGTCTCAAAATGTGCCATCTCTCAGAGAAGTTTTTAATTTGATTTTAGAAAATAAGGCACATGAATTATCACACAGAGCCAATATGCATGGTTTCCCAATACTAAAATACAACTGGGATAAATGGGAAGAAAAAATCAAAACAATTTATGGTCTTTGATATATTTATTGTTAAAGTGCATTGTTGTAAAACATTTTTCTTTTTGCCATATACTTTAATATGTTTATTTCATTGATGGATGGATACCACTTCCCATTTCCATGTTACCCCTCCTTTCCTACCCCTAATACAATGTTTGTATTATTATCATTTGTTATACAAAAAAAAAAAAACTTTAATAAAAATTATTTGAAAAGGATTAGCACTTGCCCATGGTATACAGCAATCACATGCCACACATTGAGGAGACTGCAGGAGAGACCTGTATACAGAGAGGAACAGCACTCACCTATAATCTACGGCAATCCCGTGCCGCACAAAGAGAAGACTGTGGGAAAGACCTATATACAGACATGTATGTACGTAGTGGGGAATCGTGATGCAGCATAATAACAGAGAACGATCCCATTTACTCCCCAAATAATGACAGACAACATAGTATGGATGAAACAAGCCACAGCATTTATTATAACATATGATAAATACTGTATAACATATCCATAATTTATTTTAATCTTTAACTTTACTTGATATAAACCAAACATCAAACATAAATAACCAGAACTTAACAAATAAGTTAACACATAGTGTCATACAGTATAACCCAACCATCCTTGCCAATATACTGACCATGAGCCTATGTACCACTTCTTCTCACCTACCCCCTCGGCATAAATTCCTTTTTCCTTCCAATGCTTACCACCAGCTGCCCTGCTCGGTGGGCACATCCAAACAGATAACCTAAGGTTAACGCTTTAGAGCAGGGGAGGTTGAGACTGAAACTTGACCACCTCATTCTATATATTGACATAACTGCCTCAAACTTAATTGGCAAGGACATACCCCCGGCCACAACCCCACTGTTTTACTCCTAAAATCAGCGGAGTACCCCACCAAAACCACTCACGTCCTGTTCCACCACTGCCTTCAGGGCGGGATTAAAGAGGAATAAAACTAGAATGTGTGCCATGTTCCGTTTAACGTCCAACACTAAATCCCATATTGGCACCGAACCCAGGTCATTCCCTCCAGATGGATGACAAGGACACTTGGAACCCCCAGGAGGCGGGACAGCTGAACCAGGTCGGGGAGGAGCCGCACCCACTTCATGCCTCTGGTGCCAAATGACTGAACGTCCACTTCAGAAGGCATAAGACCCAACCGTTCGCCTCCAGGCCGGACCGCCGCATGGCTCCTGGCCCAATAGACATAGGAGTCTCCCACACACACACAGACATGATCCATATTCTCAGGGGAACCAGACCTGCGGAGAGAAATCAACTCAGGAGACTGGCAGGGCGAACAAAAGACATATAATGCCCGACTCCCACCTCCCGATTCTCTGAACTACCTGCGCCGGCATGCCAAGCCTAGAAGCCACTGTAGCAGCCCCTATACGAAATGAATGCCCCTCGAATGCCCTGCTTTCAATACCCAGGAATTCAAGCCCCAAGCGGAATACCCTAATGAATTGGAAGTGGAAGAGAAAGCTTCTGTCCTCGTGCACCAAAAGAGGAGGGGCCGGAGAAGCCAGGCAGAAGGAACAGTACTCACCGAAGGAAAAAACGGGACAAATGCTGTAAACCCAGCACCGCCCCCACTTACCCTTCCCAAAGACATCAGTCTTCAAGCGGCGAATCCTGAAGGAAATCCAGTCTGCTGCGCAAGTAACTTCACTTAGAAGCACCCCCTCACCTGCTGACGACTAGGGCACACCTGCTCCCCAATCCCCATGGCCCTAAAGAAAGACAGGAAAAAGGCAGGCCGAAATAGACAGGCCTCAAACACAGAATGGCAAACCTTAGGTAAGGATTCACACAAACTAGCCAAGAGAGCGCCTGAGACAGGACACCTTGAGTCCCATGAGGACACTCTCCACCCTTAAGAACCTGGCGGACCATAAATGCCTTGGTAGCATCCTCCCATCCCCGTAACTTGAACAGGAAGCTGAGCACTGCAAAGAAATTGCGGAGGGAGACAACCCTGCAGACTCCCACGCCCCCTAAGAGATGCAACAAACCCTCTAGACGAGCAGACGAATCCTTGAAACCCCAGAGTGAACACTCCTACCCGTCCCATTCACTCCACACCTGTAGCGGGCCCACGTGGCCACAGAGACCGACCCATGGACCAGCTCCATCAGTCTGCCAGACCAAGCGACCACATCTCCACCGGGCACGGGATGCCCTCCAATTCGGCCTGCAGAGCCACTGCCCCGAAATACGTCCCACTGCGAACAAGAGAGAGCATCGGCCATTACATTGTGAACCCCCAAGATATGCGCAGCCCTACAAGACACATTAAAAACCAAACAGCGCAGAACTAGGCGCCACAGCGAGCGTACCACTGGGGGAGAGGATGCGGTCAATTGATTGATAGCCTGCACCACTCCCAGATTGTAACAATGGAAAACTACCCGTCTGTCCGTATGTTGGAGACCCCAATGCCACCAAAATGGGGAAGAACTCCAGGAAAGCCAGATTCTGCGTGAGCCCTGCCACTTGCCAGCCTACTGGCCAAGAGTAAGCATACCATTGAGAGCCCAAAATGGCCCCAAAACCTCCCGAGCCGCTGCATCGGTAAACAGGTGGAGATCAGTGTTAAATACCTCCGGAGCCTGCCAGTACGTTCTACCATTATAGGAGGCCAAGAAGGAATCTCAGACAGCTAGGTCATCCCACAACAGTCTACAGCAATCCCGTGCCGCACAACGAGGAGACTGCGGTTGAGACCTATATACAAACAGGAGGAGCACTCGCCCATAGTCTACGGCAATCCCGTACCACACATTGAGGAGACTGCAGGAGAGACCTATATACAGACAGGAATAGCTCTCACCCATAGTCTACATCAATCCCGTGTCGCACATTGAGGAGACTGCAGGAGATACCTATATAGAGACAGGAATAGCACTCATCCATAGTCTACAGCAGTCCTTTGCCGCACATTGTGGAGAGTGTGGGAGAGACCTATATATAGAGTGTGATGGATGAATGAATATACTTTAATTATTAGGGCATATTGGAGCCCTGGATGGAGTCAGCTCCTTTGATCATGGAGTTAGCATTCAAAATGACAAGGCCCTGGGGATATAGCGCAGCTAAGCGGAAAAGGGCACACGTATGACTGTGGGGATAGATGCGTGTGATTGGTTGTGGATGAATGTGTTGGTGGAATTATGTGTTGTGTGAGTTAGTGGGGGGTGGTTTTACCACTTGGGATTCGGGTCAGCAAACAGCTTCCCTCCCTCCCGCCCGCCCCATGAGTTTGTTTCGTCACAGCTAGCCGGGGGTATGTCCTTGCCAATTGAGTTTGAGGTGGTTATGTTTAAGTATGTGGAATGAAGTGAGCAAGTTTTCAGGTCTCAGCCTCCCATGTTCTAAAGGTTTAACCTTAGGTTATTTATGTTTGACATTTTGGTCACATAAAAGAAAATAGATTATTAAAATAAATTATGGATGTGTTTTTACAGTAATTATCATATGTTATAACAAATGCTGTGGCCTGCTTCATCCATACTACGTTGTCTGTCATTATTTGGGGGGTGAGTTGGGTTGGTTTATGTTATTATGCTGCATCGCAATTCCCCACTACGTACACACATGATTTTCACTGAATTTGTATGACCTTGCTGTGTTATACACATGTGGACATACCGGCCCGGTAATCATTTTCCTGTTTCTGTCTCAGTGTACTCCCGTTCTACTGGGCTTTCAGAGGACAGAAAGAATTCACGAACATGTTAAACTTCTTCCTAAGTATCCCCAGGTGAGCTCTGCAGGAGAATTTTAAGGAAATCTTTGTATCTGTGTAGTTGTTTGCTTTCACACAAACTGTTTTGATGTAGAGGTTTTGGACATTTGTTCTAAACTCACACGATTCTACGTGATGTTTTCTATCCTTTGTACAGCGTCTGTCTGTTTCTGCTGTGGGCTATTTCTGTCCCAATTAGCTATGCTGCGGTTCCAAGCTTCACTTGCTGAAAGGCATTTGCAAGCCCGAAATTGGCCAAATTTCTTTTGCAAATCCTTACATTTACCCCAAACGATCAACCACAGCAAATATATATATAAAAAAAAACTGAAATAATTTATTCCAGAAATATTGTCAAGTTAAATGTTACTACAGCTGGTTAAAATTACAGCTTCAGGGAGGAG
>OW240916.1:323172208-323183303 GCA_933207985.1 Pelobates cultripes
ACCATAGGGCAGTGTAACATGACCCAACACAGGAGAAGGCCTGGCGGCTTTCGCTTTATGTCACCGGGTGCGAGGCCCCTCTGCTTAGTCTGCCCGGGTGCAGAGCTGCAGACTATTTTTTCCCGCGATCTCCAGCCAATAAGAGCGTAGCTGCAGGTTACCACGGCAACGCTCTGACTGGAGATCGCAAGACTTACCATGTGGTCTGCAGCTCTGCACCCGGCCATCCCACCGGACCACCAGCAAAAGCTGCCCACCGGACCACCAGGGAATAATTACAAAAAACAGAAGGTCTTCATAGCCCCCTACCCACCTCACAGCCCCCTAACCCTCTCACAGCCACCTTACCCACCTCACAGTCCCCCTACCACTTCATAGCCCCCCACCCTCTCACAGCCCACGTACCCACCTCACACCCTCTCACAGCCCCCCTACCCTCTCACAGCCCATCACCCTTTCAGAGACCCCCCAAACACTGTGCCCACACACACCCTTACAGCCACCCCACTAACACCCTACCCCTACCCTCTCACAGCCCCCTTACCCGCTCTTAGCCCCCATCCCTCTTACAGCCACCCACACCCGAATATATCCCGATACCCAACACACCTTGTCACAGCCCGATCACACACCCTGTCACCTCCCACACACACACAGACACACACAACATGTTACTCCGCCCCATACACGTTCCCAGTCACCCCCTACACACCCTGTCACCTCCCACACACACACAGACACACACACAAACATGTTACTCCCCCCCATACACGTTCCCAGTCACCCCCACACACCCTGTCACCTTCCCACACACCTTGTCACACACACACACACTGTCACCCCCATACACTGACACCCCCTCCATACACTATCACCAACCCAAATAACTTTCAGCCCCCACACACTGTCACCCCTTCAATCAGCTCCACTCTCATTAACCCCTTTTAATCCTGTCACTCTCACTCCCTCCAAGCATACCAAACTCACCCACCCTCGCTTTGCCACATTTACCCTATCATATTAATCCCCCAATCCTGCTAGACTCACCTTCTCACACTCACTCTCTTCACCCTGCCACACTCACCCTACCATATAAACCCTGCCACACTTACCCTACCATATAAACCCCTCCAATCCTGTCCTCCAACTGTGCCACACTTACCTTAAACCCTGTCACACTCTCCCCCTAAGGATTTAGTGTGTCCTATTTCATATTAGTGTGGTTATTGGTTAAACTATTTCTCAGATTAGGTACACCACTATAGACTATTTTGGATCTATCTGGTAAAATGACATTGAGTGCTTCATTGTTTTTTTAAAATTGGCCAGTATTTAGAGATAATCTTTTAAACTTGGTTGCTTTGACAATTAAAATATATATATTACACAAGATCCAGCGCACTCACCTATCCACTAAACAGCAACTTCAATGTTGAAAGATTTTATTTGTTTTTTTTTAAAACACCTAAACTAGGCAAAAATAATATTTGGGAGTCTAGCCAACTCCTTGGTTTTGCACCCCTCCCTGTCACAGGTGCCTCATCCCAGGGCCCTATTTAGCCTTGTACTGCAGAGAGCCCCAGATGGAATTTCTTTCCCCAAGTAGGTTAATCTCATAAGAGCAGACATTAGGCTGTAAGTGTAGGACCTGCCAAAGATGGGGTACATTGACGTTGTGGCAGGCTTATGCAATGTATGATCATATAATGTAACTAAACCCCCATTATTTTTGCCTAGTTTAGGTGTTTTAAAAAAAAACAAATAAAATCTTTCAACATTGAAGTTGCTGTTTAGTGGATAGGTGAGTGCGCTTGTATGTACGTAGTGGGGAATTGCGATGCAGCCTATAACTAAACTAACCCCATTCAACCCCCCCTCCCCCCCAATAATGACAGACCACTTAGTATGGATGAACAGGCCACAGCATTTATTATCACAAACTAAATTACTGCATAACACATCCATAACTTTATTTATTAAATCTCTTCTTTTTCTGTAACCAAAACGTTAGACATAAATAAGCATAACATATATACATATATAACTCCACACATAGTGTTATACAGTGACCCAACCGTCCTTGCCAATAAACATACAGTGGTTCCTAATCACCACTTCCTCTCACCTCCCCCCTCGTCATAAAATCATATCTTTCCAATGCCCGCCATCAGCCGACCTTATCCACGCTCGATGGGCACGACACCTCAGGCAACCTAATGTTTAACCTTTTTGAAGCAGGGGAGGTTGAGACCTTAAAAACTTGTTCATCTCATTCCATATACTTAAACGTAACCCCTCAAACTCAATTGGTATATATATATATAAACATAGAAACAAAGAATGTGACGGCAGATAAGAACCATTCGGCCCATCTAGTCTGCCCAATTTTCTAAATACTTTCATTAGTCCCTAGCCTTATCTTATAGTTAGGATAGCCTTATGCCTATCCCACGCATGCTTAAACTCCTTTACTGTGTTAACCTCTACCACTTCAGCTGGAAGGCTATTCCATGCATCCACTACCCTCTCAGTAAAGTAATACTTTTTAAACCTTTGTCCCTCTAATTTAAGACTATGTCCTCTTGTTGTGGTAGTTTTTCTTCTTTTAAATATAGTCTCCTCCTTTACTGTGTTGATTCCCTTTATATATTTAAATGCTTCTATCATATCCCCCCTGTCTCGTCTTTCCTCCAAGCTATACATGTTAAGATCCTTTAACCTTTCCTGTTAAGTTTTATCCCGCAATCCATGAACCATTTTAGTAGCCCTTCTCTGAACCCTCTCTAAGGTATCAATATCCTTCTGAAGATACGGTCTCCAGTACTGTGTACAATACTCCAAGTGAGGTCTCACCAGTGTTCTGTACAATGGCATGAGCACTTCCCTCTTTCTACTGCAAATACCTCTCCCTATACAACCAAGCATTCTGCTAGCATTTCCTGCTGCTCTATTACATTGTCTGCCTACCTTTAAGTCATCAGAAATAATCACCCCTAAATCCCTTTCCTCATATGTTGAGGTTAGGACTCTATCAAATATTCTGTACTCTGCCCTTGGGTTTTTACGTCCAAGATGCATTATCTTGCACTTATCCACATTAAATGTCAGTTGACACAATTCTGACCATTTATCTAGTTTACCTAAATCATTAGTCATTTGGCTTATCCCTCCTGGAACATCAACCCTGTTACATTACTGTAGGATCTGGTAGACTTAGAGTTGTGGATAAAAGGCATTTTGCACAGTCTGTTGCTCTTCATAATTCATTTTCTGCACTTTCAGAGTGTAATGGTGTTGTGGAGAGAGGCACTGAGGCTAGTGGTGTTGTGAGAGAGGCACTGAGGCTAGTGGTGTTGTGGAGAGAGGCACTGAGGCTAGTGGTGTTGTGGAGAGAGGCACTGAGGCTAGTGGTGTTGTGGAGAGAGGCACTGAGGCTAGTGGTGTTGTGGAGAGAGGCACTAAGACTAGTGGTGTTGTGGAGAGAGGCACTAAGACTAGTGGTGTTGTGGAGAGAGGCACTGAGGCTAGTGGTGTTGTGGAGAGAGGCACTGAGGCTAGTGGTGTTGTGGAGAGAGGCACTGAGGCTAGTGGTGTTGTGGAGAGAGGCACTGAGACTAGTGGTGTTGTGGAGAGAGGCACTGAGACTAGTGGTGTTGTGGAGACCGGCTTGGAGAGTATGGTGAAGCCTAATAGAAAGCAGTTGTTGTTGGGTGATTCCATTATAAGAGGTGTGGAGATGGACAATGGTGGTCTTGTGAGGTGTCTTCCTGGAGCTACTGCTCACAGAGACAGGAGGCGTATCTGTAATATTGTTAAGCAAGCAAAGCAGGAAGGGGAATTGGATGTACTTGTCCATCTAGGGACAAATGACTTGGCTTGCAATGAGGTTTCAGAGGTTAGGGAAGTTTTTAGTGTTTTTGCCAATGATATACGGCAGGTTGCTTCCACACTGTCATTCTCTGAAGTTCTGCCTGTGCATAACACTCAGAACGACAGGCGGATGTGTATTAGGGACTTTAACTTGTGGCTTGGTGAATGGTGTTGGGAGCAAGGATTTGGCTTTATTTCTCATGGTAGCTCTGTTTGGAATGGAAATAAACTGTACAAAAAAGATGGTTTGCATCTTTCTCAAAAGGGAACAAATGTTCTCAGTGAGCAGTTCAGGTTTTGCTAGGATGTATTTAAACTAGGAGGGGTGGGTCAAAAGGGTGATAAAACATCAATCCAATTGTCCCCCAAAACAAGGACAGAAGGTGCCTGTAGCAAGTGTGTTAAAAATGATAAGCTTAGAGTCATGTCTACAAATGCTTGCAGTTTAGGGAATAAGATCCATGAACTTGTGGCAATAATGGCAACTGATAGTGTAGATTTAGTCGCTGTTACTGAGACATGGTACAATGAGAAAAATGACTGGGACATAGCAATACCAGGGTACTCTTTTTATATAGGAAAGATAGGGAAGGCAAGAAAGGGGGAGGGGTGGCCTTGTATGTGAAGGATAGCATAAAATCTAGCCTAATAAAAGTTAGTGAGGCAAACATAGAGTCCGTTTGGGCTACGTTAGAATTTGGTAATCACACAGTAACTCGTGTAAGTGTGATTTATAGGCCCCCAGGACAAATTGAAGGGTTAGATAATCTACTAGTTGAGGAAATAGCTAAAATGACAATGAAGGGGGAAGTTATCATCATGGGTGACTTTAATCTTCCTGATGTAAATTGGAAAATAAAATTAGCTACTTGTGCCAGGAGCACACATATTCTAAACTCCCTACTGGGATTGTCTCTAAAACAAGTTGTTGAGGAGCCAACTCGTAAAGAGGCCATACTAGATTTAGTGTTAACAAATGGAGATTTGGTATCAGATGTTACTGTAGGTGAAAGTTTAGGATCCAGTGATCAGTCAGTGTGGTTTAATATAAGAACAGTGACTGAGTCACACCACACAAAAACAAAAGTTTTAGACTTTAGAAAAAGACTTTTCTAAAATTAGAATATGGGTAGAGGAGTCATTATCAGACTAGACAGGCAATTTAAATGGAGTCCAGAAAAATGGGATTATTTAAAAGTTGCTCTATTGAAGGCACAACGAAAATTGCATTGAGCTTGTCAGTAAAGCAAAAAAATTCAAGAAACCACTGTGGTACTCCGCAGATGTGGCCAAAATAGTTAAAAACAAAAAGTTAGCATTTAGAATTATAAAAAACCCAGAGTGAGGAAACAAAATGATCTATAAGATTAGGCAGAAAAGAGCTAAGCAAGTTATAAAGAGCTTCAAATCACACACAGAAGAGAAAAATAGCACAGTCAGTAAAAAAGGGGGACAAAACATTTTTTAGATACATAAATGAGAAAAGAAAAGTAAAACAAGGATTAGTTAGATTAAAAACAAAAGAAGGAAGGTATGTAGAAGAGGATAAAGGTCAGGCTGGCTGCCTCAATGAATATTTTTGTTCTGTATTTACAGAAGAAAATGAAGGAAAGGGACCTCAGTTGAGAAAAAGGATAAATGAGTCATTTATTACACGTGAGTTTACAGAGGAAGAGGTTCTATTTCAACTGTCAAAGTAAAGACAAATAAGTCAATGGGACCTGATGGAATACACCCAAAGCTATTAAAAGAGCTTAGTGGTGTACTAGCAAAACCATTAACAGATTTATTTAACTAATCATTGTTAACAGGTGTAGTCCCAGAAGATTGGAAGTTAGCGAATGTTGTGCCCATTTACAAGAAAGGTAATAGGGAGGAGTCGGGCAACTATAGGCCAGTAAGCCTTACTTCAGTAGTAGGGAAAGTGATGGAAACCATGTTAAAGGATAGGATTGATGAACATCTAAAACACATGGATTTCAAGATCAGAGACAACATGGGTTTACTTCAGGGAGATCATGCCAAACTAATCTTATTGATATTTTTGATTGGGTAACTAAAATTATAGATCAGGGTGGTGCAGTAGACATTGCTTACCTAGATTTCAGTAAGGCTTTTTGACACTGTTGCATATAGAAGGCTTATCAATAAACTGCAATCTTTAAGTTTGGATTCCAATTTTGTTGAATGGGTAAGGCAGTGGCTGAGTGACAGGCAACAGAGGGTTGTAGTTAATGGAATATTTTCGAAGCTTGGACTTGTCACCAGTGGGGTACCTCAGGGATCTGTACTTGGACCCATTCTCTTTAATATTTTTATTAGTATTGATATTTGCGAAAGGTCATGATGGTAGGTATGTCTTTTGCTGATGATACTAAAAGATATGTAACAAGGGTTGATGTTCCAGGAGGATAAGCCAAATGACAAATGATTTAGGTAAACTAGAAAAATGGTCAAATTGTGGCAGCTGACATTTAATGTGGATAAGTGCAAGATAATGCATCTTGGACGTAAAAACCCAAGGGCAGAATACAGAAAATTTGATAGAGTCCTAACCTCAACATCAGAGGAAAGGGATTTAGGAGTAATTATTTCAGATGACTTAAAGGTAGGCAGACAATGTAATAGAGCAGCAGGAAATGCTAGCAGAATGCTTGGTTTTATAGGGAGAGGTATTAGCAGTAGAAAGAGGGAAGTGCTCATGCCATTGTACAGAACACTGGTGAGACCTCACTTGGAGTATTGTACACAGTACTGGAGACCGTATCTTCAGAAGGATATTGATACCTTAGAGAGGGTTCAGAGAAGGGCTACTAAACTGGTTCATGGATTGCAGGGATAAAACTTACCAGGAAAGGTTAAAGGATCTTGTATAGCTTGGAGGAAAGAAGTGAGACAGGGGGATATGATAGAAACATTTAAATATATAAAGGAAATCAACACAGAATAAAGGAGGAGACTATATTTAAAAGAAGGTAACTACCACAACAAAGAGGACATAGTCTTAAATTAGAGGGACAAAGGTTTAAAAATAATATCAGGAAGTATTACTTTACTGAGAGGGTAGTGGATGCATGGAATAGCCTTCCAGCTGAAGTGTAGAGGTTAACACAGTAAAGGAGTTTAAGCATGCGTGGGATAGGCATAAGGCTATCCTAACTATAAGATAAGGCTAGGGACTAATGAAAGTATTTAGAAAATTGGGCAGACTAGATGGGCCGAATGGTTCTTATCTGCCGTCACATTCTATGTTTCTATGTTTCTATGTTTCTATATCTTAGTATCATCAGCAAAAAGACATACCTTACCATCAAGACCTTCTGCAATATCACTAATAAAAATATTAAAGAGAATGGGTCCAAGTACAGATCCCTGAGGTACCGCACTGGTGACAAGTCCAAGCTTGGAATATATTCCATTAACTACAACCCTCTATTACCTGTCACTCAGCCACTGCCTTACCCATTCTACAATATTGGAATCCAAACTTAAAGATTGCAGTTTATTGATAAGCCTTCTATGTGCAACAGTGTCAAAAGCCTTACTGAAATCTAGGTAAGCAATGTCTACTGCACCACCCTGATCTATATTTTAGTTACCCAATCAAAAAAATCAATAAGATTAGTTTGGCATGATCTCCCTGAAGTAAACCCATGTTGTCTCTGATCTTGAAATCCATGTGTTTTTAGATGTTCAACAATTCTATCCTTTAACATGGTTTCCATCACTTTCCCCACTACTGAAGTAAGGCTTACTGGCCTATAGTTGCCGACTCCTCCCTATTACCTTTCTTGTGAATGGGCACAACATTCGCTAACTTCCAATCTTCTGGGACTACTCCTGTTAACAATGATTGGTTAAATAAATCTGTTAATGGTTTTGCTAGTACACCACTAAGCTCTTTTTAATAGCTTTGGGTGTATTCCATCAGGTCCCATTGACTTATTTGTCTTTACTTTTGACAGTTGAAATAGAACCTCTTCCTCTGTAAACTCACGTGTAATAAATGACTCATTTATCCTTTTTCTCAACTGAGGTCCCTTTCCTTCATTTTCTTCTGTAAATACAGAACAAAATATTCATTGAGGCAGTCAGCCTGACCTTTATCCTCTTCTACATACCTTCCTTCTTTTGTTTTTAATCTAACTAATCCTTGTTTTACTTTTCTTTTCTCATTTATGTATCTAAAAAATGTTTTATCCCCCTTTTTTACTGACTGTGCTATTTTGTCTTCTGTGTGTGATTTGGAAGCTCTTATAACTTGCTTAGCCTCTTTCTGCCTAATCTTATAGATCATTTTGTCTTCCTCACTCTGGGTTTTTTTTATAATTCCTAAATGCTAACTTTTTGTTTTTAACTATTTTGGCCACATCTGCGGAGTACCACAGTGGTTTCTTGAATTTTTTGCTTTTACTGACAAACCTAATGCAATTTTCTGTTGCCTTCAATAGTGCAACTTTTAAATAATCCCATTTCTCTTGGACTCCATTTAAATTGCTCCAGTCTGATAATGACTCCTCTACACATATTCTAATTTTAGAAAAGTCTGTTTTTCTAAAGTCTAAAACTTTTGTTTTTGTGTGGTGTGACTCAGTCACTGTTCTTATATTAAACCACACTGACTGATGATCACTGGATCCTAAACTTTCACCTACAGTAATATCTGATACCAAATCTCCATTTGTTAACACTAAATCTAGTATGGCCTCTTTACGAGTTGGCTCCTCAACAACTTGTTTTAGAGACAATCCCAGTAGGGAGTTTAGAATATGTGTGCTCCTGGCACAAGTAGCTAATTTTGTTTTCCAATTTACATCAGGAAGATTAAAGTCACCCATGATGATAACTTCCCCCTTCATTGTCATTTTAGCTATTTCCTCAACTAGTAGATTATCTAACTCTTCAATTTGTCCTGGGGCCTATAAATCACACCTACACGAGTTACTGTGTGATTACCAAATTCTAACGTAGCCCAAACGGACTCTATGTTTGCCTCACTAACTTTTATTAGGCTAGATTTTATGCTATCCTTCACATACAAGGCCACCCCTCCCCCTTTCTTGCCTTCCCTATCTTTCCTATATAAAGAGTACCCTGGTATTGCTATGTCCCAGTCATTTTTCTCATTGTACCATGTCTCAGTAACAGCGACTAAATCTACACTATCAGTTGCCATTATTGCCACAAGTTCATGGATCTTATTCCCTAAACTGCGAGCATTTGTAGACATGACTCTAAGCTTATCATTTTTTAACACACTTGCTACAGGCACCTTCTGTCCTTGTTTTGGGGACAATTGGATTGATGTTTTATCACCCTTTTGCCCCCCCCTCCTAGTTTAAATACATCCTAGCAAAACCTCTGAACTGCTCACTGAGAACATTTGTTCCCTTTTGAGAAAGATGCAAACCATCTTTTTTGTACAGCTTATCTCCATTCCAAACAGAGCTACCATGAGAAATAAAGCCAAATCCTTGCTCCCGACACCATTCACCAAGCCACAAATATATCATATTATCATTAGGTAAAACACATTCTTCTTTATAGTTTAAAAGAGTCTTACACTCAAAGATAGAAAGACTCTTTAAAACTATAAAGAAGAATGTGTTTTACCTAATGATAATTCGATACCTTTATATATATATATATTTTAATTGTCAAAGCAACCAAGTTAAAAAGATTATCGTGGTGTACCTAATCTGAGTTCACACTAATATGAGAAAGGACACTCTAAATCCTTCTAATGAATCCAAAGGTTTTTATGGTTGTGGGATTTGGGGTTCCTGCAAAAACACAACAAGCATGAAGAGGTTAATTAAAGAGTTTTCACATCCACAAAATTCAAGAGAAATGTTTAAAATGAATCATATCATCACTTGGCATTCTAAAAAGGTAATCTATATGATAACGGTCCATGTGGATTATCATACATAGGACGTACCGTTCGTCCACTTAAAGGAAGGATACAAGAACATATTAGGAATGTGAGGAATGGTTACATTAAACATAGTGTATCTCTCCATTTTAAGACTCACCATAATAGTGACCCCACCAAATTACCATTTTTGAATGAAGTGGTCTGGGTGCCAGGTCCCTCAGGTTTTAACCCATCAGATGTAAACATAGCAGTTTCAGAGAAGCTGCAATGTTTACATTTGGGGTTAATCCAACCTCTAGTGGCTGTCTTCATGACAGCCGCTAGAGGCGCTTCTGCAATGCTGGATGCGAAATTCGCATCCATCGCGCAGAGCATCCATAGGAAAGCATTGATAAATGCTTTCCTATGGACTGTTTGAATGTGCGCAAGCCTCTTGCCCCGCATTTGCATTCCGCTCCACTCGTTAGCTGACATCGGCGGGAGAGAAGAGGTCACCAGCGCCGAGGGAGCCTGGTGCTGGATTAACGTACGCTGCTGAAGGGGTTTTAACCCCTTCAGCGCCGTTGGGAGGGGGGCCCTGAGGGTTGGGGCACCCTTAGGGCACTACAGTGTCAGGAAAACAGGTTTGTTTTCCTGACAGTGTAGTGATCCTTTAAAATAAATTGGAGAGGTGAGGGCCTAATTAAGAGATTGGGAATATCAGAGATAAAGTGGATCTTCAACCTACGTACTTTACAAGCTCACGGTTTAAACAATGATTTTTAACTTTGTCACTTTCTGTAGTTATTATTATCTCAGTTAATTTTTAGAAATGTTCCCTTTTTATGGAGTGGTCAGATAAGTTAAATAAATATATATTTTAGTATTGGTGTTGTATGTACCTATGACTTACTTGTTTCAGATAGAATTTAAACAATCATTAAGTAAAGGTTATGTATATAAAATAAGGGTACCTTTTAATTTGATTTATAAAGTAACACATTTTTCTATCACTCAGATTTTTTTTACATTTTTTTGACTTTTTTATATCTAACTTATGTATACGATATGTATACGATATGCACAAATATATTTTAATTAATGTTTTTTTCTGTTTATTTCCTGTATATACACACAATTCATTTTATTATTTGGACTCATGTTATCTAAAGTGATTACTGAGTGTTGCTTGAGAACACGTCCCCAGAGAGACAACTGCCCGCATCCAAAATGGAGGATACGACAATTCCGGAAGTGACATTGTATATGTTCCAATACGTCACTTTCGCATATATGAATTAGGTGGATTACGTACAGCCGTGCAGCAACACACCTCCACAACCCACATTCGTGATTAGAGGTAAAACT
>OW240916.1:323183403-323200137 GCA_933207985.1 Pelobates cultripes
GTGGTTATCCCTAGTTCACTACCATATAGGGTGTAATTTGCTTGTGCATTCTTAACCCCGAAGTGCATAACTTTGCATTTCTTTATGTTAATTGTAATTTGCCATTTAAGTGCACTGTCCCCCAATCTATCCAAATCCCTCTGCAGCAAAGCAATATCCTGCTCACATTTTATTACTTTACAAAGTTTTGTGTCATCTGCAAACACTGATACATAGCTTTCAATGCCTATTTCAAGATCATTTATAAATATGTTAAATAGAAGCGGTCCCAAAACAGAACCCTGAGGGACACCACTTACCACTTTTGTCCAGCCTGAAAATGTACCCTTAATCACAACTTGTTGTACTCTATCCTTAAGCCAATGTTTTACCCCTAGAACAAGAATATTCATCTAGATCAATTCCTTTTACTTTGAAGACTAACCTATTGTGAGGAAACATATCAAATGCCTTGGCAAAATCCAAGTAGATCATATCCACTGCAACACCCTGATCTATACTTCTACTTACTTCTTCGTAGAATGCAATTAGGTTAGTTTGACATGACCTATGTTTCATAAAACCATGCTGATTATTGCTAATAACAAAGTTCTTCCCAATGAATTCCTGAATATTATCCCTTAATAGTCCTTAGAAGCAGGGCTCGAGTCCTGCAGGAACGCATGGGAACGGCGTTCCTGCACTTTTTCCAAAGCAGGAACGCCGTTCCCGTTACCTGTCCTGCAGGACCGGCCCTGCTACCTGCACTGAGGGGCCAGCACATGCTGTGTTCCTTCTCCAGCTATAACTCTCGCGAGACCCGCGGCTGTTACCATGGCAACGCTCCGCACAGGCGAGTCTCGCGAGAGTTAGAGCTGGAGAGGGAACACAGCGTGTGATGGCCCCTCTGTGCAGCTGCTGGTTCCCTCCAGCATACCACCGGACCACCAGGCGATCTCCCCCCTCCCTGACAAGGTAAGAAGCAGGGAGGGGGGGGATAAAAAAAAATATAGACACATAAAGTTCAAAAAAATGCTCCCCCCACCCATCATCCAGCACTCACACACACACCCATCATCCAGCACTCACACACACACCCATCATCCAGCACTCACACACACACCCATCATCCAGCACTCACACACACACCCATCATCCAGCACTCACACACACACCCATCATCCAGCACTCACACACACATCATCCAGCACACACACACATCATCCAGCACTCACACACACATCATCCAGCACTCACACACACACATCATCCAGCACACACACACTCATCCAGCACACACACACACACACACATCATCCAGCACACACACACACACACACACACATCATCCAGCACACACACACACACACACATCATCCAGCACCTCACACACCCATCATCCAGCACACACACACACACATGATCCAGCACTCACACACACACTCATCCATCACCACACACCCATCATCCAGCACACACACACACACACACACATCATCCATCACCTCACACACCCATCATCCAGCACACACACACACACATCATCCAGCACTCACACACACACATCACATCCAGCACTCACACACCCATCATCCAGCACTCACACAAACACCCATCATCCAGCACTCACACAAACACCCATCATCCAGCACTCACACAAACACCCATCATCCAGCACACACACACATCATCCAGCACTCACACACATCATCCAGCACACACACACCCATCATCCAGCACTCACACACCCATCATCCAGCACTCACACACACACACACACCATCCATCACCTCACACACACCCATCATCCAGCACACACACACACACATACAATCCAGCACACACACACATAATCCAGCACACACACACACACATAATCCAGCACACACACACACATAATCCAGCACACACACACACACACACCATCCAGCACACACACACACATCATCCCAGCACACACACATCATCCAGCACACACCACACATCATCCAGCACACACACACACACACATAATCCAGCCACACACACACATCATCCAGCACACACACACACATCATCCAGCACACACACACACATCATCCAGCACACACACACACACATCATCCAGCACACACACACACACATCATCCAGCACTCGCACACGCACTCTTCACTCACTATACACCCTCTGCATTCACTATACACACTCTGCATTTATTATGCACATTCTGCACTCACTACACACTACATTCACTATACACACTCTGCATTCACTACAAACACACTACATACACTGCATTCAGTGTACACACTCTGCACTCACTAAAAACACATTGCATTCATTATACACACTCTGCATTCACTATACACACTCTGCATTCACTACAAACACACTACATTCATTATACACACCCTGCACTGCACTATATGCATAGGAGTGTAATTTTTTTTTTTTTTAAGGGGTGGATGGGGGGAATCTTGGGTGAGTTCCCACACTTTTTTCCCCAGGACTTGACCCCTGCTTAGAAGTTAAGCTCACAGGTCTATAATTTTCAGGTAAGGATTTGGAACCCTTTTTTAAATATAAGAACAACATCTGCCTTCCTCCAATCCTCCGGTACAATACCTGAAACAAAGACTCTTGAAAAAGTAAATACAGAGGTTCACTTATTTCCCCACTTAGCTCTTTAAGTACTCATGGGTGAATACCGTCAGGCCCCGGAGCTTTATTTACATTAATTTTCTTTAACTGTTGTAGCACCATGTCTCGAGTCATCCAATCACAAGTTATCCGCAAGTTTTTTGCAGCAATCATTTGCATATCTCGTGCCATAGGATCCTCATTAATATATACCATGGGTCGTCAACCTGGTCCCTACCGCCCACTAGTGGGCGTTTTAGGATTCCAGGTGGGCGGTAGGGATTTCTGAGGCTAAATCCTCTTTTTAAGAGGATTTCTCCTTTTGGGCGGGCGCGAGCGGCTCTGCATGCGCAAGTCTTCAGTGACCGGCAGGAGGAAGCGCTCCCTCCTGCCAGGCCACCTTCTGGACCCCCCGGCATGGCAGAGTTCTAATCAGTCGCGGCGAGGGAGCTCTAACCTCTCTGCTCTGCTTCCTCGCGCGATGTTTGCTGATGCCGCGGGAGCCGGAATATGATGTCATATTCCGGCTCCCGGCATCCGTAGACAGTCCGCGAGGGAGCAGAGCAGAGAGGTTAGAGCTCCCTCGCTGCGTCTGATTAGCCGCCCGCCTAAGTGAAGCCCCACTGGACCCCAGGGACAGATCCACACCAGCTCTCCAGGTAGGGAGGCTGGGTGGATATTTAATATTAATAATTTGTGTGTACATGTGTTTGTCTCTAAGTGTATGTGTGTGTGTGTGTACATGTGTTTGTCTCTAAGTGTATGTGTGTGTGTGTGTATGTGTGTGTGTCTGTAAGTGTATGTGTGTGTGTCTGTAAGTGTATGTGTGTGTGTCTGTAAGTGTATGTGTGTGTCTGTGTCTGTAAGTGTATGTGTCTGTCTGTAAGTGTATGTGTCTGTCTGTAAGTGTATGTGTCTGTCTGTAAGTGTATGTGTGTGTCAGTAAGTGTGTGTGTGTCTGTGGGTCTGTCTGTGCATGTGTGAGTGTCTGTAAGTGCATGTGTGAGTATGTGTATATTTGTGTGTATGTGTTTCAATGTGAGTGTGTGTGTGTGTGTGTATGTGTTTGCCTGTGAGCAGAGTACTTGTAGAATAGAAGAAAGAAGGTGCAGAGTACTTGTAGAATAGAAGAAAGAAGGTGCAGAGTACTTGTAGAATAGGAGAAAGAAGGAGTAGAGTACTTCTAGTATAGGGGAAAGAAGGAGTAGAGTACTTCTAGTATAGGGGAAAGAAGGAGTAGAGTACTTCTAGTATAGGGGAAAGAAGGAGTAGAGTACTTCTAGTATAGAGGAAAGAAGGAGTAGAGTACTTGTAAAAAAGAAGGAAAGAAAAGGAAAAGGAGAGAATTGTTGTTGACTAATAATAGTAAGTGGGCTACCTAGCTCAGCCTTCCTACTGGGCATTGCTATAAGGAAGGTTAAAAAATAGAAAAAAGGGGAAAAAGGTGGGAAGGGGAATTGAGGAGGGAGAGGAGGGGAGCTGACACACAGATGAGAAATCATTTTATGAGCAAACAAAGAAGTCTTCCGATTATCACTGAAAGAGGAGACCTTCGTTTGTTCCTTATGAAAATCGAACCAGATATCAAATATTTAGTCTCGCAGCATCAACCTCAAGGATCTCATTAATCACTAGTAAAGGTAAGTTCAATTTACTTTATAGCTTCCTCATTAAACTTTATAAAGTTAAAAACATTATAAACATGCATAAAGTAGAAATAAAAAGATAAATGTACGTTCATTTATGTATTTTTTAAAACACCCTCCTTTCTAAAAAATATTCTGCGCTTGCGCGAAAACTGGTGGGCGGTAAGGAAATTTTTCCATCAAGAAAGATGCATTAGTGGGCGGTAAGTGGAAAAAGGTTGACTACCACTGATATATACTGAACAAAAATAGTTATTTAAAATTTCTGTCTTTTCCTGGTCTTCATTAGTTAACAGACCCATCTCTGTTTCCAGTGTACCTACACTTTCATTTTTGTTTTTTTAGAATTGATGGGGTTGGTTTTGCATTCTTTGGCTATCAATTTCTCATTTTATAGTTTAGCCACTTTAATTGCCTTTTTGCAAGCATTATTGGCTTCCTTATATCTTATATAGGATGCCTCTGATTTGTCCAATTTAAATGCTTTAAATGCTCTTTTCTTATTTTTAATTTCTTGTTTTACTGCTCTACTAATCCACATTGGTTTCAATGTGTTTCTTTTATATTTATTAACCAATGGTATATACTGAGAAATGTACCTTCCTAAGATTTGTTTGAATAGTTTCCATTTATCCTCAGTGTTTTTATCAGTCGATATGTTGTAGAGCTGCCCTAATCTTATTGACAGGCCCGGACTGGCCATCGGGCACAGCGGGCAAATGCCCGGTGGGCCGCGGTGTCCGTGGGGCCGAGGCCGGCAGGGGAGGTCCCAGGATCTCCCCTGCCGGTCTATGCAGGGCCGGCACTCTCCTAGCGCCGGCCCCGCTGTTTGCCACGACGGGCCGGTGGGGAGATCAAAGATCTCCCTGACCGGCCCACACGCGGCCGCCGGCGGGGAGGGAGGGAGACAGCCAGCCAGGCTGGAGAGAGGACCCGGCGGAGCTCTAATTTGCGGCTCCGCCGGGATCCTCTCGCGAGATCCGACGCGTTGCCATGGCAACGACCGGATCTCGCGAGGAGTTCACTCACCCACGAGGACCACCAGGGAACACTGCCTCCCCGCCTCCAGTCCCAGCGTGCCGGTCCCCCCCTCCCAGGCTAAAGGTAAGAAGGGAGGGGGGGAATAATACCTGTTTTTTTTTTATTATTTACCCCCCCTACATACACACAATAACATTTATACAGCACTCTCACACCCATCACACACAGCACTCTCTCACACCCATCACACACAGCACTCTCTCACACACACAGCACTCTCTCTCACACAGCACTCTCACACCCATCACACACAGCACTCTCACACACATCACACACAGCACTTTAACACACACAGCACTCTCTCTCACACAGCACTCTCTCTCACACAGCACTCTCACACCCATCACACACAGCACTCTCACACACACACAGCACTCTCTCTCACACAGCACTCTCACACCCATCACACACAGCACTTTAACACACACAGCACTCTCTCACACCCATCACACTCACAGCACTCTCACAGAGCACTCACACACCCATCACACTCACAGCACTCTCACAGAGCACTCACACACACACAACACTCTCACAGCACTCTCACACCCATCACACACAGCACTCTCACACCCATCACTCTCACACCCATCACACACAGCATTCTCTCACAGCACTCTCACACCCATCACTCTCACAGAGCACTCACACACACACCGCACTCTCACACCCATCTCACATACCCATCTCACACAGCACACTCACATCCATCACTCACACACAGCATTCTCACACCCATCACTCACACACGGCATTCTCCCATCCATCACTCACACACAGCATTCTCACACCCATCACTCACACACGGCACTCTCACACCCATCACTCACACACGGCACTCTCACACCCATCACACACCGCACTCTCACACACACATACTGCACCCCTCACACACACACAGAACCCCCCCAACACACTGCACCACAAACATACACAATACTTCCAAATATATATATATATATATATATATATATATGTATACACGCACACACTACACTCTTAAAGGACCACTCTAGCCACCCAGACCACTTCAGCTTAATGAAGTGGTCTTGGTGCTAGGTCTTTCTAGGGTTAACCCATTGTTTTATAAACATAGCAGTTTCAGAGAAACTGCTATGTTTATCAATGGGTTAAGCCTTCCCCCAAAGCCTCTAGCAGCGGTCTCATTGACAGCCGCTAGTGGTGCTTGCGTGCTTTTCACTGTGAAAATCACAGTGAGAGCATGCAAGCATCCATAGGAAAGCATTATAAATGCTTTCTGTGACGAAGTGCCCTTCGCCACTTGGTACTGGAGAGGCCTGCTTGCCATCCTCCTCCCCTGTGACTATGACTCTTTGATGTATTTGCCTTTAAAGCCCCTATTCTACCTTCAGACAGACTATTTATGTAGGCTGCATTATTTATATTATGTTTTAGTCACCCTGTACCCATTATAGGTGCAGGGTGTGTGTAATGTAATTGTTTATAGTGTGTGTGTATACTGTGTAATGTATTGCCTGCTCTCTTGTATTGCTGAGGTTTGCTACCAACTAGGTGGGTTTGGCTATGGAGCTGGTCTAGTGCCCTCTGTTGGTAGCAACAGCAATATGCACTACCTGGATTGCAAGACTGGTTCATTTGCATATTCGGGTAGATTTGCATATTGCTAATTCTGCAGGCAGGTGAGATATTTAATGTTAAATATTGTCTCCCCCCACCCCTTTAAAAATGTACCATTGTGTTGTGATAAGTCACTGTGTGTTGCTTGATGTGTTTTGACTGTTTGTGATTTTATTGAGGTTTCACAACAATGTTATTGTGGTGACTGTATTGGCTGGTGTAACGGCTACCCTGGTAGAGAGAGGGTATCGGCCGTTGGAGACGTCCTTTTTCCCTGCAAGCTGCTGTGGAGAAGTAAGCTGGTATAATCCCATTCACGATATCCAGAGTAAAAGTCAGGTTCAGCTGTAGCAGGAGCAGAATAACATTCCCAAATAATCCCCTTCCAAGAACGGGACAAGGCTACGTTTTGCAGGGTCAAGAAGATCTGAGGTCTGGGAAACCCAGCCTGCTTTTTATTAGGAACAAGTACACACAGGACACTCCCAGGGGGAGGATGAAAATAACCAATTACACACAGGGTAACACCCCCACGTCTCCTCCCCTCAGATAAACATATAACATAATTATAACGTACATAAATTTACCCACATTCTGGATGTACCCCAAAAACAGGGGGTACACTTTTAAGTCCAGCACCGCTTAATAGCTACCACTCAGGGGAATAACATATTCAAATTTCACGTCATTCGGTTGTGGGGTTCGGGAGTTATGGGTCTTTGAAGTTTTGACCGACCGCACAGGATTTTCAGCCGAAAAGAGTTCCACAAGTTTTGGCCTTGCGGTCGGTCCCCGTTCGTGAATAAAAACCCCACGAACCCCTTGCCCTCCACAGTAATCCTGCCGTTCGCCTGAATCCCTATGCATGCTTAAACAAAACTACCGAACGGCCGGTCGTTCGGTAGTTTCAGCACGAACTTACGAGCTCCTGGAGGTCTCAGCGGCGTTCGCCTGTTTGCGCATCCGTTTTTAGTTCCATGAGTTCACAGGCAAACACCGCCGTTCGTGCGTAAGATGGCCGCGAACACGTGTAATGTCCCGAAATGGCGGCCACCTATTCTCAGACAAAGGGATTCGTCTGAACCAGGCGAACGGCTGTATTCTCCAGTAATGGTATTCCCTTGCAATAATTTCGCCATTTTCACTGTTTTAGTCCACAGGGCTTTGGTGCTGGTGAAGTCCTGTTACACTGCTCCCCTTTTGTGGAACACCCCGGCAGACCCGGATTGATCCTTTTCGGGTCAACTTGGGGCTGTCCGGTCCTTGGTTAGGGTAATAGTTCTGTTTGTCTGGACAGACCATCGGCATTTCCATTAAATTTGCCAGGGCGGTATTGGATAGAGAAGTTATAGGGTTGCAGTGCGAGGCTCCATCTTAATAAACGTCCATTGTCTCCAGCTACTCTATTCAGCCATACCAGAGGGTTATGGTCGGTGATTAGAGTAAATTCCTGTCCGTATAAATATGGGGTGAGTTTCTTTAGTGCCCAGACTAGGGCCAAGCATTCCTTTTCCACTGCCGCGTAACTCACTTCCCTAGGTAACAGTTTTCTACTGAGATACGCGACAGGGTGCTCGCTTCCATCTTCCCCGACCTGGCTTAGAACTGCCCCCAGTCCATACATGGATGCATCTGTATGGACGACAAATCTTTTGTTAGGGACGGGGGCAGACAGGACAGGTGCATGGATTAGAGCATTCTTTAGGGCTTGAAAGGCGGTTTCACAGGCGGGAGACCACAGGACTATCCTAGGCAAGTTCTTTTTGGTTAGGTCTGTCAAGGGTTTTGCGATGGCGCTATAGTCTGGAACAAACCTCCTATAATATCCTGCCGTCCCCAAAAATGCTAAGACCTGAGTTTTGGTGTGGGGTGTGGGCCAGTTAGCTACCGCTTCAACTTTAGCGGGTTCTGGGCGCTGCTTCCCACATCCCACCCGGTGTCCCAGGTACTGGACTTCGGCCATGCCGAAGTTACACTTCTCTGGTTTCAGAGTCAAGCCCGCGGCTCGAATCTGATCCAGTACGGCTTCGACATGCTTTAAATGCTCTCCCCAGGTTTCGCTATAGATCGCAATGTCATCCAGGTACGCGCAAGCGAAATCCTGGAAGCCATCAAGGAGGCGGTCCACTAAGCGCTGGAATGTAGCCGGGGCGTTTTTCATCCCAAATGGCATGACTTTGAACTGGTACAAGCCAAATGGGGTGACAAAGGCCGACTTAGGGATAGCCTCCTTGTCCAGGGGGATCTGCCAATATCCTTTGCACAAATCGATGGTGGTCAGATAACGCCCCCTGGCAATGCGATCTAATAGCTCGTCTACTCGGGGCATGGGGTAGGCGTCTGTCACGGTTCTGTCATTGAGACGCCGATAATCGACACAGAACCGAGGGGTTCCGTCCTTCTTGGGAACTAGAACCACCGGGGAGGCCCACGGACTGTCCGAGGGCTCTATCACCCCCAGTCTTAACATTTCTTGAATCTCCTTCCTCATCTCCTCTTTTACTGCCTCAGGGATCCTATAGGGGGTTTGTCGGAGAGGGGTTTGTCCTGGGGTCTCTACATAGTGGGTTGCTAAGGGGGTGTACCCGGGCTCTTGGGAAAACGTCAACCCTTTCTCAGTCAGCAGCTGTCGGATCTGTCCCTTTTAGGCGGGAGTTAACCGCTCCCCTAGCTGTACGGTATTGAGGAGGGTTTTAGGTTCTGGGTTAGCTAATAGGTCGGGTATGGGTAAGCTGTCAGGGTCTTCGGCAGCGGGTATGCATATGGCGGCTATATCCTCGGGTCTTTCCTGATATTCCTTTAGTAGATTTACATGAAAGGGCTTCCGGATCCTTTCATCTTTGTTGCTGGCGATTACGTAGGTGGTGTCACAGACTTGTGCTACCACTTTGTAAGGGCCCTGCCAGGAGGTCTGGAGCTTATTCCCTTTGACAGGTCTAAGTACCAGCACCTTCTGGCCTACTTGGAAGGTTCTCTGGCGGGTGCCCTGATCGTACCAACGTTTCTGGTGCCCTTGGGCCGCATGGAGGTGGTCCCGTGCCATCCGGGCTAACTGTTCCATACGGTCCCGCATTTCTAATACGTATGGCACGATGGGTACCCCGTCGTGTTCTGTCTCCCCCTCCCAGTGCTCCCGGATGAGGTCGAGAGGTCCTCGTACTCTCCGGCCATAGAGCAGTTCAAAGGGAGAGAATCCTGTGGATTCCTGCGGCACCTCCCGATAAGCGAACAGGAGGTGCGGCAAGAATCGTTCCCAGTCTCTGTATTCCGCTGTAAAGGTCCTCAGCAATTGCTTTAGGGTACCGTTAAAGCGTTCACAGAGACCGTTAGTCTGTGGGTGGTATGGGGAACTAAGCAGGGACTTAATACCACAGACCTTCCACAGCTGTTGAGTTAGGTCTGCGGTAAACTGGGTCCCTCTGTCGGACAGGATTTCCTGGGGGAATCCCACTCGGGTGAATATCCCGACTAGAGCACTGGCGACAGTGTCAGCCTGGATATTCGTCAGAGCGACGGCTTCTGGGTAGCGAGTCGCATAGTCCACCACGGTAAGGATATATTTCTTACCGGAGGGACTGGGGTTAGGCAGAGGTCCCACTAGGTCGACTGCTACCCTGCTAAATGGTTCCTCGATCACAGGCATAGGTAGCAGTCGAGCTTTAGGGTGATCCCCTCTCTTCCCTACCCGTTGGCATACGTCACAAGTACTGCAGTAACGTCGCACATCCTTCGAGATTCCCGGCCAAAAGAAGGTCTGGGTGATCCTGAAGGTGGTGCGGTTACCCCCTAGATGTCCTGCCAACGGAATGTCGTGGCCAATTCGGAGAAGTTCCAACCGGTACTTTTTGGGTACCACCAGTTGGCGCTTCTGCGAAGGGGCACAGCCTCTCTTTCTGCCTTCAGTCAGTCTGTATAACCTGTCCCCATCCCATAGAAAGCTTTCCCGTCCGTCCCCCCCATGGTCAGCTAATTCTCGATACTTTTGGAGAGTGGGGTCCTCTCTAGTTTCCCTCCCAAACTCCTCTGGGGTGTCCCAAGCTATGGGCCTGCCTATCGTAGTGGGGTGACATGTGGGTGCTTGGCTTACCTGGGTCTCCCGGCCTGTATTAGGATCATCTGCGACACGGGACTGTGAACGGGTGGTTACGGGACAGGCGGCAGCCGGTGTGGGCAAATATGCTGAAGTTAAAGGTCCAATGTCATTTCCCAATACGACCTCGGCAGGCAAGTTGTCCATAATGCCGACGGTGGTTTTTCCTGATCCAACTCCCCAATCTAGGTGTACTCGGGCGGTGGGCAAGCGAAAAACAGCGCCCCCTGCAACCCGAACAGCAACAGTGCGGGTCGACACATCCTCCGGCTTCACTAGGTGTTTTTGGATCAAAGTGATGGTAGCCCCGGTGTCTCTTAGGCCTTGTGCTGTTTGTCCATTCACCTTAACCTCCTGTCGGTGATGTTGTCGGTTGTCTGGGGAAGCAGCTTGTATGGGGTCTGCTTCATACAAAATCCCCAGACATTCTTCAGGGCCCCTTTCGGCTTCCAGACAGTGAGCCGCAGCGGGTCGTGCTGCAGGGGCCTCTGGGCTGGGAGTTGTACGCCTCCAGTTGTTGTTACTGGATCTTAGGGGACAATACCGGGCAATATGTCCGAGGTTGCTGCAGTGATGGCACGTCACCTTTGACAAATCCCGGGGGTAGTTAGTAGTCCCCTGAGGCCGGGGTGGTCCTGGTGGGACTGGAGCTCGAAATTCTGGGCGTGAGACAGCGGCTGGGGCACGTGGCTCTATTTTGTGAGCTTGTCGGGTAGTACCCTGGCTTACTTTCCTTGTCTCGGCATATTCGTCGGCCAGCCGAGCCGCCTCTTTTAAATTGGCGGGGCGCCGATCTCGTACCCAGTCTTGTATGTCCGCCGTCAAATCTTGGAAGAAATGTTCCATTAAGAATAACTGTAACACCTCCTCACCCGTGTGGGCTTTGCATCCTTGGACCCAGTGAGATGCTACTCTCTGTAGTCGGTTTGCCCATTCCATGTGGGAGTCCACAGCTTTCTTTTTGGACTCCCGAAAGCGACGACGGTAGGCTTCTGGGGTTACCGCATACCTGGTGAGCAGTGCCTCTTTTACTTTTTGGTACTGCGTGATTTCCTCTGTAGTGAGTGCTCGGAAAGCCTCATTAGCTTTCCCTGACAGTTTTCCCGCCAGGATAGTGACCCATTGCTCTGGCGGTATGTGATGTAGTGAGCACTGTCTTTCAAAGTCAGCCAAATATCCATCAATTTCCTCGTCATGTTCTACAAAGGCTTTAAATGCAGTAAAGGGAATTTTCGTTACCGTAGTAGTGGGTAGCGGGGTAGGAACTGTCTGGGTAGTGAGCTGTCGGGCTCTTACCAGTTCCGTTTCTTGTTCCCTCTTGGTTTGTATTTCTTCCCTTGTTTCCCGGAACAGTTGGGTTATTAGTTCTGTAGACGTGACTGGATACAAAGCTAACCTCCGCTGCACAATTGCAGTAATCACATCGTCCTCGCTGATGGGTGCCATGGGTTCAGTTACCTCCATGGACCTGTCCATCTCGTCCAGCTCCAGCAAGTCAGCTATCAGCTCCCTCCGTGGTCTGTTGCTGGCACTCCTACCACGATTCTCCAACAGATCCTTTAGTGTGGGTCTTTTCAGCTTCGCATACTGTGACTCCATTCAGTGCTTGTTTGTTGGATAAAAGGACCATCCCACCGCTGCCACCAATGTAACGGCTACCCTGGTAGAGAGAGGGTATCGGCCGTTGGAGACGTCCTTTTTCCCTGCAAGCTGCTGTGGAGAAGTAAGCTGGTATAATCCCATTCACGATATCCAGAGTAAAAGTCAGGTTCAGCTGTAGCAGGAGCAGAATAACATTCCCAAATAATCCCCTTCCAAGAACGAGACAAGGCTACGTTTTGCAGGGTCAAGAAGATCTGAGGTCTGGGAGAACCAGCCTGCTTTTTATTAGGAACAAGTACACACAGGACACTCCCAGGGGGAGGATGAAAATAACCAATTACACACAGGGTAACACCCCCACGTCTCCTCCCCTCAGATAAACATATAACATAATTATAACGTACATAAATTTACCCACATTCTGGATGTACCCCAAAAACAGGGGGTACACCTTTAAGTCCAGCACCGCTTAATAGCTACCACTCAGGGGAATAACATATTCAAATTTCACGTCATTCGGTTGTGGGGTTCGGGAGTTATGGGTCTTTGAAAGTTTGACCGACCGCACAGGATTTTCAGCCGAAAAGAGTTCCACAAGTTTTGGCCTTGCGGTCGGTCCCCGTTCGTGAATAAAAACCCCACGAACCCCTTGCCCTCCACAGTAATCCTGCCGTTCGCCTGAATCCCCATGCATGCTTAAACAAAACTACCGAACGGCCGGTCGTTCGGTAGTTTCAGCACGAACTTACGAGCTCCTGGAGGTCTCAGCGGCGTTCGCCTGTTTGCGCATCCGTTTTTAGTTCCATGAGTTCACAGGCAAACACCGCCGTTCGTGCGTAAGATGGCCGCGAACACGTGTAAAGTCCCGAAATGGCGGCCACCTATTCTCAGACAAAGGGATTCGTCTGAACCAGGCGAACGGCTGTATTCTCCAGAAATGGTATTCCCTTGCAATAAGTTCGCCATTTTCACTGTTTTAGTCCACAGGGCTTTGGTGCTGGTGAAGTCCTGTTACAGGGGTTACTGCTGGGGAGGGTAGGGGTTACTGCTGGGGGTTAGGGGTTACTGCTGGGAGTAGGGGGTTACCGCTGGGGGTTAGGGTACTGCTGGGGAGGGTAGGGGCTACTGCTGGGGGTAGGGGTACTGCTGGGGGTTAGGTACTGCTGGGGGTTAGGGGTTACTGTTGCAGGGGGTTACTGCTGGGGGTAGGGGGTTACTGCTGGGGGTAGGGGGTACTGCTGGGGGTTAGGTTACTGCTGGGGGGTTAGGGGTTACTGCTGGGGGTAGGGGTACTGCTGGGGTTAGGGTTACTGCTGTGGGTTAGGGGTTACTGCTGGGGGTTAGGGCTACTGCTAAAGGGGTACTGCTGGGGGTTAGGGGTTACTGCTGGGGGTAGGGTACTGCTGGGGGTTAGGGGTTACCAAGGCTGGGGAGGGGAGGGGCTACTGCTGGGGGTTAGGGGTTACTGCTGTAAGAATACTGCTGGGAGGGTAGGGGTTACTGCTGGGGGTTTAAATGCTGGGGGGTTAGGGGTTACCGCTGGGGGTAGGGGTTACTGCTGGGGGGTAGGGGTACTGCTGGGGGTTAGGGGTCACTGCTGGGGGTAGGGGTACTGCTGGGGGTTAGCTACCGCTGGGGAGGGTAGGGGCTACTGCTGGGGGTTAGGGGGCTACTGCTGGAGGTAGGGGTTACTGCTAAAGTTAGGGGTTGCTGGGGGTTAGGGGTTACTGCTGGGGGTTAGGGGTTACTGCTGGGGGTAGGGGCACTGCTGGGGGTTAGGGCTACTGCTGGGGGTTAGGTTACTGCTGGGGGGTTAGGGGTTACTGCTGGGGGCTAGGGGTTACTGCTGGGGCGGGTAGGGGTTACTGCTGGGGGGTTAGGGGTTACTGCTGGGGGGTTAGGGGTTACTGCTGGGGGGTAGGGGTACTGCTGGGGAGGGGAGGGGTACTTCTGGGGGTGTAAGGGTGCTGTGTCAGTATACCCCCCCCTCCTTCTTACCTTTAATGAAGTGAGGGGGGGGTGGGGGACGACACACAGCGATCCCTGGTGGTCCGGTGGTGGTAAGCACTGCAGGGGGAGGGCTCTAGGAAGCAGCTCCCCTGTCCTCTCGCGCAATGCTGTGTGGAGCGTTGCCATGGTAACGCGCGGCAACGCTCCATACAGCATCGCGCGGGAGGACAGGGGAGCTGCTTCCTAGAGCCCTCCCCCTGCCTCCCGACACGGAAGCAGAGTAGGCGCCTGCCGTTTCGGGCAGGCAGGCGCCTACTCTGCAGTGATGGCGGACCTGTGGCCGCGTGCCCACAGAAAGGGCCCGGCGTGCCACCTGCGGCACGCGTGCCATAGGTTCGCCATCACTGACGTAAGACCACTGAGAAGCGAATTGCAGTAGTCAAGGTAAGCAGCATGGGCCAGCACCTTAGCTGTGTCCGGCATTAAGTAGTGGATATCAACACAGCAGTGGCAATGAATATGGACACTCTACCAGTATGAGCAGTGGATATTGATACTCTCCCAGTTTGGGCAGTAGATATCTCCCAATACTGGCAATGGATATCGACATTCTTTCAGTACGGGCAGTGAATATTGACACTCTCCCAGTACAGGCAGTGAATATTGACACACTGTCAGTACGGGCAGTGGAAATTATTACACACTCTCTCTGAGTACGGGCAATGAATATTGACACTCTCCCAGTACGGGCAGTGGATATTGACAATTTCTCAGTATGGGCAGTGAATAGTGACACTCTCTCAGTACGAGCAGTGGATATGGAAGCTCTCCCGGTATGGGTAGTGGATATTGACACTCTCCCAGTACAGGCATTGTATATTGACACTCTCCCGGTACGGGTAATGGATATCAAAACTCTCCCAGTATGGTCAGTGAATATTGACAAACTCCCAGTACGAAAATTGGAAATTGACACTCTCCCAGTACAGGCAGTGGATATCGACACTCTCCCAGTACAGGCATTGGATATTGACACTCTCCCAGTACGGGCAGTGGATATGGACACTCTCCCAGTATGGGCAGTGGCTATGGACACTCTCCCAGTATGGGCAGTGGCTATGGACACTCTCCTGGTACGGGCAGTGAATACTGACACTCTCCCAGTATGGGCAGTGGATATGGTCACTCTCCCAGTATGGGCAGTGGATATGGTCATTCTCCCAGTACGGGCTATAAATATTTACACTCTCTCAGTACGGGCAGTGAATATTGACACTCTCCCAATAAGAGCAGTGGATATTGACACTCTCCCAGTATGGGTAGTGGATATTGACACTCTCCCAGTATGGGCAGTGAATATTGACACTCTCCCAGTACAGGAATTGAATAGCGACACTCTCCCAGTACGGGCAGTGGATATTGACAATCTCTCAGTACGAGCAGTGGATATGGAAGCTCTCCCAGTATGGGCAGTGGACATGGACACTCTCCCAGTATGGGCAGTGGATATTGGCACTCTCCCAGTACGGGCAGTGGATATGGGCACTCTCCCAGTATGAGCAGTGGATATTGACACTCTCCCAGTACGGGCAGTGGATATGGACACTCTCCCAGTATGGGCAGTGGCTATGGACACTCTCCCAATATGGGCAGTGAATACTGACACTCTCCCGGTACGGGCAGTGAATACTGACACTCTCCCAGTATGGGCAGTGGATATGGACACTCTCCCAGTATGGGCAGTGGATATGGACACTCTCCCAGTACGGGCAGTGAATATTGACTCTCTCCCAGTATGGACAGTGGATATTGACACTCTCCCAGTACGGACAGTGGATATTGACACTCTCCCAGTATGGGCAGTGGATATTGACACTCTCCCAGTACTGGCAGTGGATATTGACACTCTCCCAGTACGGACAGTGAATATTGACTCTCTCCCAGTACAGACAGTGGATATGGACTCTCTCCCAGTACGGGCAGTGAATATTGACTCTCTCCCAGTACAGACAGTGGATATGGAATCTCTCCCAGTACGGGCAGTGGATATTGACAATCTCTCTGTACGAGCTGTGGATATGGAAGCTCTCCCAGTACAGGCAGTGGATATGGACTCTCTCCCAGTATGGGCAGTGGATATTGACAATCTCTCAGTACGAGCAGTGGATATGGACTCTCTCCCAGGACGGGCAGTGGATATGGAAGCT
>OW240916.1:323200237-323222597 GCA_933207985.1 Pelobates cultripes
CTCCCAGTACGGGCAGTGGATATTGACACTCTCCCAGTACGGGCAGTGGATATTGACACTCTCCCAGTATGGGCAGTGGATATGGACTCTCTTCCAGTACGGGCAGTGGATATTGACACTCTCCCAGTACGGGCAGTGGATATTGACACTCTCCCAGTATGGGCAATGGATATTGACAATCTCTCAGTACGAGCCGTGGATATTGACACTCTCCCAGTACGGGCTGTGGATATCAACAGACTCCAAGAGGAGGCAATGCATAAAAACATTCTTCAGTGAACTCCGTATTCCTACTGCAGGTATCACAGAGGGTCGAACTGTCATTGTCACCTTTGTTGCATTGTTAGCAGTTAAAACACATTCACCATGATTCATGCTTATATTTATAAACTTACTGTTAGCGATTCATGCAGACACTGATTATAACCTTTTAGTTACTATAACAGGTTAAACTAAGGTTTAAATCCTGCTGTTATCAGCCTGGGTGTATGAAAGGGATTGATTGAGATTACAATGCGAATTGTGTGTCTCCATTATTCTGGTCTATATTCTCTGCTGTTAGAACCGGTAGGTTTGGTAAATATGCCGCACTAATCTTTTAACTCTTGTTAATATTTTTATGGTGGAGATTTACACTGTGTCATTTATTGATGAATATGATGTCAGCATTTCCTATTGTATGTGGCATTCAAATTCTGCAGAAAGGGAATCTGCACCTCATTTAACTCAATTCTTTCTTATTCCTTCCTTATTGTTAAATGCATGTCTTTCCTGCACCATATGAATGCTTCATACTACAAGACAGCATTTTATAGGTGCTGACCATCAGCGGCATGTATCCAGAAAAATACGGCTGAACTGGCAGTTCTAGTTTATTCTTAATAACAGATTATATCATGTTCATCATACACAACACAATGAAAAAAATATGTTTAATTTGAGACTGCTGTTAAAAATGAATGGCTGTCCTCAGACCTGTAATTAATTGTCAACTCTGGGGAAAATGTATTTGTCGGTGCGCTTAGAACAAACCTGCTCAGCTGCCATATTACATTCCACAGCTAACGCATTATCTCAGATTCTGTGTACAGCCACGCAGAGTGCATGTCATCGGCTGCCAATGGGTGGGGGATCCAAGTGGATTAGTCCTAATTAGAGCAAAAAAACACCTCATTAGCCGTCTTAACAGCTGATAGTTAGCTTGTTGTCCACTAGGCCCCTGCCTGCAAGTTCGCTCTCTTGCCTTATCGTGCAGTCAGTTTCCCATTAAGAAGAAATTTGTTTAATCTCTGCCCCAACGTTAACCAGTTTTCAATGACTCAAAGATGTTTGAGGGATTGTCCAAGAAGGCTCCCGGCCAAAACTTTCATCGTTCACATTTCCACGGCTGACGACGTTCTGCCCCCCAGCTGAACGGGCCAATTGCTGGGTTAACTAGATACACCCATTACTCCCAATGATATTATTCCACAGGCCCAGATTGGATTTGGCAAGGTGAGCACTCGCTTGGCACCAAATGATTTCTCAGAATAATAAGTTTAAATAAATCAGCTGTATATGTTAATGTGTTTCATATGCACCATTGATTATGATTATTTATTTATTTATGTATAAAACACGTTTTATTGTTTCTTTTTACTATGCCAGTTATGTATTGAGTCCAATAAAGACAATTTAATGAGGATTTACATGGAGGCTGGTTTATATCACATACAGTGCGAGGACACGGCGAAAGACAGACAAAATACAAACAATAGTGTGAGTGACTTCACGGCGTCTTGGCGACCCAGGTACCGGGTCTCTATAACCTGGCGTTAACCCCGCCTCTCATGCATTCTATCCAGGGAACGTTTTATCCACGTGACGTTAGGCAATAGGATACGTTGCCGTCTTTATTCTGCTGTAAAACCTTCCTCTAAACAAGGTAAATGTACAGGTCATGGGATTATATTGTTACATCAACCAGCATGAGCATCTGTGTGTTCTTATGCAGGAATGTGTTTGTATAGTATTTATGTTTGTTTTGTTTATAAATAAGTTATGAATAAATTATTCCAGCAATTCAGGGAGTAAATTCCTTTCTTTCTGTAATCTCTGCTGATAATTCCAAAGTGAAAGGGAAACTGCACTGCCCAAATACAAAATAAATTTAAAAAATCACTGTTTAGTAGATATACCCACAATTAAGACATGCTTCCATTTAGTTATTTTTCTTTCGGGGTATATCTAAAATCAGCTTGCAAAACATGCATTTCTCTTGTCTTCTGCCTTAGCAAGGCCTCCCCTTCTAACCCCGCCCAGGCTTTCTGTAACTGTCCAATCACAGACATCCCAATGCAGCTCAATGAGAAGTCTTTGCAAGGCGGGTGCTCTGGGCAATGGCTGCTTATTGAGTTCAGTGTAAATAAGCTAACTGAACCAGGACCTGTTGTCTGCCTCACAGCCAGGGAGGTGTAACCAGTGTAATTTTATAAAAGTACCAATTTCTATTGAAATCTGAACTTTTTGCAAAATGAAAAAAAGAGGATACACTCTTCACACATAAAGATTTTCAGCAAGCTAAAGTATTTTAAGAGTCTTTTAGGGGTCTGAGGTGTCCCTTTTAGCTTTGTCTGAGATTTCAATTGTTCTGCGTCTGGACAGAACTTACAGAGCCTCATTGAGAGCAACAGCGTGTTCATTAATGCATTCTTTCTCATTCCCACTTTAACACCTCTGCTGAAAGGCTGTTCCATGCATCCACTATTCTGATTTACAGGCAAACAGCTGGACGTAAACCATTAACCTTCTCCGACTCCCATCAGGACCATTCATGCATCTCTGTTATTTTAAGAAAATGAGAATTCAAAGTGAATTTCAAATTCAAGGTCAAATTAGCTGAACTGGAAACATGCTCCATGTCAGATTGGCTACTTTGGTCTTTGAATATTGAAATTCCCACTTTGGTATATAAATATATCTATGTCTGACTTGAGCCTGCAGTTCGAGGCAAGCATTGTTTTTTTATTTATTTATTTATTGCCATTGCCAGCACATAGAGTTGCAAATACAAGGATTGCCATATTGGCAGAAGAAAATCAGGCCCTCCAGTTATGATGGGATGGCTTTGATTGATGGGAGTTGTTTCCTTTAAAAGCTGTCTTTCTCTGCAGACGATGAAGGATTTGAGGCATGTCTTGAATCAGTTTCCCACGCCAGCTGCTGGCCCGCTGTCTGTACCCCCCACCTCTCCATGATTTAATAAATATATATTGAAAACATTAAATGGGTTCTGAATATACTCCAAATGGAAAGTGAGTCCTGCTTTATAATCTCTTGTCAAACCCTGTTCCATCATGTTGCTAAACTGACCCAAAGCAAACACTGCACTTGATACCTCAGGCTGCGACTTCCTTTTTGTTCTTTAAAACCTGTGCTAATATTTCCAGCAGGGGATCTCTGCATAGGATGAAATGAATTCTGCCTGGCTGGGAAGGGCCGTAGTGCGTAGATTAGATAAGACGATGTAGAAATGTTTCTTGGGCAATGTTACAGTAATAATGGGCGATACATTGTCCGCAAGGACTTGTGTTTATGATATCTATGTCTTGATCTTCGAGCAGTGACACCAGGATTAGAAGGAAGCTGTACGAGTCCAAGATGATTGAAAATTTGCTAAAAAGTATCTAACAAAGTGCTGAAAGTCATAGGAGAGAATAGCAGGTCCTTGTTGTGTAATGTGTCTATAGTTCAAAATTATCTTGATTTAACAAAATTTGTTCTCTTTTTTTTTTTGTCTTTCTTGTAGCTCAATATTTTGATGCAAAAACAGAGAATAAGAAACCCAACAGCTTTCTGTTCGGTAGTCCCTGCTCAAGTCTCAGAATAGTTTGGCTCATTTGTACCATTACTGAGAGAACCTGCAGTTGCTAAGGCCAGTAAGATTTTGTCATGTATAAAGAGGGCATACATTTTGGGCGCCTGTTCTAAAGAAGGATATCATGGCACTAGAAAAAGTGCAGAGACGAGCTACAAAATTAATAAAAGGAATGGAGCATTTAGTTACAAAAAGTTTGGAAAAACGGCGCCTCAGAGGGGATATGATAACATTATACAAATATATTCGGGGCCAGTACAAACCATTATCTAGAAATCTATTCATAAACAGGGCTATACATAGGACACGAGGTCACACATTTAGGCTGGAAGAAAGGAGATGTCATCTAAGGAAAAGAAAAGGTTTTTTTACAGTAAGAGCAATAAGGATATGGAATTCTCTGCCTGAAGAAGTGGTTTTATCAGAGTCCATACAGAGGTTTAAACTGCAATTGGATAAATACTTACAAAAACATAACATACAGGGATATAATTTCTAATTAGTGGGGTAATAGCTGCTTGATCCAAGGAGACATCTGACTGCTATTTTGGGGTCAAGAAGGATTTGTTTCCTAGTTTGTTGCAAAATTGGAAGCGCTTCAGACTAGGTTTTTTGCCTTCTTTTGGATCAACAGCAAAAACATATGTGAGTAAGGCTGAACTTGATGGACGCAAGTCTCTTTTCAGCAATGTAACTATGTAACTAACCTTACCTATCACACTGATCCCACCAATAAGGACAGTACAGATTCGGAATGACAGGAAGTTCTCTCTACATGACAGATGGCGACTCCGGGCGATCGGACAATATTTTGATCACTGTGACATTCTCTTGTTCAGTCTAATGGTATCAGGTCCTTGTCCCCTCGCTCACCTACCTTGCGCTCCCACGTCGCATCTCTCACTCACTCCACGAGGATGCCGTGTCGGAGCGCACTCCTACCCCCCCCCCCCAGGCAGCCCGGTCGGTACAATCACCCAAGTCGACCGTTCACGTTCATGCGAACAGCACCTATGTAAAGCTGTCTATCATACATTAAGCTGTATGCTGCACAGTAAGCTGTATATCGAACATTAGAAACATAGAATGTGATAGCAGATAAGAACCATTCGGCCCATCTAGTCTGCCCAATTTTCTAAATACTTTCATTAGTCCCTGGACTTATCTTTTAGTTAGGATAGCCTTATGCCTATGCTTAAACTCCTTTACTGTGTTAACCTCTACCACTTCAGCTGGAAGGCTATTCCATGCATCCACTACCCTCTCAGTAAAGTAATACTTCCGGATATTATTTTTAAACCTTTGCCCCTCTAATTTAAGACTATGTCCTCTTGCTGTGGTAGTTTTTCTTCTTTTAAATATAGTCTCCTCCTTTACTGTGTTGATTCCCTTTATGTATTTAAATGTTTCTAGCATATCCCCCCTGTCTCGTCTTTCTTCCAAGCTATACATGTTAAGATCCTTTAGCCTTTCCTGGTAAGTTTTATCCTGCAATCCATGAACCAGTTTAGTAGCCCTTCTCTGAGCTCTCTCTAAAGTATCAATATCCTTCTGAAGATACGGTCTCCAGTACTGTGTACAATACTCCAAGTGAGGTCTCACCAGTGTTCTGTACAATGGCATGAGCACTTCCCTCTTTCTACTGCTAATACCTCTACCTATACAATCAAGTATTCTGCTAGCATTTCCTGTTGCTCTATTACATTGTCTGCCTACCTTTAAGTCATCAGAAATAATCACCCCTAAATCCCTTTCCTCAGATGTTGAGGTTAGGACTCTATCAAATATTCTGTACTCTGCCCTTGGGTTTTTACTTCCAAGATGCATTATCTTGCACTTATCCACATTAAATGTCAGTTGCCACAACTCTGACCACTGAATCATTTGTCATTTGGCTTATCCCTCCTGGAACATCAACCCTGTTACATATCTTAGTATCATCGGCAAAAAGACATACCTTACCATCAAGACCTTCTGCAATATCACTAATAAAAATATTAAAGAGAATGGGTCCAAGTACAGATCCCTGAGGTACCCCACTGGTGACAAGTCCAAGCTTCAAATATATTCCATTAACTACAACCCTCTGTTGCCTGTCACTCAGCCACTGCCTAACCCATTCAACAATATTGGAATCCAAACTTAAAGATTGCAGTTTATTGATAAGCCTTCTATGTGCAACAGTGTTAAAAGCCTTACTGAAATCTAGGTAAGCAATGTCTACTGCACCACCCTGATCTATAATTTTAGTTACCAAATCAATAAGATTAGTTTGGCATGATCTCCCTGAAGTAAATCCATGTTGTCTCTGATCTTGAAATCCATGTGTTTTTAGATGTTCAACAATCCTATATAATATTTAACATGGTTTCCATTACTTTCCCCACTACTGAAGTAAGGCTTACTGGCCTATAGTTGCCCGACTCCTCCCTATTACCTTTCTTGTAAATGGGCACAACATTTGCTAACTTCCAATCTTCTGGGACTACTCCTGTATACCATTCATTAAGCTGTATACCGTACATTAAGCTGTATACTGTATAGTAAGCTGTAGTTGTTCATAGTGTCCCTTTAAGGAGAAATAAAACTCTTGCACGTGATAAAATGAATGCTAATGTGTCATTATTTTTTATACATCAAATGTCATTGCTAAATATAGGCATCCAGGCGTCAGGGATGATATGTACCAAATAAATGGTCACTCATGCGATGCTTGGTTTATAAGGATCCCTTGTGTGGTGCTCGGTTTATAAGGATCACTCATGCGATGCTCGGTTTTTAAGGATCACTCGTGCGGTGCTCGGTTTATAAGGATCCCTTGTGCGAGGCTCCGTTTATAAGGATCCCTTGTGCGAGGCTCCGTTTATAAGGATCCCTCATGCGAGGCTCGGTTTAAAAGGACCTCTTATGCGAGGCTCGGTTTATAAGGATCCCTCATGCGAGGCTCGGTTTATACAGATCCCTCATGCGAGGCTCGGTTTATACGGATCCCTCGTGCGAGGCTCGGTTTATACAGATCCCTTGTGCGAGGCTCGGTTTATACAGATCCCTTGTGCGAGGCTCGGTTTATACGGATCCCTCGTGCAAGGCTCAGTTTATACGGATCCCTCGTGCGAGGCTCAGTTTATACAGATCTCTTGTGCGAGGCTCGGTTTATACGGATCCCTCGTGCAAGGCTCAGTTTATACGGATCCCTCGTGCGAGGCTCAGTTTATACGGATCCCTCGTGCGAGGCTCGGTTTATACGGATCCCTTAGGTTAAAGAAAAAAACAACCATAGAGAATGCAGTAAGAACTAAACATACAGGAAAACCGGGGGGCAATTGATAATGCTTAGGGCAATAAATGGATTTATAGGCAATATGATAATATGCTAAAACATAATGTTGCTCGGTTTTAATAGTTCTACAACTCCCAGCACTACCAGACATAGCAGCTTATTTCAGTAAGGGTATCTGTCTGTCCACAGACATGACTGAACACTAAGCATTCAGTACATCCCGCTGTGTTCACGTTTCCAGAGCTTTCCTGGCGTTGCAGCACAGATCACCCGCTGCCTCTATAAAGATTATTTCTGGGCGTTTGGTGTCAAATTTAACATTTCCTCAGTACAGAAATTCCATGTTGAACACTTCAGCAGCAGAGTAACATTCAGGGAACTCATAGGAAATCCCTTCATTTTATCTTGCCTTTATTAGATTATAGAATATTTATTTTAAAAGAACCTTCAGCTTGCTGAAATGCTTTGTGTGGAGAGTGTGTCCTCTTTTTTTTTTTTACTGATTTCAATAGAAATTGACATTTTTATAAATGAACCTTGTTACAGCCCCCTGGCTGTCAGTCAGACAGCAGGTCCTGTTACTTCCTGGTTTGGTTAGCTTATTTGCACTGAACTCAAGCGGAGACTTCTCATTAAGCTGCATTGGGAAGCCTTTGATTGGACAGCCACAGAAAGTATGGGCGGGGTTAGGTTGCAGACAAGAGATCTGCAGCTATTACAAGCTGTTTTTAGATATTCCTTTTAATAAACAGTGCATAAATAAAGTATGCTTTCACGGGGGTATATCTACTAAACGGTGAATTTTATTTTTGTATTTGGGCAGTGGAGTGTCACTTTAAGGATGAAGTAAAATGTTCATGCCCTCGCACAGGGATAATTGAATCAGCGAATAGTTATTATTATTATTATTATTATTATTTGCATTTAGCTAGCACCAACACCCCCCACCCCCCCTCCCCCTGGGGTCAGCGTTACAATTATAGAAAGTGGATATTTGAAGAAAGCTTGCTCAGACGGGCAGGTAGGTGAGGTAGGCGGATGTGTTTCTTTGTCAAGTGGCCTGAACCTGGTTTTCTAAGGCAGTGATGTTACCACTGCTGTAATAATATTAATAACTTTGGGTTCCAGGCTGGATTCCACGTGCCCAGTCAATGGCCCGGCTACAAATGTCTGTTCAGGGTAGCCTGTGTCTGCGTTCTGCTATTATCTATATGATTCTTGTGGTGAAAGTAACCTCGTCACTGGTTCTTGGAGGGGCCTGTTTGCCAGCCTCCTACCCTATGACTATGGTCCCTGTGATAAACCTTGGTTAAAACCACTGTTTGTGCCTTTTGGACTTGAATGGCTACACTTCGAATTCTCGAAGCGGCACTTCAAATTCTTGAACAACCGCATGAACCAGAGACCACCCTGGAGCTTGATAACACCTATTAACAACTTGGAACGTTTCTCAACGCAGTGTTCTAATTGTTCGTCTGGGTGGCCGCAATTCCTATGGACAAATCTTGTTCGCATGAACGCAGGCAGCAGTGTTTGTGCATGAATCTCATGGAACTAAAATCAGATACAGAAACTCCCAAACACCGCTGGACTTCCATCATCGCCTGCGTTCGGTTCTATACAATTTAGAAGGGCACTGTTCAGTGAAATCATATGTCTGGATGAAGGGAACAAGCTCCAGGGTAAGACTATTGACTCTGTTCGGTCGTTTGTTCATTTTCAAATTACCGAACTAGACCGACCACAAACCCTGATTCTCTGGAACTGTTTTGGGCATGGGACCATGCCTGCGGTCGGTCAAATAAATGACTTCCATAGAATTCCTGAACCCCTGAACTGATCTGGGTGATTTGGTCACCCAGATCAGGGCTATCGGGTGATGTAACATTTGTGGGAATATTATGTGTTTTGGGGTACTCTTGGAGTTTTATAATAATGTGTTTTTTTTTCTGCCTGGAGATAATTGAGTTAATACAGTATCTGCCTCAATTATCTCCCAGGCAGAGGGGAGGGATTGAGTGCTGTGTGTGAGTATCGTGCCTTGTAACCTTATTGTTATTGGTTGTGGTGTTGTAAATCAGTCTACCATCAGGTCGATAAAGGCGTACTTATTAAAAGTATGGCACCATTAAAATCAGTTCCTCTTCATCCTCAACATAGAGCCTCTTCTCATGTGTGGGGGGGACAGCTATATTCACTTTGGGGATTGCTATACTCATTATACTCCCCTGGGTTCTAATCACAATCTCTTATAAGAGCTGTTCCTGCTATACTTTCTGGAGTAGGAGAGTTTCACCCACTGGAAGCTGGATCCTGGTCCTGGGTCCAGGGTGGGTGGAGGACGGCGAGACACCAGTCAAGCTTCGACAGTGCTTATGGTGTCTGATGGAGTGCTTGGAGTCCTCGATAAGCACTAGGAGCATCAATTGATGCGATCCGTCAATTCTCAATGAATTCCAAACAAATTGCTACAGGCAGCTGGTCCAACCACTGGTCTCCACAAGAATCAGCATGGTAAATGGAAAAAATAATGTTTGCTGGAGATTTCAGAGCTGCCATAAACTGTAAATGTTTGTTTGCCATGGAGAGTTCAGCGTCAGTGGGAATATCATCTAACCTGGTGCAAACGTCACCCAATGAACACTAAGTGCAATACAGCCAAATCTATTAGCTCAGACTGTTAACTTTCTGTACTCATTGTTAACGGGAAAAAAACTAATATTAAGATAAACACAGCAAGGGATAAGGTTTATATAGACAGCACTTTAGGTGGGACTAGAATGGTTTGCTAAATAAAGAGCAATCACCATGGAAACAAATTAGACTTTGCAACCAGAATAGATCTTTTTTGCTTTGATAATTCCCCTATTTCTGATATAATGTAGGTGCCGAGGCTGAGCCAATGTGATGATTTCAGTGTCAGTTTGTATACAGGTATTTACTGCTGGCTAATTCTACTGACGTCCGGCCCGTCTCCCGTTACTGACTTTGCCGTTTCATTCTAGATTACCTGAGTACCCGCCGTGCCCACTCAGCTTGGAGAATAGGTGCCGTATGAAGATGTTATATTATTTCAATGAAATTACCAATTAAACATTTAACAAAAATGAGTCACGTTCCCTCTGCAGAGAATAGTTTTCATGTTTTAATTGATAATATTATTTTGTGTATATTTAATAAACCAATTGCGAGATCCCTGGTCTATTGTAAATACCACGTTTACCCAATACTAGAATTCTCTGCCCTGTGTCTTTACTCCAGTTTAGTATTTTCCATAAAGCAATCTCTGTGGGTCCATGCAGTGTCTCTGTGTGTGGCACTGAATCAAATCCGAGCTTACTTTATCATTAGGAGCCCCTGCTTGAGATGCATCAAGCTGTGTCCGGCGTTGCCATGCTGTGATGTGTAGGTTGGCATCAATCAATGTGCTGAGCCTCTTACAGGTATTTCAGGAGACGGCATTACATCCTATTTGATGCTCGAGCGGTACTGGAGTGGGGCTGCCTCCACTGCTAAGATTAACACCCTGACTGCATCGATTATTTAACCGACTATCCTCTACGTTAAATATATTTTAATCCCAGTATGAACTTTTCTTTCTTTTTATATTTCATGTTTTAGTAAAATCTACAGTTGTGCTCAAAAGTTTGCATACCCTTGGAGAATTGGTAATATATGGACCATTTTGTAAGAAAACATTAGTGAGCAGGCAAAACACAGCTCTTTTATTTCTTATGGGATTCATATTCAATGGAAGGTTATAACAGAATGGCACAATCATAAAACAAAACATGGCAATAAAATAAAAAATGAAATGACCCCTGTCCAAAAGTCTGCATAACCCCCTTAGCATCAATGTTAGCATGCAGTCTTTTGTAATAGTTGTCTATGAGGCCCCTAATGCTTGCAGGTGGTTTAGCTGCCCATTCGTTTTGGCAAAATGTCTCCAGGTCATGGTCGTTTTGCATGAACCGCACGTTTGAGATCTCCCCAGAGTGGCTTGATGATATTAAGGTCAGGAGACTGTAATGGCCACTCCAGAACCTTCACCTTTTTCTGCTGTAACCACTGGAGGGTCAACTTGGCCTTGTGCTTAGGACCATTGTCATGCTGGAAAGTCCAAGAGCATCCTAGGCAAAGTGTCTGCCAGTATTTTCTGATATCAATTTTCACAAGACTTCCCGTGCCTTTAGAGCTCACACACTCCCAAAACATCAGTGAGCCACCACCATGCTTCACAGTGGGGATGGTATTCTTTTCACTATAGGCCTTGTTGACCCCTCTCCAAACATAGCACTCGTGGTTGTGACCATAAAGCTCTATTTTGGTCTCGTCACTAGAAATTACAGTGTGCCAGAAGCTTTCAGGCGTGTCAAGGTGTTGTCGGGCATATTGTAACCGGCTTCTTTCTGGCAACTTGACCATGCAGCTCATTTTTGTTCAAGTATCCTGTGTTCTCCTGGTCTTCGTCCTGTGTCCTCCTGATCCTGCGTTACTGTGTCTTCTTGGTCCTTCGTTCCTCTACCCTCCGATCCTGTGTTCTGGTTCCGTGTTCTTTGCTTTATTATCACTGATCCTGACCCTGCAGCCTTGTTTATTTATTCTGCTTCTGATCTTGCTTCCTGGTGTCAGTATATTAGTCTTGTGACTCTGGATCTGTGCCCTACCTGCTACTTGTGGTAACTGCACAATCCTGCCCTTATACCAAAGGACTGTTCCAGTATATGTTGCCTCCACGATTCGTGCTTATTCTGATTTATGGTATATATTTTGTGGCATTGTGTATATATATTGTTTTGTTTTGTCTTTTGGTTCTCTGTAAATATATATATATATATATATCTTGATTTACCCTATTCATTTGTGTCTTGGCATTTATTTCTTTGCTGTATTGGTTCCCACATTTAAAGTGACAGTGCTGTTCCAGGGCAGCACCTCTTCATGTCATTACATAATGATCTGGCCATTCGGAACCAGCAGAGAATAATGTCTAGGATCACGATGGATAAAATTGTTGGTATTAACGCTGATTCACAGCAAGAGTATGCTCTCATTAAGACTTGTTATGGACAAATCCAGCGGCAGATAGAAAAGGCCTCTAATTTATGCTTGTCTACTATAGATGTCTCCTGTCAAATCCAGAAATCTGTGTTATGTGGACTTAACACTGAACTGCAAACTTATCACAAACAAATATATGACTCTTTGCTTTCTCAATTACCTGATTGTGAGAAATGGTTGAGAAAGCCTCCTGTGATAAGTAGAGTTTATGAGCTTCTCCGTGTGTCTCTTAAAGAAACATCACGTAAAAAATCCTTGTCATATTTGCAAAAGCAGTTAAGAGTAATGTACAATAGTTACACTGCCTTGTTACCCGAAATTCATTTTCTTATTGTTCTGATACAGGAAAGGATGAGTGTATTTATGCCTGATAATTGTTTATTTACCCTTTCCTGATTTGCACAGCATCCCTAATCCTCATAACTCTGACTTAGACAAATGGCTTGTTGATCCTCCCGATTGCAAAACCGAAGTTCCTCATGAATTTAAAGCTGAATGCTTTCCAGCCCAAACTCAAGACAACGATGTTGAGGGGTTATATAGCACTGGCGATCCCCTCATGGACGGGGTCTTTGATGAACTGGGTGCTCGTTGCATAGCAGATTTGGAGGACAAGCAGTCTGAATGTGAAGGTAGTACCAGTACGCAGTTTCCTAATATTGTCTCGATACCAGAGACCCATAGTGCCCTTATACCACCGTCTCTTTTCTGCAAGATCCACCGCCTATTCCCAGAGTGAGAATACCGACTAGCAAGATGAACGCTCTCGACACCATTCAGGAGGGTACAAGTCTGGTCAAAGAGTATCTCAAGCAAAGTCTGCCCAGACACGAAGCAGAAACAGACTCACCTGAGACAACAACCAGAGATACTAATTCCTCCCTCACAGTGCCAATTGAGGAGACCACCAGTAACCTTGACCAGGTGAGTGGATCTGATCTTGATATCAGTCCCGCAAAGGACAATACAGTTTATGCTCCAAGGGAAAATACTGACTCTATAGAACCAGAGGTTCCAATTTCTCCACCTCTTCCCCAGTCATCCTACAAATTTGACTCCGATCAAATAGACATGGTTGAGTCATCTAATACTGGAGACTTGAATATGGAAGAGTCACCTATAAAATTTGCTCCGGGCGATGCAAGTGACAAGGCTGGACCATTGAAGTTGGAAACCAATCTCGTTGAAGGTGATCCTCCTGTCAAAAGGCGACCACGTAGGAAACGTGGTAAACGACCTATTTCTTCCAAAACACTGTCTGAGAATGCTGAAAAACCTAAGGTGAACGCTTCAAAGCAACCAGTGAAAGAGGAGGTTATCGTGCCAAAGGCAGCTCACGACTTTGATGTGGAGAGGTTTGATGATTCCAATTTTAACCCTTCTACCTCGGGGGTTCGAAGATTGGCACCTCTCTTACAACCGCAACTGTGAAAAATGAGTTGTTGCCAAGTAAAGAAGACTGTTATCCTCAAGTGGAATACAAAGAGTCAGACTTGGTGCAACGTGACAAACTCGTGATGGATCAAGCCCAAGAAAAGGATCTAAATGAGACCGGGCTTGTTCAGAACCCACAGTCTGAAGAAGACTCTAGTGTCCTATGTAAGTTTAATACCGTTCTTCAAGTTACATGCTCTGGTAGAACAATTTCTCTACTGCAAGAGGAAACACGAACTACCACACTTTTACCTGAACAAAGCATTGAAAATTCTTCAAATCAGCTGCTTAACCAAACTCCAAATGAAGTGAGTGAAACCGAACAAGAAGGCAACATTCACATATCTGGTACCTGTTCCCTTGATGAAGGAAGCTCCTTCTATCACTCATCAGTTGCCATGATATCTGTCACTCCACCTAAACCTCAGCAAGTATTAAAAGAAGACTCGTCTTCAGTTCAGTGTTTTTCTATGCCACTTAATGAACTACCTCAAGCTGAGCACATTAACAAAGAGAATGATCTAAGGGACCAGGTATCTCTATCTGTTGCAGAGTTATATCAGTTTGAGAGAGAGTCGTCCCTGCTTCGGCTGGCCTCATGCTCCGAGATATTGGGGGAGCCGTTTCTTGATGCATTTCTGCGGTCTGAAGAGGAGGATTCGCAGAGTGCTCCTGATCCTGTACTTGTTAATCTAGGGGATTCCAGTGGTACCTATCCAAGATAACTCAGAGACTGTTCTTTCTACAGAAGTTGCATTGCAGTCTTTATTCCTTGGATCCTACAAGCCAGAAACCAAGTCAGACCCAGGATTTCTGAGTGATGCACCTGTTACCAGCAATGGCCCCAGATCTAGTGGGATGGCACGTTTGTCAGTCACTGGTAATGAATGTTCCTTATCGTATGTGCCTTTAATTTCTGTTTCTGTGTCTGCCCTTCTAATGTTAAATGTTACTCTACAGTCCTTGCTTTTGTATGTTTCTATCCTGCCTCGTTGGTTTCTCCCGTGGGATTATCCACCTCTTATTCCTCCTAAGCCTCCTCCTTGTTTTCCCCACCTGTTTGGGTAACCTGGGTTTTCTTCTGTCACCTATGGGTTTTTTGGGGGGTTTAGAGCGCCAGGAGTTGCTCCTTAGTTAATATGCCCTCATGCAGTACTCACACTCACCACTGTTTCTGTTTGGCACTGTTTCTCATTTCTTTTTGTTAAGCACTTCACCTGGCCCTTGTTTAGCATCTATATATTCTCGTTTCTCCCCTCACTCCCTGCCAGATCTCTTTTCTCCTGTTTCCCCGGTTCCTGGTCCCCTGTGATTCTGGCTCCTGGCTCCTTGATCCTGCATACTGTTCCTTGGTCCTGTGTCCTGCGCCTCCTGATCTTCGTTCCTGTGTTCTCCTGGTCTTCGTACTGTGTCCTCCTGATCCTGCGTTACTGTGTCCTCCTGGTCCTTCGTTCCTCTACCCTCCGATCCTGTGTTCTGGTTCCGTGTTCTTTGCTTTATTACCACTGATCCTGACCCTGCAGCCTTGTTCATTTTTTCTGCTTCTGATCTTGCTTCCTGGTGTCAGTATATTAGTCTTGTGACTCTAGATCTGTGCCCTACCTGCTACTTGTGGTAACTGCACAATCCTGCCCTTATACCAAAGGACTGTTCCAGTATATGTTGTCTGCACGATTTGTGCTTATTCTGATTTATTGTATATATTTTGTGGCATTGTGTGTATATATTGTTTTGTTTCGTCTTTTGGTTCTCTGTAAATATATATATATCTCTTGATTTACCCTATTCATTTGTGTCTTTTTAGCTGATTTAATATATATCCCCTCCCTCTCTAAGCACATAATCTGTTTCTTTTTGTATTCTGTTTGTAGCGTGTTAAGGGGAATATATTGCCATTTATTGTGACCTTCTGTGGCGGAACCAACCTCACCACTGACCACTGGAGGAGCCTGGTCGCCCGCCTCCTGCCGTTGGACTATGGCCCCATGTTTAATACTGTTCTTTTTTTCCTGCAGAAAGGCTGGTTCGTGCCTTTCTGTGGACTGTTAAAGTCACGAACATCGCTGAGTCGCCGACCTCCCTTCTCCTACCTGCAGTTAATTATCCGAACACCGGTCCATTCGGTACTTTACTGTTTAAAACATGCTACCCCAGATAGCTATGCCACGGAGCCCAGCCGTATACTGAAAGACTGAAAGATTTTGGCTCCATGGCGATTGAACTGTATGTATGTGATCTCAGCGCCATTTGGTAATAATGTGCGCTCAGATCTCAGATATCTGGGGATAGGTAGAATGTGTATGTTCTATCTGATAAATGTAACAGTATGTATTTTTATGTCTTTTATTGTCCTTTGTCTGCCATGTGGTTAATGGAGTTTTGCCTCTGTCCTTGGAGATAATTGGATTACTTCCCAATTATCTCCAGGACAGAGAGGAGGGATTGTGATGCATTGTGGGATTGTAAGCTTGTGATTGGTCAATGTCCAATATGTTTCCCAGTCTTCCATCTGGTCCCCTAGGGGAGTGTCCACCAGGTGGGAGACCTGCATAAAAGCCGGGCAGGTAGCCCCAGTAAATCAGTTCTGCTTGATCCTCAAACGAAGTGTCGTCTCGTTCTTGGGGAGAATTGGATTGTATGCTGTTACAGTACGACTGCCAGGAGTGTAAACTGTTTGTATGGCTTTTCCTGTTCGGCTGTTCACAGCATTTGTGTGTTTCCTGTTCGGGAGTTTGGAGCATTCCCCTGGTTCCAGTTCGGGAGATTGGTGAATTCATGTGTTTGCAGTTCGAGAGATTGGTGATTGCAGTAGCTGTCTGTGCATCTGAAAAGGGGAATATCGCCTAAATGGTTTTTAACCTCTTGTGTGCAAAACGGTCCGTTACACCTTCTATAATACAGCTGAACTCCTGGAGATTTACAGACAGTTCTTTTAGAATAATCAATATGTATAGCAGCAAACTATGAATTATTTTTAGATTTTTGGAAACCCTGCAGCTTTACATAAATGTAATCCAGAACTATTTCCCATAGCTCTCCATAGAACATAATCTGAACTCAGCAGCTGCATTTCCTGCAGCTCTCCATAGAACATAAACTGAACTCAGCAGCTCCATTTCCTGCAGCTCTCCATAGAACATAAACTGAACTCAGCAGCTACATTCCCTGCAGCTCTCCATAGAACATAAACTGAACTCAGATTGGTGAATTCATGTGTTTGCAGTTCGAGAGATTGGTGATTGCAGTAGCTGTCTGTGCATCTGAAAAGGGGAATATCGCCTAAATGGTTTTTAACCTCTTGTGTGCAAAACGGTCCGTTACACCTTCTATAATACAGCTGAACTCCTGGAGATTTACAGACAGTTCTTTTAGAATAATCAATATGTATAGCAGCAAACTATGAATTATTTTTAGATTTTTGGAAACCCTGCAGCTTTACATAAATGTAATCCAGAACTATTTCCCATAGCTCTCCATAGAACATAATCTGAACTCAGCAGCTGCATTTCCTGCAGCTCTCCATAGAACATAAACTGAACTCAGCAGCTCCATTTCCTGCAGCTCTCCATAGAACATAAACTGAACTCAGCAGCTACATTCCCTGCAGCTCTCCATAGAACATAAACTGAACTCAGCAGCTACATTCCCTGCAGCTCTCCATAGAACATAAACTGATCTCAGCAGCTACATTCCCTGCAGCTCTCCATAGAACATAAACTGAACTCAGCAGCTACATTCCCTGCAGCTCTTCATAGAACATAAACTGAACTCAGCAGCTCCATTTCCTGCAGCTCTCTATAGAACATAAACTGATCTCAGCAGCTGCATTCCCTGCAGCTCTCTATAGAACATAAACTGATCTCAGCAGCTACATTCCCTGCAGCTCTCTATAGAACATAAACTGATCTCAGCAGCTACATTCCCTGCAGCTCTCCATAGAACATAAACTGATCTCAGCAGCTACATTCCCTGCAGCTCTCCATAGAACATAAACTGAACTCAGCAGCTACATTCCCTGCAGCTCTCTATAGAACATAAACTGAACTCAGCAGCTGCATTCCCTGCAGCTCTCCATAGAACATAAACTGAACTCAGCAGCTGCATTCCCTGCAGCTCTCCATAGAGCATAAACTGAACTCAGCAGCTGCATTCCCTGCAGCTCTCTATAAAACATAAACTGAACTCAGCAGCTTTATCTCCTGCAGCTCTCCATAGAACATAAACTGAACTCAGCAGCTACATTCCCTGCAGCTCTCCATGGAACATAAACTGAACTCAGCAGCTGCATTTCCTGCAGCTCTCTATAGAACATAAACTGAACTCAGCAGCTACATTTCCGCACACAGCTCTCTATAGAACATAAACTGAACTCAGCGGCTACATTCCTGCAGCTCTCCTATAGAACATAAACTGAACTCAGCAGCTGCATTCACACCGGCTCTCTATAGAACATAAACTAAAGACACTCAGCAGCTGCATTCTGCCACGGCTCTCCATAAGAACATAAACTGAACTCAGCAGCTACATTCCCTGCAGCTCTCTATAAAACATAAACTGAACTCAGCAGCTGCATTCCCTGCAGCTCTCTATAAAACATAAACTGAACTCAGCGGCTGAATTCCCTGCAGCTCTCCATAGAACATAAACTGAACTCAGCAGCTCCATTTCCTGCAGATCTCCATGGAACATAAACTGAACTCAGCAGCTGCATTCCCTGCAGCTCTCTATAGAACATAAACTGAACTCAGCAGCTACATTCCCTGCAGCTCTCTATAGAACATAAACTGAACTCAGCAGCTACATTCCCTGCAGCTCTCTATAGAACATAAACTGAACTCAGCAGCTGAATTCCCTGCAGCTCTCCATAGAACATAAACTGAACTCAGCAGCTGCATTCCCTGCAGCTCTCCATAGAACATAAACTGAACTCAGCAGCTGCATTCCCTGCAGCTCTCCATAGAACATTAACTGAACTCAGCAGCTGCATTCCCTGCAGCTCTCCATAGAACATAAACTGAACTCAGCAGCTGCATTCCCTGCAGCTCTCTATAAAACATAAACTGAACTCAGCAGCTCCATTTCCTGCAGCTCTCCATAGAACATAAACTGAACTCAGCAGCTGCATTTCACCGCAGCTCTCCATAGAACATAAACCCCAGACTCAGCGGCTGCGTTTTCACAGCTCTCCATAGAACATAAACTGAACTCAGCGGCTACATTTCCCTGCAGCTCTCTATAGAACATAAAGCTGAACTCAGCGGCTACGTTCCTGCAGCTCTCCATGGGGCGCAGCTGAACTCAGCAGCTACGTGCCTGCAGCTCTCTATAGAACATAAACTGAACTCAGCAGCTGCATTTTGCAGCTCTCCATAGGAACATAAACTGAACTCCAGCGGCTACATTTCCACCCACAGCTCTCTATAGAACATAAACTGAACTCAGCAGCACACATTCCTGCAGCTCTCCTATAAAACATAAACTGAACTCTCCCGGCGGCATTCCCTGCAGCTCTCCATAGAACATAAACTGAACTCAGCAGCTGCATTCCCTGCAGCTCTCCATAGAACATAAACTGAACTCAGCAGCTACATTCCCTGCAGCTCTCTATAAAACATAAACTGAACTCAGCAGCTTTATCTCCTGCAGCTCTCTATAGAACATAAACTGAACTCAGCAGCTGAATTCCCTGCAGCTCTCTATAGAACATAAACTGAACTCAGCAGCTCCATTCCCTGCAGCTCTCCATAGAACATAAACTGAACTCAGCAGCTGCATTCCCTGCAGCTCTCTATAGAACATAAACTGAACTCAGCAGCTGCATTCCCTGCAGCTCTCCATAGAACATAAACTGAACTCAGCAGCTGAATTCCCTGCAGCTCTCTATAGAACATAAACTGAACTCAGCAGCTGCATTCCCTGCAGCTCTCCATAGAACATAAACTGAACTCAGCAGCTTTATCTCCTGCAGCTCTCTATAGAACATAAACTGAACTCAGCAGCTGCATTCCCTGCAGCTCTCCATAGAACATAAACTGAACTCAGCAGCTGCATTCCCTGCAGCTCTCCATAGAACATAAACTGAACTCAGCAGCTACATTCCCTGCAGCTCTCTATAGAACATAAACTGAACTCAGCAGCTGCATTCCCTGCAGCTCTCTATAGAACATAAACTGAACTCAGCAGCTGCATTCCCACCGCGGCTCTCTATAGAACTTATAAACTGAACTCAGCAGCTGCATTTCTGCAGCTCTCCATAGAACATAAACTGAACTCAGCAGCTTTATCTCCTGCCCAGCTCTCTATAGAACATAAACTGAACTCAGCAGCTGCATTTCCTGCAGCTCTCCATAGAACATAATCTGAACTCAGCAGCTGCATTTCCTGCAGCTCTCCATAGAACATAAACTGAACTCAGCAGCTCCATTTCCTGCAGCTCTCCATAGAACATAAACTGAACTCAGCAGCTACATTCCCTGCAGCTCTCCATAGAACATAAACTGAACTCAGCAGCTACATTCCCTGCAGCTCTCCATAGAACATAAACTGATCTCAGCAGCTACATTCCCTGCAGCTCTCCATAGAACATAAACTGAACTCAGCAGCTACATTCCCTGCAGCTCTTCATAGAACATAAACTGAACTCAGCAGCTCCATTTCCTGCAGCTCTCTATAGAACATAAACTGATCTCAGCAGCTGCATTCCCTGCAGCTCTCTATAGAACATAAACTGATCTCAGCAGCTACATTCCCTGCAGCTCTCTATAGAACATAAACTGATCTCAGCAGCTACATTCCCTGCAGCTCTCCATAGAACATAAACTGATCTCAGCAGCTACATTCCCTGCAGCTCTCCATAGAACATAAACTGAACTCAGCAGCTACATTCCCTGCAGCTCTCCATAGAACATAAACTGAACTCAGCAGCTGCATTCCCTGCAGCTCTCCATAGAGCATAAACTGAACTCAGCAGCTGCATTCCCTGCAGCTCTCTATAAAACATAAACTGAACTCAGCAGCTTTATCTCCTGCAGCTCTCCATAGAACATAAACTGAACTCAGCAGCTACATTCCCTGCAGCTCTCCATAGAACATAAACTTAACTCAGCAGCTGCATTCCCTGCAGCTCTCCATAGAACATAAACTGAACTCAGCAGCTGCATTCCCTGCAGCTCTCTATAGAACATAAACTGAACTCAGCAGCTGCATTCCCTGCAGCTCTCCATAGAACATAAACTGAACTCAGCAGCTGCATTCCCTGCAGCTCTCCATAGAACATAAACTGAACTCAGCAGCTGCATTCCCTGCAGCTCTCCATAGAACATAAACTGAACTCAGCAGCTGCATTCCCTGCAGCTCTCCATAGAACATAAACTGAACTCAGCAGCTGCATTCCCTGCAGCTCTCTGCCAGAACATAAACTGAACTCAGCTGGCTGCGTGCCTGCAGCTTTCTCCAGCAGAGGAACAAACTGAACTCAGCAGCTGAACCGCCACGGCTCTCTATAGAACATAAACTGAACTCAGCAGCTACATTCCCTGCAGCTCTCTATAAAGGCAAACTGAACTCAGCGGCTGCGTGCGGCGCTCTCCCGCCAGAACCGCCAACTGGGCACCAAGCGACTGCGTACCTGCAGCTCTCCATAGAACATAAGCTGAACTCAGCTGCGTGCCTGCAGCTCTCCATAGAACATAAACTGAACTCGCGAAAGCTGCGTTCCCTGCAGCTCTCCGCAAAACAAACGGAACTCAGCAGCTTTATCTCCGCGGCTCTCCTTAGAACATAATCTGAACTCAGCAGCTGCATTCCCTGCAGCTCTCCATAGAACATAAACTGAACTCAGCAGCTCCATTCCCTGCAGCTCTCCATAGAACATAAACTGAACTCAGCAGCTGCATTCCCTGCAGCTCTCCATAGAACATAAACTGAACTCAGCAGCTGCATTCCCTGCAGCTCTCCATAGAACATTAACTGAACTCAGCAGCTGCATTCCCTGCAGCTCTCCATAGAACATAAACTGAACTCAGCAGCTGCATTCCCTGCAGCTCTCCATAAAACATAAACTGAACTCAGCAGCTCCATTTCCTGCAGCTCTCCATAGAACATAAACTGAACTCAGCAGCTCCATTCCCTGCAGCTCTCCATAGAACATAAACTGAACTCAGCAGCTGCATTCCCTGCAGCTCTCCATAGAACATAAACTGAACTCAGCAGCTGCATTCCCTGCAGCTCTCCATAGAACATTAACTGAACTCAGCAGCTGCATTCCCTGCAGCTCTCCATAGAACATAAACTGAACTCAGCAGCTCCATTTCCTGCAGCTCTCCATAGAACATAAACTGAACTCAGCAGCTACATTCCCTGCAGCTCTTCATAGAACATAAACTGAACTCAGCAGCTCCATTTCCTGCAGCTCTCTATAGAACATAAACTGATCTCAGCAGCTGCATTCCCTGCAGCTCTCTATAGAACATAAACTGATCTCAGCAGCTACATTCCCTGCAGCTCTCTATAGAACATAAACTGATCTCAGCAGCTACATTCCCTGCAGCTCTCCATAGAACATAAACTGATCTCAGCAGCTACATTCCCTGCAGCTCTCCATAGAACATAAACTGAACTCAGCAGCTACATTCCCTGCAGCTCTCCATAGAACATAAACTGAACTCAGCAGCTGCATTCCCTGCAGCTCTCCATAGAACATAAACTGAACTCAGCAGCTGCATTCCCTG
>OW240916.1:323222697-323242465 GCA_933207985.1 Pelobates cultripes
CGCTACATTTTTCTTTCCCCTCTCCCCCGGGTCCATCTCTCTCTCCCCCAGGTCCATGTCTCTCTCCACTAGGTCCATCTCTCTCCCCGCTACATTTTTCTCTCCACCAGCTCCATCACTCTATCCCCCAGCTCCATCACTCTATCCCCCAGCTCCATCTTTCTCTCCATCAGGTCCATCTCTCTCTCTCCATCAGGTCCATCTCTCTCTCTATCAGGTCCATCTCTCTCTCCCCCAGGTCCATGTCTCTCTCCACCAAGTCCATCTCTCTGTCTCCAGCTCCATCTTTCTCTTCTCCAGCTCCATTTCTTTCTCCCCCAGCTCCATCTCTCTCTCCATCAGGTCCATGTCTCTCTCCACCAAGTACATCTCTTTCTCCCCCAGCTCCATCTCTCTCCACCAGGTCCATATCTCTCTCCCCGAGGTCAGCCCCTTCACAGATACACAGACTGGGCAGCTATGCTGGTGCCTCCCCCCAAATCTGTAGCTGCTGCTCTGTCACATCCTGTTCCTAGCTGCAGATCATTCTGGCAGTGGCTTCTGGTATTCAGTACTCTTTTTACAATTCTTGTTTAGTTTTTCTTGGTTTTTCTGGTTTTCTATTCCATGTCTGGTTTTCTTTATGCTGGGTTTTCTGGGTTCATTCCTGTATTCCGTTCCTGGAATTCCCAGTCTCTTGGATTCCTTTAAATGTTTGTTTTATGTTGCCAAACCCGTTCCTTTTCCATGATTCCTTTTGTTTCAGTTGCTCAAGTTCTCCTTTTTTTGCAGTTAAGTGCCATATGTGCTTTATTATGGTTTATTTGGCAGACATTAGGCAGAGTCGGACCTGCCAAATATGGGGCACATTGACGTTGTGGCAGGCTTATGCAATGTATGATCATATAATGTAACTAAATCCTCATACTTAGTTATTTCTCCTCTTATTTGCCTATCATATCATGTCTTCTTTTAGTTTGTATTCCCAGTCCATGTACTATCCTGTCCAGTCCTGCACATGTAATGTCAATGTTTCCAATGTATTGTGTACATGTTCTGGGTTTAGCTTCCTATCCTTCTCTGGGTCTGGGTTCTATTAGTTCTGTCTTGTTTCCATGTTTGGTGCCTTTCCTAGCCTTGCCTTGTTTCTGTACTGGATACTTTCCTGCTGCAGAGCCTCCCTATCCAGCTCCTGGGAGGTCTCCTTATTTCAAAGCTCCAAGTTCCTGGGATCCGCTAAAGCTGCATCAGGGTCTTGGTATGTGACCGCACGAACGCTGGTGCTCAACACCAGGGCGCGTGCGGTTACCCTGCACCAGACCCTGCTAATCCACTTCCACACTGTGACTCCTACTTTCAACTTCAGGCATACTGGGTCCTGGTCGTCCGACCGCCGCCCAGACTGTGTCTGGGTCCCGGTCACTGGACTGCCACCCTGACATGCTCCTTGCACCTCCTAAGAGTGGGAGGCCCTCTGCAAACCGGCCTGGGCCCCATACACCTATATGGACTGTACCCCCATCAAGGCAGCCCTGGCACTATTTTTCTTAATGTATAAAACTGTCCTGAGAGATATCCCTTTCTTCTAAAAGATCAGATACGATTCCTCGTCATCACTGCTGCATGGATACCTGCAGGTGAAAATGAAAAGCTATCACTGGAAATAAAATCTATCACCGACAACGTATTCTATCGGCATCAGACGCACACTGCACGACAAGTGCCCGTCTTCTCCATTACAATACACTCAGCACCTGCATGGAGTAGCCGCCATAATAAGCAATCAGTTATAATGCTACAGTATGGCTTCCCAGATCAAGTCCATTCCATCTGTTACAATTGCCGGATAATTGGCACAATGGAACACATCTTGCCTGGTTAGACTTTCGCTGTGAGGTGAGGCCTCGCCGCTGTCACAGGGAGAATTAAGATGGATGAGGCTCGTTGTGTTCATATTTTGCGAGCTATTCTGGTTGGCAAACAAGACAAGCAGGAAGGCAGAGCAGTCCAGAATAACAAATCATTACTGTCCCTCAATAAAAGACTCATTAGAAGCACGATGCATCTTGTTCACCTCCCAACACAATCACTATTCGTGCTTTAGGAATGGAAAATTCACCAATATCTACATTCATAAGGAAAGCGCTGTTAAGGAAAATGATTTGAGTTTACATGATAATTTTATTTTCCTGATCAATCACCACAGCAGCAATAATAGGTAATAGCCAATCTATAAATGTAACTGGACAGACAGATACAAAGTACTCAGATTCCAGCTACATGGAGTAATCACCAAACTGTACTGTTCAAATGAACCATAAATTCACAATATGTGAATATCAAAGGCTTTCAGCTCGATTTAAATTAATCCCCTGGTGTGTGAAAACCGGACGTGTTTTAGGGGAACACCCCAGAGAAACAAACGACCTTCAGAAATGACTGGACCATAAACCTGTGTCATTCTACCCTCAGCGTCAATACAAAGCCTGGAGAGCAGCTCCAGATAGCCAGGTCTATCAAATCAAAGACATTAAACGAGCTGTGATGTGTACAACATCACCAACATTACTACATTAACATTAACATCCGCTTAGGTTTCTTCGGCTATTTCAATATTTGGGAAGAGTTAGCAAATGAATTAATGCTGCCATCACAACTGATCAATTTCACCAAATTAGTAAGGGATACTTGATACAAGGAACAGAACACATCTTCATGAATATCCTAATCCAGATTATTCCCACTTTCACAGAGGAAGTGTGAGATCCATTTGACTAATTAATAGAGTATTTACATGTTTTATGTCATTTAAATAAATGCTGTTGTTTCATGTGTGCAATCGCTGTGTTTGTATTTTGTGTATTTTGTTTTCTGCTTGTATTGTAATATTTCAGACCCTCCCAGTGATCCCACAACATAACTCCAGCACTTTGTATCCCTCAACATTTCTTTCAGTTATGAACAAAAAAAGAAATTCTAATTTGAATTAGTTTGTTTTCCCTGAGGAGCAATTGTTACATGAGATAGCGTTGTTATCTTGCGTTACGTGCTAGCTGTGCATCTCATATTCCAATTAAACAGAAGGTTCACTTTTTATATTTTTTTGTGCCATGTACGCGGTATTGAATGGGATGGGTTTTCCCTTGCTGTTTTATGAGTGTGTAACATACATAATTTCAGCAGGCAAGGCAAACGTATAGCAGAACAACAACATTTCATATCTTTGCCAGTTTAACGCTATGAGCACCAGGCAGCGGTGTCGGAAAATATTGGTTGAGCCAGAAGCAAGCATCCTGTGTGCTTTCTGACCTATTCCTGCCATAACTCTCAGCCAATACAACAGCCCTTGGTTTAAACAGATGAACCTGTGGCCTGCGCATTTTTCCCGAATATTAACAGTTAAATAAGGCGCCCACACGGTGCCCGATATGGTATTTAATATATTCTAAAGCATATCAGATCTATCGTTGCTCTAATTCCATCCCAGACTCTGTACTGTCTGTCAGGCACAGTCGTTCTATGTCTTTAGACAGACGTGGTGCCCTGCCTGATTAATGCTTGGTTTTTATCACAGGGAACCAAGCAATGAGTGAATGAGGCCTTAGAAGGCAGCTCAGCCTCTTTATTTGATTTTATTGTTCTGTGGATACATTAGGCATAAGCCTGCAAACACCCCCTCCCCACCCCTCTCCTCCATTCAGTGGTTAGTATTCATTGCTGGGCATCTCTTGTACGATGCCACTAAAACCTTTCTCTCCGTAGTCATCCATATGCATGACACAACGACGCACAAAGGATCTATCAACATGCAACTCTGATCAGAGGCTCTGCCCATACAGTGCCAGGACGCAAGCAAGAACTGCTTGTCCGGGGGTGAGAGGACGCGCCAATCACGGGAATTAGGATCAATTAGGATTGATAATTCTTCTTAAAACTCCAGGAAATGTGTGCTTATTTTATTGCATTACACTTCTTTGCCATACTAAATTGATGAGAATAAAATATTTGCAATAAATCAATTTAAGGTAATTTATGCAGACTGCACATCAGGCAAATAGTATGATAGATAGTGAGACAGAAACCAACCACCCTTCTCCTGCCTGACCCCCTCCCAGAACCAACCAGCTCACTCCCTCATCACCTTACACGTGCTGTGAAAGGTCTACATGGCCACGGGAGGCGCTTGAGAGCTAGTCTCCTGGACATAGATTGTGGGCCCTACTGACCCAGAGCAGGCCAGCCTGAACACTAAAACGTTACTTCTACATTGGCTTTATTCGGTTATATTTTATTGTGTTGTAGCCTATGTTTCCCATACTTTGTATACATGATTTATGTGTTGTTTTTCTCACCGTGAGTTGAATGCAGAGTTGTAAAAGGCTAGACCTGGTTTATAAATAGCGAAATGATCTATAGGACACTACATGGCTGGTATTTTAAGAGTCTTCCATTAGCCAATGTCCATAAAGTAATCAATTCTCAGATTCTGCCAGACCTGTAAGAGGTCACTAGGATAATATTTATAAAATCAGAATGATAGGAGTGAGTGGATATTAGCTGCTACAGAGAACAAGCAATTCCGAAGATTCATAGTGTGATATTGGTGGCCCTCGGAGTGTAGGATCAGACTCATTAATGATTGGGTGATTGTTGGTGGGAAGAGCCTTGCTGACGGTGTGTGCTGCAGTTCTAATTTATCCTCCAGATCCTGGGTGATATCAGTTACAGGAGGGGGAACTAATGGGAGCTGAAGCTGTCATTACAAGAGCAATAAATGCTGATATGTTGCAGTTTATTTACTAAACACAGTATTGTAGTGAATTAAAAAAAAAAAAAAAACTGGGCTAAAACTGAGACTAAATTCCCAAGCTGCAATTCTGTGTTAAAATAAATCCCTCAGTAATTACAAATATTTTACTCAGAATGGAGGGAGTGCTTTGCTCTTTCCACAGTGAATCACAAGTAGGCTATATCCAGGGACGACCAGAAATTAGATTTATAAATTTATAAAAATCTTGCGTACAGTATGTGACTACTCGGTAAAAAAAAACATTTCATGAGCCTTGTACGATCGTCTGTGACTCCCTGTATGAAGGACTGTACAAGCTGGTACATTGATAGATTTAATGACCATACCTAGAGACCACTCATTCAGTAATAAAACTATGTTTGATGGTTAACTGAGGAATAACCACGGATTCGACAGAGTGAAGTCTTCATCGCCCACTCCAGTGTTAGCATTTATCATGTAAATTCATGCAGATTTATACCAGTAATTTCCAGGGAAAGGCAGACATTCTAAACGGAACATCTATCATGGACTTTGGGTTAAAAAAATGGAAAACGGCAGCTTGAGAAGCCAGAAAGAAATTAGAATGGTATATTCATCACGGTCTAAACTACACCAATGGGAAACTATCTGTCAGCTGCCAGTTCATCCAAGAAAAGACCTTAACTTGAAAGGAGTTTATTGGTAAATCATAAAGTGTTTTACTTTTTAAAATATTTTTATAAATGCCGACATATCTTGCGTGGGCTTTCACATGCATCGTCCCACAGCCAGCTGTGACGAAGTGCCCTTCGCCACTTTTGCCTGGAGAGGACTGCTTGCCCGCCTCTTGCCCTGTGACTATGGCCCCTGGGATGTATTGCCCTTTAAAGACATGATTTGGGCATAATGGATTTGTGTTGTGCTGCTGCTGGCCCTTTAAGAACCATCTGGGGACATACTGTGGAGTTACTGGGTGGCCACCATTTCCTGTATCAGAAGCACATGGTGAGAACAATGGATGGCGGCCATTTTAACTCACAGACACTGTTTGGACTTTTCAACACGGTGCCATCTTGCCAGTATTTGGTGCACAGAGACATTGTGCAGTGGTTTTGGACTATACAGCAGGGGACACATTATACAGTAATTGTTTTTCATTTAGCCTGTATATGTTCTGCAGAATCTGCATTAAACTGTATTTTCCAAAGTACTGAACGGATCTGGGTGAATTTTGGATATGTGGTTCACCCAGATCCCCCGGTTCCAAGGATATACTTTTATGGGGTTATTGCATGTTTTGGGGTCCCTGTGATGTATATTTTAGAAGTTATGAATGCTGTAAAAATTGTAATGTTTCTGGCCAGCAGATAATTGAGCTTTGTGTATTGTAGAAACTCAATTATCTAGCCTGGCCCAGAGGAGGAGTTTTGTGTTGCATAAATTGTGAGTTCTGTGTGCCAGTAAATCAGTCTTGTTCCAGCATTAAGCCTTGGCTCATGTTTGGGGGAAGGGATACCTACACTCTGGGGATTGCTATAATCACTTACTCCCCAGAGGAAGCTCTTGCAATAGCTTGATTTGTTCCTGTTCCTGCTCTCTGGGGAAAGAGAGGTTCACCCACTGGAAGCTGGATCCTGGCCTTGGGTCCAGGGTGGGTGGAGACAGCAGAGACCCCAGCGCAGTTGCATCGCTGGAAGTGGGGTCTGCAGTGCTGATGGTGTCGGTTGGAGTGCTTGGAGTCCTCGGCAAGCGCTAGGAGCATCGATTGGCGGAGGTACTCAGTCGGAGTGCCAGCGTTCCGTCACATTTGGTGGCAGCGGTGGGATGGCGTCCTAGTGCGAGGACCAGCAGCTCAGAGACACCGGTAATGTGTGGAGTTACGGATTTATAATTGAGGGCAACGCTAGCCTCTGCGCAGCGCCCCTACCTACAGCAACATGGAGCTAGCAAGACCCTGGACAGCAGCCAGTGAATTGCAAATCCGCCTGTCACAGTGCTATGAGGGTGCTGATTTCATGAAGGAATTAAAGGCGCGGCTGGTCTGGTTTGGCCCAAACCCTTCAGATGAGGTGGTCCATCAAGTGATGCGCATGATGAGTGCTGAGAACCAAGACGCACGGAACTTCGAGTACCAACTGTGGAGTTTGGGGGTATTGACACCCCGTCTCCAGCGACAGAGTGAGTTACAGGGAGAGGAGAGCAGCGACCTCCCTTCCCAGTGGCAGTGCACCGTACAGAGGGAAGAGACAACCGGTCTCTCTCCCCAGCGGCAGTGTCCCCCCCAGGGAGCTGAAGGTGCCATCCTTCCTCCCCGGCGGTAGTGTGTATCCCAGGGAGCTGAAGGTGTCGTCCTTCCTCCCCAGCGGCAGTGTGTGTCCCAGGGAGTTGAAGGTGCCGTCCTTCCTCCCCAGCGCCAGTGTGTATCCCAGGGAGCTGAAGGTGTCGTCCTTCCTCCCCAGCGGCAGTGTGTATCCCAGGGAGCAGAAGGTGCCGTCCTTCCTCCCCAGCGGCAGTGTGTACCCCAGGGAGCAGAAGGTGCCGTCCTTCCTCCCCAGCGGCAGTGTGTACCCCAGGGAGCAGAAGGTGCCGTCCTTCCTCCCCAGCGGCAGTGTGTACCCCAGGGAGCAGAAGGTGCCATCCTTCCTCCCCAGCGGCAGTGTGTGTCCCAGGGAGCAGAAGGTGCCGTCCTCCCTCCCCAGCGGCAGTGTGTATCCCAGGGAGCTGAAGGTGTCGTCCTTCCTCCCCAGCGGCAGTGTGTACCCCAGGGAGCAGAAGGTGCCATCCTTCCTCCCCAGTGGCAGTGTGTATCCCAGGGAGCCAAAAGTGTCGTCCTTCCTCCCCAGCGGCAGTGTGTACCCCAGGAAGCAGAGACCGTCTGTCTCGCACCCCAGCCGCAGGACAAAATATTGAAAGGGGAGACAGTTGGTCCCCCTCTCCACCAGCAAAGAGAGTGTCAGGGAGAGGAGCAGGTTACCCCCTCTCCCCAGCAGCAGTCTACAGTTCAGAGAGAGGAGCTTGTTACACCCTCTCTCCAGCGGCAGCCTAACTCACCAAGGGGAGATGTTAAGCCCCACAACTATGGAGATGGGACCGAAGTCTCTCTGCCAGCCCTACAGGGATGCTGGGCATTCAGCCCAGGTCCCCAGCGGCAGTATAATATACAGGTAGGGGAGACAACTGGTCTCTCTCCCCAGCGGCGGCCTGAGTTCCAGGAGGAGGTGATGGTCAATCCCTCCACCTTACAGCAACCAGCGTCCTGTGGAGTGGGGGCAACCAGCCTCCCCCTCCAACAGCAGCCAGAGATACCGGGAGAGGGGGAAGACAAACCTAACCACACTGGCACAGATGGGACCGCGGTCTCTGTGCCAGTCCTACAGGGAGGCTGGACGGGCGGTCCAGATCCCCAACCAACTCCGCAGGGATGCCAGGAGGAGGAGGTAAGTGAAACTTCCCCTCCCCAGCTACATCCCAACCGGGTCCTGGGGGCAGTGGATGAGCCTGTGATACCCACTGACCCCCTCCCAGCAGAAGAGCTGGCATCTGGGCAGAGCTCTGTTAGCCTCTGCCCCCCCATTTCCCCTGTATCAGAGCCTGACTTACCACGGGTTACCACAGTGGAAGAGCTGGCAGCAGGGCAGAGCGCCGCTGGCCTCTGCCCCCCAAGCAACACCAGCAGTTTGCCTAGCTGCACCAGGGAGACGAGAGTGCTGCGCTGTCCCACTACAAACTTGAACCTACAGGCCAGTACCATTTATTGTGGGGGGGTTACTCTGCGTATTTTTCTTTGTGGGTGGGCTGCCCGACTAATCTAGGTACTGACCGGCAGAAGGTCAGGTACCTGTTTAGTCTTCCCCCCAAAGGGAAGATGTGTGACGAAGTGCCCTTCGCCACTTGTGCCTGGAGAGGACTGCTTGCCCGCCTCTTGCCCTGTGACTATGGCCCCTGGGATGTATTGCCCTTTAAAGACATGATTTGGGCATAATGGATTTGTGTTGTGCTGCTGCTGGCCCTTTAAGAACCATCTGGGGACATACTGTGGAGTTACTGGGTGGCCACCATTTCCTGTATCAGAAGCACATGGTGAGAACAATGGATGGCGGCCATTTTAACTCACAGACACTGTTTGGACTTTTCAACACGGTGCCATCTCGCCAGTATTTGGTGCACAGAGACATCGTGCAGTGGTTTTGGACTATACAGCAGGGGACACATTATACAGTGATTGTTTTTCATTTAGCCTGTATATGTTCTGCAGAATCTGCATTAAACTGTATTTTCCAAAGTACTGAACGGATCTGGGTGAATTTTGGATATGTGGTTCACCCAGATCCCCCGGTTCCAAGGATATACTTTTATGGGGTTATTGCATGTTTTGGGGTCCCTGTGATGTATATTTTAGAAGTTATGAATGCTGTAAAAATTGTAATGTTTCTGGCCAGCAGATAATTGAGCTTTGTGTATTGTAGAAACTCAATTATCTAGCCTGGCCCAGAGGAGGAGTTTTGTGTTGCATAAATTGTGAGTTCTGTGTGCCAGTAAATCAGTCTTGTTCCAGCATTAAGCCTTGGCTCATGTTTGGGGGAAGGGATACCTACACTCTGGGGATTGCTAGAATCACTTACTCCCCAGAGGAAGCTCTTGCAATAGCTTGATTTGTTCCTGTTCCTGCTCTCTGGGGAAAGAGAGGTTCACCCACTGGAAGCTGGATCCTGGCCTTGGATCCAGGGTGGGTGGAGACAGCAGAGACCCCAGCGCAGTTGCATCGCTGGAAGTGGGGTCTGCAGTGCTGATGGTGTCGGTTGGAGTGCTTGGAGTCCTCGGCAAGCGCTAGGAGCATCGATTGGTGGAGGTACTCAGGCGGAGTGCCAGCGTTCCGTCACACCAGCGTATTACTGCGGGCACCACACAAAGTGCAATAGTGATAATGGACTATTCATAATAGCGACCAATAGAATGGAAATGAATTTTACTGTGATCATAACATATCCCCTAACTGTAACACATATGTATCTGTATTTGCACCTGGTAGTCAGCATAAAGAGAGCCTAAAATTAGGAAAAGAAACAAAAATGAGGTGCTACCGCTGCACTGAGTAAAACTCAATCTGGGAATCACGTGACTTCAGTGTGTGATTGGAGGAGAGCAGAATTTGGCTGCCCTGCGTGTCTCCAATCCATTGCTTCTCTTTGAAGATACTTGGAATCTAAAATTACTAGTGGGGGAGATGGAGCCTGCAGAAGAGGAGTCACAGCTCTAGAAATGAGGTAAGTAATCTTTTTTAAGCTTTAACTTTGGGAGGGGGGTTGGACAGAGGGGAACCTATGGTATTGAAATATTGATTGCCATTTTCAGGACTCATGTTTAATTTCAAGAGCATTTTAGTAACATTGAGATTCATGACCTATTAAGACAATGTACTGGTGTGGCAGAAATGATTCTGCCACGTGTTCTTGGAGGGGCTTGCTTGCCAGCCTCCTGCCAAAACACTACGGGCCCTTTAAAAACTTTATGTACATTTGTTCCGACCGTTGGCCCTAATTCTCTGAAACTGTTTTGGGCATAGGACCATGTGCACGGTCGGCCAAAATTATGACTTCCATGGAAATCCCAAACCCCTGAACTGATCTGGGTGATTTTTGGATATGTTGGTCCCCCAGATCTGGGCTACCAGGGGATATGACTTTTGTGGGGTTTCCATGTGTTTTGAGGATACTTTCGGTGATTGTTAAAATGAATGTTTTCTGTGCCTGGAGATAATGGAGTTTAGTACAGTTCCTGACTCTCAGGCACAGGGAAGGAATTATCCTGTTTTGTGCGGGAGTGTCCTGGACCTGAGAGCCAATGTAATTACAGTGTGTTTTTGTCACAGTCCCCTCTCAGGTCCGGTGGGGAATGCCCCTGTAATATGTTATGGAAAACCCCTTGCATGGGGACTTGCATATAAGGCCAGTTGTAGGTGCCAATAAACAGTTCAACATCACCCTCAATACAGAGCCTCATCTTGTGATTGTAGGGAACAGATATACCACTTGTAAGAGCTATCCTGCTATACTCTCTGTAGTAGGAGAGGTCTACCCACTGGAAGCTGAATCCCTGACTCGGGTCCAGGATTCATGACCTATGATGACAATGTACTAAGAACGAGATTCATGATCTATGAAGACCAGGTATTGGGCATTGAGATTCATTGTAGCGGAGATACAATATTCCCCAGATTAAGATCCCAGTGAGGCTCAGGAACAAGTAAATTATAAATCCACAGGCAGGGTTTCCAACAGGCAAAATAATCCAATAGTATCCCCACAGCAATCCCAATGACTGGACGACACACAGCATCAGGAGCAGAACTGAAAGCTTTATTCTACAGTGGCCTTTTAAAGCATGCTCCCATGCAAGGGAGGGATTAAATTCATTAACACAATAGCCAATCCTGTCCTGGTAACCTCCCACACATCTCCTCCCCTCAGCCGGCATCATAATCCCCTTATCCAGTACAGCAATTCCCCCCCCGTTTCTGGATGTACCCCTAAACCTAGGGGTACCACTTTAAATTCTGCATCCCCTGGTAGCCCTGATCTGGGTGAACAACATATCCAAAAATCACCCAGATCAGACCAGGGGTTCGGGAATTTCATGGAGGGAATAAAATGACCGACTGCGCTGGATGAACTAGCCGAATTGGGCTCCATGCGATTGGGCCCTGCGGTCGGTCCTGGAAAAGGCGAATGAAGTACCTGAAAGCCTCCAGCCTGAATCCCCTCGTTCGGTTGATTATGTCTACCGAACGAAAGGCCGTTTGGTAGTTTGGAACCGAACGGACCGGGCTGATGGAGGTCTCAGCGGTGTTCGCCTAGTCGAGTGTCCGTTTTGAGTTCCAGACACTCGACGGAAAACAAGGCTGTTCGTGTTCGTTTCTCGAATGGCGGCCACCCCCAAGAACAAAGGATTGCTACCCAGCTTGTCAATTACCCGTTTGCAACAATGTTGCAACGGGTAATTGAAGGCACACTTTACACAGGGGAGGTCTGACTGTTCGGTAGTTTCATTCGAACAAACTAAGGGAATGAAACTACCTAACATTCAGACGAATCCAATACATTTTACAAATAGAACTTTGCTATTTTACACGAATGCATTCCCTTACTGCATAGACATTTAGCAAATAGACGAATACAGGTTAAACATAATACAAGTCCCAGGGCAGCCCATGGCCATCCGCTACACTGCTCCCCCTTGCCCACAAGCCGGCATACACAGTCTGATCCAACACGGATCAGCTTGGGGATGTCCAGGGAGGCTCACAGATCATTTCTCCAGGTTGGTTTGTCTTGACAACCCGTCAGCATTTCCATTCTGTTTACCCGGGCGGTACTGGATATTAAAGTCAAAGGGCTGCAGCGCCAAACTCCAGCGCAGCAGCCTGGCATTGTCCCCAGCCACCCGGTTTAGCCAGACCAACGGGTTGTGATCCGTGAGCAGGGAAAAAGCTTGCCCATACAAATACGGCTGCAATTTCTTCAGGGCCCACACCACAGCCAGGCATTCCTTCTCAATGGCGGCGTAGCTTACTTCTCAGGGTAACAGCTTGCGACTGATGTAAGCCACGGAATGTTCTCCGCCATCGGCCCCGACTTGGCTCAGTACTGCTCCCAATCCAAACATAGAAGCGTCTGTGTGAACAAGAAAACGTTTAGTTGGATTGGGAGCTGCCAAGACAGGGCCATTGGTCAATGCATCTTTCAACAGTTGGAATGCCTGCTCACACTCCGGGTCCAGGTCACTTGGCGGGGAAGGTTCTTACGGGTTAAGGCATTGAGGGCACTACAGTTTGGGACAAATTTCCGGTAGTACCCGGCTGTTCCTAGAAACGTTAATACCTGAGTCTTAGTCCTAGGGGTAGGCCATTGGGCTACAGCCTCTACCTTGGATGGTTCTGGCTTCTGCTTGCCACATCCTACCCGATGGCCGAGGTATTGTACTTAGGCCATTCCTATGCTGCATTTGACTGGTTTCAGCGTTAAACCAGCTGCCCTAATCCTGTCTAGGACCGCTCCTATATGGGCCAAGTGTTCCTGCCAGGTATTGCTGAAGATGGCAATATCATCGAGGTAGGCACAGGTATAATCTTGGAACCCATCCAGGAGGCGGTCCACCATCCGCTGAAATGTAGCCAGGGCGTTTTTCATCCCAAACGGCATGACCTTAAATTGGTACAAGCCGAATGGGGTGACAAAGGCCGACTTAGGGATGGCGTCTTGTGCTAAGGGAATTTGCCAATACCCCTTACACAAGTCAATAGTGGTGAGATAGTGTCCTCTAGCCATCCGGTACAGTAGTTCGTCTATCCTGGGCATGGGATAGGCGTCAGATACTGTCTTCTCATTCAGTCTCCGGTAGTTACACAAAAACGGGTCGTTCCGTCCCTTTTGGTACTAGCACTACCGGAGAAGCCCAGGGGCTGTCGGAGGGTTCAATCACCCCCAGCTGGAGCATCTCATCGATCTCCTTGCGCATGTTTTTCCCGTACCGCTTCTGGGATGCGGTACGGGGTCTGACGCATGGGAAGTTGACCTGGGGTGTCTACTCGGTGAGTGGCCAGATGAGTGTAACCAGGTACATTAGAGAAGATATCTTGCTTCTCCCTCAATAGTTGTTGTACCTCGCTCCGCTCCTGTGGGCTCCCAGTGCAACCTCCCCTAAGTCCCCAGATAACTGACCCTCTCCCAGCAGATCTGGGAGAGGCAGACTGTTAAACTCCTCCGAGTTAGGCGCGCATATGGCGGTCACTTCCTCTGAGCGCTCCTGGTAGGGCTTCATCATGTTCACATGGAGCATGCATCGCCCTCCAGTACCAACGCAAGAGCCTATTATATAAGTGGTGTCACACCTTTGTTCTACCACTTTATAAGGGCCTTGTCAGGTGGCCTGCAGCTTATCGTGTCGGACAGGTTCTAAAATTAACACTTTCTGCCCGACCTGAAAGCTACGGTCCCTGGCGCCCCGATCATACCATGTGCGCTGGCGGGTCTGAGCCGCCTGCAAATTCTCTCGTACCGTCTGGGTTAGGGCCTCCAGGCGTCCTCGGAATGCCAACACATATGGTATGATGGGAGTACCGTCGGTGCTCCGTTCTCCCTCCCAATGCTCTCTAATTAAATCTAAGGGCCCCCGTACCCTGTGGCCAAACAATAATTCGAATGGGGAAAACCCCGTGGATTCCTGCGGCACCTTCCTGTAAGCAAAGAAGAGGTGAGGCAGGAATTTCTCCCAGTCCTTGTGGGTCTCTGCGAAGGTTCGGAGCATTTGTTTCAATGTACCGTTGAAACGTTCGCAGAGCCCATTAGTCTGGGGGTGGTAAGGGGAACTAATGACAGGCTTGATGTCACAGAACCTCCAGAGGTGCTGCGTGACTTCGGCGATGAACTGGGTACCCTGATCCGAGACAATCTCCCTGGGAAGTCCCACCCGGGAGAATTTCTGCATGAGGGCTTCCGCTACCGTTTCAGCATGTATATTCGTCAGGGCCACCGCCTCTGGATATCTAGTGGCATAGTCTACCACTGTCAGGATAAATCTTTTGCCGGATGGGCTCGCTTTGTTGAGGGGTCCTATTAAATGGACTGCTACCCTGCTAAAGGGTTCCTCAATTATGGGGAGTGGGTGTAGCTTGGCCTTGCGCCTGTCCCCCCTTTTCCCCACCCTTTGGCATGTATCGCAAGTGTTGCAATACCTGCGCACTTCCTGGCTAACTCCAGGCCAAAAGAAACTTTGTGTTAACCTGTGCCGGGTCCTGCTGACCCCTAAATGTCCGGATTGTGGAATGTCATGTGCTATCCGGAGTAACTCTGCTCGGTACCGCTGTGGTACCACCAACTGTCTCATCATGATCGGGTCTGACCCGGCTATCTGCTTATCCGTCTCTCTGTACAACAGCTGTTTGTCCCAGATAAGCCTTTCGCCATCTCCCCCGGGAGCGTCTGCTGTCACCTTGTCCCTATACACCTGCAATGTGGGGTTGGTCACTACCTCGGCTGCAAATTCGTTAGGAGGGGCCCAGGGGACACAGTCTAGGGAAGGGGAAGGATCTCTTACCTGAACCTCCGGTAAACCTATGGGGTACCACTTTAAATTCTGCATCCCCTGGTAGCCCTGATCTGGGTGAACAACATATCCAAAAATCACCCAGATCAGACCAGGGGTTCGGGAATTTCATGGAGGGAATAAAATGACCGACTGCGCTGGATGAACTAGCCGAATTGGGCTCCATGCGATTGGGCCCTGCGGTAGGTCCTGGAAAAGACGAATGAAGTACCTGAAAGCCGGACCGGGCTGATGGAGGTCTCGGCGGTGTTCGCCTAGTCGAGTGTCTGTTTTGAGTTCCAGACACTCGACGGCAAAACACCGCTGTTCGGGAGTTTAAGATGGCCGCCGCCACGTGTTCGTTTCTCGAATGGCGGCCGCCCCGAGAACAAAGGATTGCTACCCAGCTTGTCAATTACCCGTTTGCAACAATGTTGCAACGGGTAATTGAAGGCACACTTTACACAGGGGAGGTCTGAATGTTCGGTAGTTTCATTCGAACAAACTAAGGGAATAAAACTACCTAACATTCAGACGAATCCAATACATTTTACACATAGAACTTTGCTATTTTACACGAATGCATTCCCTTACTGCATAGATATTTAGCAAATAGACGAATACAGGTTAAACATAATACAAGTCCCAGGGCAGCGCATGGCCATCCGCTACATTCATGACTTATGAAAACCAGGTATGGGGCATCAAGATTCATAACTTATGAAGACAAGGTATGGGGCATCAAGATTCATGACTTATGAAGAACAGGTACTGCGATCGAGATTCATGACTTATGAAGAACAACTATGGGGCATCAAAATTCATGACCTTTGAAGATCATGAAGTTAAACTCAAGGTTCAGCTTCAAAAAAAAGTATAGGATGGATGTTTGAGAGCCGGTATACCTATAACCTACCCTATATTGTCTCCGCTCTCCTTCACACTATCGTGTTTCTAAAGCCTGTTGAATAATTAATAATAAAACTGCCAGCTTTCTATAGAGCACCTACCATCCGAGCATTGTCATTCATAAAAGCATAAATACCAAGTATAAACTCCTATCTGCACTTTCAGAGTGCAGATCACCATATAACATATGCCTACACGCAGGAGATACCGGTGTATGCAAAGTGGGTCTTGGCAGTTGCGAGACTGTCTACAAAGTGCCCCCTGGTGTAAAACCAGTCACTGCGTATGCTTTATATCTGATGATGGGCCTTGGAGCCGTGGTCCTGTCTACAAAGTGCTCCCTGGTGTAAACCAGTTACTGTGAATGCTGGATATTTGATGATGGGCCTTGGAGTTGTGAGACTGTTTACAAAGTATCCCCGGTGTAAAACCAGTCACTGCGTATGCTTTATATCTGATGATGGGCCTTGGAGCCGTGGTCCTGTCTACAAAGTGCTCCCTGGTGTAAACCAGTTACTGTGAATGCTGGATATTTGATGATGGGCCTTGGAGTTGTGAGACTGTTTACAAAGTATCCCCGGTGTAAAACCAGTCACTGCGTATGCTTTATATCTGATGATGGGCCTTGGAGCCGTGGTCCTGTCTACAAAGTGCTCCCTGGTGTAAACCAGTTACTGTGAATGCTGAATATTTGACGATGGGCCTTGGAGTTGTGGGATTGTCTACAAACTTTCCTCTGGTGTAAAACTAGTTACTGTGTATGCTTAATATTTGATGATGGGTCTTGGGGTTGTGGGACTGTCTACAAAGTGCCCCGTGGTGTAAACCAGTTGCTTTGTACGCTGGATATTTGATGATATGCATTGGAGCCGTGAGACTGTCTACAAAGTGCCCCCCGGATATTTGATGATGGGCCTCCGCTAATGTGAAGTCAATTCCAAGCAGAGAGGAGCCTTAGAAGGGGAACAAGGCAGCTTTTTCTTATTTATTTTTATGAAGAACTCAAGGTAAAGATGAAATAATTCATTTGGGCTCTCTCAGAAAACGCTCAGTATAAGTATCTCTAATTTAATAATGTTTAAGTTTTCAACTTGATTTAGGCAGGAGCTTGGCATTCTCTAAATGTTACCCTGCAACGCCATCTACTGGAGAGAAAAATATTTGGCAATAAGGTTATTTCCATTTCATTCTATTGTTTAGTATACTAAACTCATTTCTCTCTTCTTTACATTATCCAATCCTTTTTATTAACCTCTTCTTTACATTCTCCGTCTCCATGCTATAACCCATAGTTAACATTCTCCGTCTCCATGCTATAACCTCTCCTTTACATTCTCCGTCTCCTAGATATAACCTCTCCTTTACATTCTCCGTCTCCTAGATATAACCTCTCCTTTACATTCCCCGTCTCCTAGATATAACCTCTCCTTTACATTCTCCATGCTATAACCAATCCTTTACATTCTCCATGCTATAACCAATCCTTTACATTCTCCGTCTCCATGCTATAACCCATCCTTTACATTCTCTGTCTCCGTGCTATAACCCATGCTTTACATTCTCCATCTCCATGCTATAACCCATGCTTTACATTCTCCGTCTCCATGCTATAACCTCTCCTTTACATTCTCCATCCTATAACCTCTCCTTTACATTATCCGTCTCCATGCTATAACCTCTCCTTTACATTCTCCGTCTCCTAGATATAACCTCTCCTTTACATTCCCCGTCTCCTAGATATAACCTCTCCTTTACATTCTCCATGCTATAACCAATCCTTTACATTCTCCATGCTATAACCAATCCTTTACATTCTCCGTCTCCATGCTATAACCCATCCTTTACATTCTCTGTCTCCGTGCTATAACCCATGCTTTACATTCTCCATCTCCATGCTATAACCCATGCTTTACATTCTCCGTCTCCATGCTATAACCTCTCCTTTACATTCTCCATCCTATAACCTCTCCTTTACATTATCCGTCTCCATGCTATAACCTCTCCTTTACATTCTCCGTCTCCTAGATATAACCTCTCCTTTACATTCTCCATGCTATAACCTCTCCTTTACATTCTCCGTCTCCTTGCTATAACCTCTCCTTTACATTCTCCGTCTCCTTGCTATAACCTCTCCTTTACATTCTCCGTCTCCTTGCTATAACCTCTCTTTTACATTCTCCGTCTCCTTGCTATAACCTCTCCTTTACATTCTCTGTCTCCTTGCTATAACCTCTACTTTACATTCTCCATCTCCTTGCTATAACCTCTCCTTTACATTCTCCATCCTATAACCTCTCCTTTACATTATCCGTCTCCATGCTATAACCTCTCCTTTACATTCTCCGTCTCCTAGATATAACCTCTCCTTTACATTCCCCGTCTCCATGCTATAACCAATCCTTTACATTCTCCGTCTCCATGCTATAACCAATCCTTTACATTCTCCGTCTCCATGCCATAACCAATCCTTTACATTCTCCGTCTCCATGCTATAACCTCTACTTTACATTCTCCGTCTCCATGCTATAACCAATCCTTTACATTCTCCGTCTCCATGCTATAACCTCTCCTTTTTCCACTCTCTCCTACAGAGCCGGACTGGGAATTAAAAGCAGCCCTGGAAAAAAAATATTTACCAGCCCCATAATGCGTCGCGCCAGCATAGTGTGCAGATACAGAGTTAGAACAGATAACTTAAAATTAAAAAGTACTTCAACGTAAAAAGCGCACTCATAGGCTTCAAAATAAACAAAAGTGCAGATTTATTTTAAGCAGACGTGCCTTTGCATGTAATCAATGTTTCAGTCCAACTACCTTGACATATTAAGGAAAGCTTGTTAATGGGACTGAAATGGTGAATGTATGTAGGGCACAACTGAAATTTTTTTATTTTGAAGTCCTGTGAGTGTGCTCTTCACTTTAAATATGTTATTGTGCTGGAGTATGCACCTAGCAACAAGACTGGGCCAATATCTGCTCATTACATATGGTACATATTAATGAAATTTCTCTGTGTATTATGCATTTATAAATGTACATTAATATGTGTAAATATAATAGGTATATATATATATATATATATATATATATATACACACATACATACATATACAAAATACCCCTGCACTCCAACTAGAGAAATAAAAATAGTGCCTGGTGCTCTGGTGGCTTAATCATAAACAAAGTGAAAATACCGGCACTCAAGGTTTTCCAGAAAGATAACTTCTGCATTTATTGCGGAAAAAAAATTCGACGTTTCAGCTCCACTGGGGAGCTTTCGGCACAGAGACATGCTCCTCCTCCATCAGCCACAGCAGTGAGAGGAGTGCCGCCGGACCGGGGAAGCTGCCACCCGGCCCAGCGGCTCCAGCCAGGAACGTGGCCGGCCCCCAGGTGCCGCGGCCCCTCTGGAAATTTCCCGGTATCCCAGTGGGCCAGTCCGGCCCTGCTCTCCTATAACTCTATGATATAATTTCTGTGAGGGTAGCGGAACATAATAATTGCTTTAGATGGACACAAATTCTAAATCAAAGAATAAACTAGTGCAATCTTTTATGAATTACAACTATTCGGGAAAAATGGATTATATTTGATAATGAATAGAACTTGCGAGGAAGAGTAAATGAAGTGTAAAAAGGGGCCATTTAATGCTCATTAAATAAAAAATAATAGTCTCACTAGCTGTACAGCAAACACAGTGCTTTGGCCGATCAATGAATCTCCCAGACAGACATTTAGTTGCTTTGATGAAGGAGCTTCCTGGAGAGAATAAAAGCTTTGCAGATGTCACAGCGGGAGCTTTAATAAGTAAACACTATCTCTGCTCTCCATTGCTCTCATCTTCTGTGATAATCAAGCATTTCCTCGAGATGCTGCTCAGAGCATTTCCAATTGGAATCGAAGTGACAATCAACAGGAAAAGGAAACAAAGTTTACTCATCAGAACTCCATCTGCCGAGAGACACGGGAGGTCTTTAGCCAGAAGATACATTGTGATAATCAGTATCTGCGGGATTCGCGTAATGACAC
>OW240916.1:323245725-323258249 GCA_933207985.1 Pelobates cultripes
TACTGGGAAGAACCCCAGGTGGTTGGTGGAGATGGGACCAAGGTCTCTCCACCGGTCCTTCAGATTTGCAGCTTTCTCAATTTGCTCAAACAGCTGTTGTTCCTCGTCAATATTAACATTAGGTGGTTTATAACATATCCCAACCAATAGTTGGTTTCCCTTCTTTTCCCCCAAGCAGATATTTACCCATAAAGCTTCCACATTATCCTCCTCGCATTCCATTTGCTTAACATTTGGCTTTAAATCATGTTTGACATACAAACATACCCCACCACCCTTCTTGTTTTTCCTATCCTTCCTGAATAACATGTACCCATTTAAGTTAGCTGCCCAGTCATGTGTCTCATCCCACCATGTTTCAGTTATGCCTATTATATCATATTGTTTAGTGTATGCTAATGCCTCTAGTTCCCCCATTTTGTTATTTAGGCTCCTTGCATTAGTAAGCATACATTTAATATTATGCGCCACTTGTATATTTTGTGAATTTTCAACATTACACAGCTTCTCTGTTCTGAGCTTGCCCCTCCCCCCGTTTCCACCCCCCTTATACTGTGCTAAAGCCCATCTCCTTTCTGTCCTATCTCCATTTTGTAGATTGCTATGACCCTCCCCCCCTACTACTAGTTTAAAATCTCCTCCAACCTTCTAGCCATCCTATCCCCCAGCACTGCAGACCCTCTCCCGTTTAGGTGCAATCCATCACCACTATAAAGGTTGTACCCAATCGCAAAGTCGGCCCAGTGCTCTAAAAACCCAAAACCCTCCTTCCTGCACCAAGACTTAAGCCACGCATTGACCTCTCTAATCTCCCGCTGCCTTTCCACTGTAGCACGTGGCACAGGTAATATCTCAGAGAATACCACCTTGGAGGTCCTTTTCTTAAGTTTGCTACCTAATTCCCTGAAATCATTCTTTAGGACCTTCCATCTTCCTCTTACTTTGTCATTGGTACCAACATGGACCATGACCGCTGGGTCATCCCCAGCCCCTCCCAATAATCCATCCACTCTGTCAGCAACATGCCGGACCCGAGCACCCGGGAGACAGCAAACTGTCCGGTTGAGCCGATCAGAGCGGCAGATTGCCCTATCTGCTCTCCTAATGATAGAGTCCCCTACCACCACAACCTGTCTTGCCTTCCTTACATTTTGATCCCCACCCGTACTAGGGGGGCTGTTAGCTCGGCTGTTAGAAGTAACAGCTTCCTCTAATACAGCTACTCCTGAGCTGATGCTCCCAACATCTTCCCTCAAGCGGGCAAATCTGCTAGGTTGCACCAAATCAGGACTAGCTAGCCCTTTCCTCTTCCCTCCCCCCCTGCTTCCTCGCCCCACTGTCACCCAGCTACATGCCTGTTCCCCATCTGTCTTATCTCCTCCCTCTCCACTACCTGTCCCCACTAAACTCTGCTCAGTGAGCAGTAGACTCCTCTCAAGATTATCAATCTCCCTCAATGTTGCGATTTGCTTCTCAAGATCTCCAATCTGAGCTTCCAGAGAAGCCACTCGCACACAACCATCACAGAGGTATGGACCCTGGATGGGTACATCCAGGCATCCATACATGCAACAAGATGTGCATTGAGTTAAACCAGCAATCTTGCTAACACTCATTTCCCCTTTAAACAGTAAATAAAAACAGTTACCTTGATAGTTTAAACCCCTTGTTAGTTTCAACTCCTGGTTTTCTAACTCCTACTTGAAAGAGTCTACTTAATAGAGGCTGCTTTCAAATAATGTGAGCAAGCTCAGTGAGTTAGGGGTGTGCCTTTATGGGGATACAAATCCCACACAGGTGTAATTAATAAACACTCCCCCAATCAATCAAGCAGCAGCACACAAAAAAGGGGGGGGAAACCAGAACACAGAAAAAAAAAAAAAGTAAATTTAAAAAAACAAAAATAAAAAACAAACCACTCTCCACAGTATACAAACCACTCCAAGTAACTCCTGGTTTTCTAACTCCTACTTGAAAGAGTCTACTTAATAGAGGCTGCTTTCAAATAATGTGAGCAAGCTCAGTGAGTTAGGGGTGTGCCTTTATGGGGATACAAATCCCACACAGGTGTAATTAATAAACACTCCCCCAATCAATCAAGCAGCAGCACACAAAAAAGGGGGGGAAAACCAGAACACAAAAAAAAAAAAGTAAATTTAAAAAAACAAAAATAAAAAACAAACCACTCTCCACAGCATACAAACCACTCCAAGTAACTCCTGGTTATATAGTGGGGTCATTGCCTTTTATACCTAACGGAAGGATACGGAAGCAAAGGTGGGGCATAGGGCAATGACCTAAAGTTTCCATGTAATTATTTATATATTTAATAAAGCTGTGGACAATTTTACCCATATACCCTAGTGTCCGTGTTTTATTGGGGAAGGTGTGGGGGGGGTGGTTTGTCCAAGGTTCCAGATGCCCATATGGTGACGATACACCGGTCAAGGATTCGGTGGAGAGAGTCCTGATCAGAACTAGAGCTCCGCTACAGTCATTTGCTTAGTCTTTTAGATAAATTTGAAAGAAAAAAGTAAAAAAAAGGCCATTTTCTTAATTTTGCTGTTTCAGTTGCTTTGTAGAAATAGACTAGTCCCTAATATGGTACCCTTAATTCAAGTATGATGCAAATAAGTTGTTATGGTGCCAGTCAGTGACTCCCCATTCATAAAACTGGCTTAAAAAGGTATGCTTCTTTTAAAGTAATATTAGAGAACGGGGGCGGCGCCGAGGAGAGGAAGGAGTGGAAAGCTCTGTCGCTAGTAAGTGCAATTTGTATATTAGCAGCACTACTTGGTATTGCAATATTGCCCTACATGCGTTTCTCTTTTTCTATATAATCGAACGCCATATGGTGAAGACACAAATTCAAAAGATAACCATTTCACAGGTTTTACTGAATACTTGGAGCAAAGTCTACGAAATGGCTCTTTCCTATGTGAGTGATTCATTATTGCTTTTATTTAAAGTCAACTATAGTTTATTCATTTTACTATGTATTTTGTTTATTTAACCTCTTTTAACCCCTTCAGGACCGAGGACTATTCAGGACCGTCATCGGCATTTTTCCATTGCCGACTGGTGACAGCCCTGAACTGTCCTAACGGTCCAATGTACTTACCTGATCGCCGTCTTTCCCCCGGCGGCGATCGGTGTTGCTCTCATTGTGAGGAGACTCCCTGCAGCCCAGACAGTCTCCCCGTGGCAGATTAGGACCCCTGTGGCCAGGTGATCGTTCAACACAGCGATCACATGGTCACAATATGTGTCCAAGTGTCTGCCTGCAGGGGGACTGTCTGTGCTGACAGACAGTCTCCCTGCTAGTGTAAAATCATTAAAAAAAATAAAAGTTAATGTTAATAAAAAAATAATAATTATATATGTGTATATAAATATGATATATATGATATATACAGGGAGTGCAGAATTATTAGGCAAATGAGTATTTTGACCACATCATCCTCTTTATGCATGTTGTCTTACTCCAAGCTGTATAGGCTCGAAAGCCTACTACCAATTAAGCATATTAGGTGATGTGCATCTCTGTAATGAGAAGGGGTGTGGTCTAATGACATCAACACCCTATATCAGGTGTGCATAATTATTAGGCAACTTCCTTTCCTTTGGCAAAATGGGTCAAAAGAAGGACTTGACAGGCTCAGAAAAGTCAAAAATAGTGAGATATCTTGCAGAGGGATGCAGCACTCTTAAAATTGCAAAGCTTCTGAAGCGTGATCATCGAACAATCAAGTGTTTCATTCAAAATAGTCAACAGGGTCGCAAGAAGCGTGTGGAAAAACCAAGGCGCAAAATAACTGCCCATGAACTGAGAAAAGTCAAGCGTGCAGCTGCCACGATGCCACTTGCCACCAGTTTGGCCATATTTCAGAGCTGCAACATCACTGGAGTGCCCAAAAGCACAAGGTGTGCAATACTCAGAGACATGGCCAAGGTAAGAAAGGCTGAAAGACGACCACCACTGAACAAGACACACAAGCTGAAACGTCAAGACTGGGCCAAGAAATATCTCAAGACTGATTTTTCTAAGGTTTTATGGACTGATGAAATGAGAGTGAGTCTTGATGGGCCAGATGGATGGGCCCGTGGCTGGATTGGTAAAGGGCAGAGAGCTCCAGTCCGACTCAGACGCCAGCAAGGTGGAGGTGGAGTACTGGTTTGGGCTGGTATCATCAAAGATGAGCTTGTGGGGCCTTTTCGGGTTGAGGATGGAGTCAAGCTCAACTCCCAGTCCTACTGCCAGTTCCTGGAAGACACCTTCTTCAAGCAGTGGTACAGGAAGAAGTCTGCATCCTTCAAGAAAAACATGATTTTCATGCAGGACAATGCTCCATCACACGCGTCCAAGTACTCCACAGCGTGGCTGGCAAGAAAGGGTATAAAAGAAGAAAATCTAATGACATGGCCTCCTTGTTCACCTGATCTGAACCCCATTGAGAACCTGTGGTCCATCATCAAATGTGAGATTTACAAGGAGGGAAAACAGTACACCTCTCTGAACAGTGTCTGGGAGGCTGTGGTTGCTGCTGCACGCAATGTTGATGGTGAACAGATCAAAACACTGACAGAATCCATGGATGGCAGGCTTTTGAATGTCCTTGCAAAGAAAGGTGGCTATATTGGTCACTGATTTGTTTTTGTTTTGTTTTTGAATGTCAGAAATGTATATTTGTGAATGTTGAGATGTTATATTGGTTTCACTGGTAATAATAAATAATTGAAATGGGTATATATTTGTTTTTTGTTAAGTTGCCTAATAATTATGCACAGTAATAGTCACCTGCACACACAGATATCCCCCTAACATAGCTATAACTAAAAACAAACTAAAAACTACTTCCAAAAATATTCAGCTTTGATATTAATGAGTTTTTTGGGTTCATTGAGAACATGGTTGTTGTTCAATAATAAAATTAATCCTCAAAAATACAACTTGCCTAATAATTCTGCACTCCCTGTAAGTTTTGGGTCAATGCGGAACAGTGCTGCGCGGCGCCGTTCTGTTGAGAGGGCCGCATTGTTATTCCCCAGAAAGCAGAAGCCCCGCTGGGTCCATTCTCTAATATCATGCGCCCAGTTGCACATCATGTCCGCGGTAAAAGTGTCCGCTCTGGTATAGGCATCATCCGCCAGATACATTACTCGGGCTAGTGGCCCCATTGCATCTAGGAGCTTGTCTTGCGCCCCTTTAAAGCTCCGTTCGATCCCCCTGCGTGGATCGCGACCACCTCTCTCCATGAACGTCAGCATGAGCTGATCGAACTCTGGTGTAAACGCCACCTTGTCTGGCAGGGAGGGTCTAGGGCACTCTGCCCGCATCCTCTTACGGACGTTCTTCTCTGGCGGTTTCTGGATCCAGAAATGCATAAACTTCACAAGGTGGTTGGGTGGAGCCCATTCCCCGGAGCGGGGTTGGCAGATATTCCTGGGATCAAGCATGCGTTGTCCCGTAGTATTCAGGAAGGTCTCTTGCTCCTGGCTAGCAGTTGTCGTGGAAGATTCTGCAACCCCTTTCCTCTGGGGCTCACCCAGGAAGGTCTCTGTGACATAGGCGTTGGATCCCCAATCGCCGTCGTCCGAATCCGAAGCCTTTGCCTGCCACTCATCCAGGATGGACAGGGAGTGGGGCATCTCTTCTCCCTCATCCGAGGAGGCGTCGTTGGGGGTTGCTGTAGGTACGGGTGCTGGTGCATGTCTATTACGCTTGAGAGGCGCTTTGCCCTTTTTAGAGGCCTTCCGAGACCCCTCGCCCTTTTAGTGGCGCTTCTCTCTTGGGAGGAATCGGTCGGATTCTTCGGAATCCTCCCTGGTGCGACTAGATTTGCCAGTCAGCTTGAGGGTATCAGAGGCCGCTGGGAGCACCATTGCCATGGCTTTTTCTAGCGATGCGACTACAGTCGCATTGATCACGGCTTGCATTTGATCAGTGGAAATCTGTGTCTCCTTTTCCATTATGTCCGTTAGCTGGCAGGCACAGGTTTGAGAGGTGTGGGAACTGTGTGGGAGGGTTTGGATAAGAGGCCGTCAGCCGTATAATGTATAACGCTTAGTAGCGTGTAAGGCGGACTCTCACTGGGGCTCACCCAGGGAAAAGGGGGAGTTGCTATAGCAAATTCCCGTAGGCAGCACTGATATGGGGGCTCATCCCGTGCCAGAATACTAGTGTAAAACTGACTGGCAGTCCCACTCCCTAAGGGTTAATATACCCAAAATACACAGGTCCCTTTAATGTAAACGTAACACTCACGCTTTGCAGAAGACTAGTAGTCTGGATCAGACCAGGAGCTCTCCTTTCTGCAGGCTCTGCCACAGTAGCCACAACACCCACAAGTTCTGGCCCTTTAAAAGCCCGGGAAAAATTTGCGGGGAAAAACTAGCAATGAATGCGTTTGGCAAGTTTGGTTGAACAAACTGCCGAACGCGGATACTTGTAATGGGTGGCTGAAGCAGTTCCCCTGTTCGCACGCCAAACGCGGCGTACAGGGTTGTCAGGGAAACCTCCGTTCGCGCTTTATGTAACGCGCGAACGGAGGAGAGACAGCACTGGTTGGGCGGCTCTACAAAGGCAGCCCTCCGGTGTCGCGATGATGCTGTGCGCTGCCTCCCAACTTGCCTGGGTCTGTTCACACAGCAGCCTGTGTGAACAGTGCAGGCAATAGGATTATGAAGGTGGCGAACGTTGCCACGGGGGGAGGGGGGTTTAAGGCTTGTTGAGGGAAGGAGTGTGAAGAGGGTCGTGTCCCTCGGAGTGACTCAGAGGGGAAAGCCCTGGGGAACCCAATGCCCTGAGAAAACCCCCAACAAGGGAACCCTGCCCCACACAAATTAAAGGAGCCCCTACCACCCCCAATGCAAGCACTAATCAGCACATAAAACGACTATAAAATGGAATTAAAGAAGCAGTACTCTGACCTGACTTGTGATGGAGCAGCAAAGAAAGAGGAAATGATGGGCTATGCGTGGACTTATATATTCTCTGTTTCATTCTGATTGGTTCTTTCTTTAACAGTTTTTTTTCTTTGCTGCTATGGAGCTAGTAAAGAAAGTTAATGCAAAATATGAAGCCTCCTGTCATGTTATAAAATTTAATTTGCTAGCACTATATTTTACCCTGTAACTTTCTATGACACCCTAAAACCTGTACATGGGGGGTACTGTTTTACTCGGGAGACTTCGCTGAACACAAATATTAGTGATTCAAAACAGTAAAACATATGACAGCGATGATCTTGTCAGTGAAAGTGACTTTTTTTGCATTTTTCACACACAAACAGCACTTTTACTGATGATATAATTGTTGTGATACGTTTTCCTGTTTTGAAACACTAATATTTGTGTTCAGCGAAGTCTCCCGAGTATAACAGTACCCCCCATGTACAGGTTTTATAGTATTTTTGAAAGTTACAGGGTCAAATATATGGGTCAAATATTTTTACATTGAAAATGGCCAGGTTGGTTACGTTGCCTTTGAGAGCGTATGGTAGCCCAGGAATGAGAATTACCCCCATGATGGCATACCATTTGCAAAAGAAGACAACCCAAAGTATTGCAAATTTAAAAAAATTAAATTACCTGAGATTATATAAATAATGGTATGTAAAGAAAGCCCCTTTTGTCCTGAAAAAAAACAATATATAATTTGTATGGGAACAATAAATGAGAGAGCGGAAAATTACAGCTAAACACAAACACCACAAAAGTGTAAAAATATGCCTGGTCGCAAATGTACAACATCGCAAAAACAGTCCAGTCCTTAAGGGGTTAAACACCCGTATGCCCATACACACCTTCTGACAATGTTTACATTAGGCAATGAAGGTAAAAGTTTATTTAATTGAATTTATTGGATAATAAGTATGAAATCGAAGCTTTTATTCAAAATCATTTTTAATGGATTTTTATATTTATTTTAATAAAGCAAGGTGTGCTGTTTGTCTTTTTTTAATATATATAATGTTATCACTTTTCCATAGAGAATAAACTCTATATTATCACTGGATTGTTACATCACTGCAGTTTTACAGATAATTTTATTTAATACACCTTACCGTAATATTACAGTGAGTGCAGAATTATTAGGCAAGTTGTATTTTTGAGGATTAATTTTATTATTGAACAACAACCATGTTCTCAATGAACCCAAAAAACTAATTAATATCAAAGCTGAATATTTTTGGAAGTAGTTTTTAGTTTGTTTTTAGTTTTAGCTATGTTAGGGGGATATCTGTGTGTGCAGGTGACTATTACTGTGCATAATTATTAGGCAACTTAACAAAAAACAAATATATACCCATTTAAATTATTTATTATTACCAGTGAAACCAATATAACATCTCAACATTCACAAATATACATTTCTGACATTCAAAAACAAAACAAAAACAAATCAGTGACCAATATAGCCACCTTTCTTTGCAAGGACACTCAAAAGCCTGCCATCCATGGATTCTGTCAGTGTTTTGATCTGTTCACCATCAACATTGCGTGCAGCAGCAACCACAGCCTCCCAGACACTGTTCAGAGAGGTGTACTGTTTTCCCTCCTTGTAAATCTCACATTTGATGATGGACCACAGGTTCTCAATGGGGTTCAGATCAGGTGAACAAGGAGGCCATGTCATTAGATTTTCTTCTTTTATACCCTTTCTTGCCAGCCACGCTGTGGAGTACTTGGACGCGTGTGATGGAGCATTGTCCTGCATGAAAATCATGTTTTTCTTGAAGGATGCAGACTTCTTCCTGTACCACTGCTTGAAGAAGGTGTCTTCCAGGAACTGGCAGTAGGACTGGGAGTTGAGCTTGACTCCATCCTCAACCCGAAAAGGCCCCACAAGCTCATCTTTGATGATACCAGCCCAAACCAGTACTCCACCTCCACCTTGCTGGCGTCTGAGTCGGACTGGAGCTCTCTGCCCTTTACCAATCCAGCCACGGGCCCATCCATCTGGCCCATCAAGACTCACTCTCATTTCATCAGTCCATAAAACCTTAGAAAAATCAGTCTTGAGATATTTCTTGGCCCAGTCTTGACGTTTCAGCTTGTGTGTCTTGTTCAGTGGTGGTCGTCTTTCAGCCTTTCTTACCTTGGCCATGTCTCTGAGTATTGCACACCTTGTGCTTTTGGGCACTCCAGTGATGTTGCAGCTCTGAAATATGGCCAAACTGGTGGCAAGTGGCATCGTGGCAGCTGCACGCTTGACTTTTCTCAGTTCATGGGCAGTTATTTTGCGCCTTGGTTTTTCCACACGCTTCTTGCGACCCTGTTGACTATTTTGAATGAAACGCTTGATTGTTCGATGATCACGCTTCAGAAGCTTTGCAATTTTAAGAGTGCTGCATCCCTCTGCAAGATATCTCACTATTTTTGACTTTTCTGAGCCTGTCAAGTCCTTCTTTTGACCCATTTTGCCAAAGGAAAGGAAGTTGCCTAATAATTATGCACACCTGATATAGGGTGTTGATGTCATTAGACCACACCCCTTCTCATTACAGAGATGCACATCACCTAATATGCTTAATTGGTAGTAGGCTTTCGAGCCTATACAGCTTGGAGTAAGACAACATGCATAAAGAGGATGATGTGGTCAAAATACTCATTTGCCTAATAATTCTGCACTCCCTGTAGAGGAAACAGACTGTAAGAATGATTAATCAAATTCCATTAATGAGGGCCTCACCTGTGCTGTTCCGTATTAACGTCCTTAAATAAAATGGATGACAGCTGACAATAACCATGATGGCACTTGAGGATTCTGGGTAAATATTAAAATCTTGCTGGGTTTATGAATACGAGACCTAGACGTGCATTTTTAGTTTCCTGTTTTCTCCTGCATTGAGAGATTAGTGATTTGCACCCTGGTGCCTTGCAAGCTTCATGCTTCAAGTGACTTTTGGAAATAAATAAATGGCAAAATGTAGAAGTTGGCATGCAATGTCTTGACTCTTGCCATGTGTTCACTCTTCCCAGTCCCTACAGGGGGACGCTAGTCTCCCAGCATAGATTAAAGGGCATCGTAAAGTCAATTTAGCAGATGCTGTTTACTGAAGAGATCGGGTACATTTTACTTGTGGCTGTGCACCAAGACCCAAAATAAATTATAGAAACATTTATATTTGAGCCTAAAGGCACAGACTGGAGCTTGTTTTATAATTGTAGACTCAAGGCTGGATGCTGATATACTAACATTAAATTGTAAGCGCAAGCTATCTGACAGCAAGGGGGATTTAAACTCACGCTGGTGAATATTTCTGTTGCAGAATCAATCGATGTAGAGTTAGAAGCCAGGTTAATTTGCTACATTTTAGTAAGAAATACCTTAATTTCAATGATACAATGTTACTTTATGTAAGAGACCAATATCTTTATTATCCGGCTATGTTTATGAGGCTATCAGTAGTTATGGTATTCATTGTATAAAAAACATTAGATTAGATTCATGTGTTAACGCGATGGTATTAAAGTGTAATGTGCTATAATTTGGATTTCTGCATTAATTACTTATCTTAAACAATCTTCAGGTTTCTCCCTGGAATATAAGGAAGGGAGATCATGACTGCTGGCCAGAGATGGGGCTTGGCCCTACAAAGATACTTAGTTTCTATCTGGGGTACTGGAAAAAAGGGACAAGACAAGACAAGACAGCGAAGACAAGTTGAGGGATCCTGACTTTCCCGCCGTCCGGCCCATTAATAGGTTATTGTGGTATCTGTTTCTGGTGGCGGTGTCTTTGTGTTCTTGTTTTGTCACAGTTTGCGATTCTTCCTGGCCAGCGCAGATACAAGGGATGGAAATGCCAAGGCGGCTTGGGGCTGCCCTGGACTCTTGAATAACGGATTAGAGCTTTCAGAGGAATTTGCTGGCATGGTGATGTTATGGTTAAATAAAGCTGTGGCTGTTGCCCTTACCCAACTTTTTCATATCTGGAGTGCTTTATTTAGGTAGCGGGGAATGAAGGGTTATGGAGGGTCAGCAGTCAGAGAAATGGGTGGTTTTAGCTTTAAGGAACTCTCTACACAATAATTTTATCTTAAGCAGTGCGGTCACCTCAAATTTATCTTTCTTCAAGCCTATCTGTCTCTCAATCCATTCTTCTATTCTGTTTTATTTTATTTAAATACATAAGGAAAAGTAGGGACTTCTGTTTCTTTTTGTATTTTCCTCCACTTGACAAAACTTGACGTAGGGTAGAGCTTAAGGCAAGCTCCGATTCCTTTGTCAGGACATATTTCCTAGAATACTTACATGCCCATCATGTTGCTCAGGCACATATCTCGTATATCCCCCAAGACCATTGGAGAAGAGCGGCCAGTGGACATGGGCAAGGTCTGATGCGCAGGGAAGGTAAGAGGAAGGCAAAGATGCCATGTCTCTATCAGACTTGGAAAGAGTACGGTGGCTGGGAAGATGATTTGGCACCAAAATAAAAAAATAAACTGTGAAAAGTGGGTGCACAACAAATACATTAGGGGCAGGGTCGTCTTTCCGCATGTGTATCCTACACTCCGGTAGGCCGCTCTGGTTCCCTGGAGCTCTGTCCTGCTGTTGGCGGCAACGATGCCCTCTGCCTGTGGTCTGGGCAAGGACTCATTCTGCAGCTTCTATCTGTAGTTTGGAGCTGTGAGGTCTTGGCGTGGTCTAGAGTGATGCAAGGAAGCATGCGGTTGCACAAGATCTCCCAGACCTGCACACAATTGATCAAATTCACAGAGAAGTGCCTCCTCTGCTTTAAGTTTGTCAGCAGTTCACAGAGGTGTACAACACAGTCTATGCCTGCAGGAACCTGGCAGTAGGGAACCCATCAGTCAGCTGAGTGTTCTGTCAGCGAGTAGCCAAGTTTTGTGCCCAAAATGTACAGTAAGTACAGTAAGTATTTGGCTTAATAATTAGATTATTAAAGGAGCTCCAGCCACACGCAATTAGCTTTGCAGTGACATTCCATGTATAAGACGACCCCCAATTTTAGACTAACATTTTTTTAGAAAAAAATAGTTTTATACATGGAAAAATACGGTAAGTATTTATCGGTTTGGCAGGAGATCACATGTCTAATTCAGTGGATATCATGTATATTAACATGTCTGTTGCAATACACATAGTAAATGTCACTGTTCCATTCTGAACCTGTATCTCTGAGCACAGCTTGTTGTATGGATTCTATTTAACATCTATGAACAATCCCTTTGAGCGTGTCCATTGCTTATCCATATATTACCCTTTTATTTCGGCATTATTTATTTCACACAAACCATTCTGGATAATGTAGGATTTGTGCGCAGCTTATTGTGAAGGATTCAGACTGATCTGAGCCAGAAATTCTGTAAATAATCTATCGAGAGTATCTTTTAATTAGTAAGTGATCTCCGGAGATGAAGGTTAATTTGGTAACGTGGTAGGTTGGGGAGATGTATATCTTAGAAGTCTAAAAGTAAATGAGCTGTCTCAAGCTTAGCAAATAAGTAAACTATTTACATATAGATGAAAATTCACCCAGCCTAGCATAGAGGTAA
>OW240916.1:323268329-323297809 GCA_933207985.1 Pelobates cultripes
CTGTGCATTCGTATGTTTAAAATGGCCACGACCTCGTGTTCGGGATACGAATGGCGGCCACCCAGCATTCGTCAATTAAGCTGCGGATAACAGCAGCTTCAGGGAGGTTAATTGCCGGCACACTCCAGCTCCCAGGTGGTCTATTCATTCGTGCGGTTGTTCGGTAGATTGAATCTACCGAACAACTGGCAGAAAAGCACGAATACAGCTTTTCTCCAGGCGAAATAAAGTCTTTTAAAAGGGGGCCATAGTCCAGAGGCAGCAGGCGAGCAACCAGGCTTCTCCAATGCAATGTGGCGAGATTGGTCTCGTCACAGTGGCCACCCAGAGAGAGCACTAGATGTTGTTCGGGAGAGGGAAGATATAGTTCCAGAGGACCCAGAGTTTTCAACAAAGGGGATAACACACATTCAGGAAACGAACAAGGGCAGAACGGGCAACCGAACAGATATAGGACCAGGTCTGCTACAATGACATCAGATTCCAGTTCAGACAAGGCAAAGCCAGGACATGCATTGCTCTCTCTATGCTGACTGCCAGGTGTAAAAACAGACCTTATACCAATGATTGACAGGGAGCTAAGATGGAGGTGCCCATTTGCAGGATGAAGAACTTATGACTGACAGGGAACTAAGATGGCAGTGCCCAGTTACAGAACAGAGCGTATAACAATGGCTGACAGGGAGCTAAGATGGAGACGCCCAGCTATAGAACAGAGCGTATACCAATGGCTGACAGGGAGCTAAGATGGAGACGTCCAGTTACAGGACAGAGCGTATAACAATGGCTGACAGGGAGCTAATATGGAGACGTCCAGTTACAGGACAGAGCGTATAACAATGGCTGACAGGGAGATAAGATGGCAGTGCCCAGCTATGGAACAGAGCGTATAACAATGGCTGACAGGGTGCTAAGATGGAGACGCCCAGTTACAGGACAGAGCGTTTAACAATGGCTGACAGGGAGCTAAGATGGAGACGCACAGTTACAGGATAGAGCGTTTAACAATAGCCGACGGGGAGCTAAGCTGGAGACGCCCCGTTACAGGACAGAGCGTATAACAATGGCCGACGGGGAGCTAAGATGGAGACGCCCAGTTACAGGACAGAGCGTATAACAATGGCTGACAGGGAGCTAAGATGGAGACGCCCCGTTACAGGACAGAGCGTATAACAATGGCCGACGGGGAGCTAAGATGGAGGCGCCCAATTACAAACATTCTCCCAGTCAGCTATGCTTCCACTTCAGGTACTTTGACCTTAAATTTGAAATGTATTTTGAATTCCCTTTAACTCCTTAATGCAGCTGGGCAAGGCGGCATAGCACGCTGAGTGGATCACTACCTCTCCTATACTTACTCTTGCAGTTTGGGGGCACTGCCAGACAACCCAGGCAGTCGTTTTGTGAAAAATGCAAAAAACAAATATGAGCTCTAACTTTGGCCATTAAGTGGTGTGATAAAGTGAAGGCAGATAGGCCTTTTAACCCCAGGGGAAGTACGTGTAGTTTGTGTGTTGCACAACACAAAGCTTTGTTTAGTTATGGGCCCCTGGGGTGGAGCATTTGGAGAGAAGGGTGGGCCAATGCTCCACTCCACAGTTTAGTGGTTTTCTGGAGAGACATAGATCCAAGCCAGGGTTTTTTGGACCGTCTCCAACCCACTGCTCAGCTGCAGTTAATGAGCTGTTGCAGTGGGAATAAACCCCTCCCGGCTAGGCAGGAGAAGGAGAGGGATTGCTGGCTTCCTCCCAGGAAGCAGGTAGGAGAGAGGCTGTTCTCTCCAGATAGAGAGTCAAGGAGACTAGGCACTGGGAGTGCCGAAAGGAAGCAGTCAAGGCTGGCTTGGAGCACTGGGAGTGCAGAAAGGAAAGCAGTCAGGGCAAGGCTGGCTTGGAGCACAGGGAGTGCAGAAAGGAAAGCAACAGGCTAGCTAGCAGAGTGTTGCTATCTAATAAGGTTGGTGCAATATGTTTTGTTAGTTTAACCCTGATAGAGAAGGATATACAAAGTGAGTCAGTGCTCAGACGAGCTAGGTTTTTGTTTAAAGGGAAACCTGTTATATTTATGTTTTCATTTGCTGTAAACTTACAAATAAAGTGCCTGGAATGAAGTTGCATTGAAAGACTGTGCATGTTTTTGCCCTAGAGGACCGTGCTACCTGCAGACAAAGATCACAGTGGCTACTAAAAAGGACTGAACATACACCATTTTGAATACCTTGGGTTGCCTACTTTTGCAAATGAAATGCCATGATGGGGGTAATTTTCATTCCTGGGCTGCTATATGGTCTCAAAGGCAACATAGGCCCAGCAAACCTATCTGGCAAATGTCAATGGACAAAAACTGAAAAGGAGAAAGCCCTATATCTAACCCTGTAAGTTCCCAAAACGCCATAAAACCTGTACATTGGGGGAAATGCTTTACACGTGAGACATCGCTAAATACAAATATGTGTATTGTATTGCAGTAAAAGCAAACAGTATTATGACATTCACAGTTAGAATGTCACGCAGAACTTTCAAAATGTCTTAATTGCACACACTTTATTATATCTTATTCATATTAATTTATGATTCATATATAAAATATTTGATGTTAAATGAAAGCTCTGTTTCTCCCTAACAAAATGATATATAATAAGTGTGGGTGCATTTAACCCCTTAAGGACACATGACATGTGTGACATGTCATGATTCCCTTTTATTCCAGAAGTTTGGTCCTTAAGGGGTTAATATGAAACAGGTAAATTATGGTTGAACAGATAGCGCAAATTTAAGGTTTTGTTTGCATTTTGTTTTGATCAGAACGTGTACAATTGACTCAGTCCTTAAGGGGTTAAATTCCCAGCAATTCTCACTAGTAAAAAAACCCTGTTTTTATTTTTCACACCTCACAAATACATATTTGTTAAATATAGAGATTAGTAAATGTAATATTAAAATTCTTGGGAAGAGACAGTTTCAGTTTAACGCTTATTAAGTGTCAGGAGAGTTAAAGGAACACTGAGCACCATAGCAACTTCATAAAAAAAGGAATCTTTTTATGAATAGAGAGCTACTGATTGGCTTACAGTATCTACTGACCGCTCTAGCCAATCAGCGGTTCCCCTGTGCTTTGTTCCCTGAAAGTCAATTTCAGAAGCCAGGTGCCACTCAGGGATTTGGAGATCCAGCACTGGAGGCAACCTTCAGAGTTAAACTGTTCCAGAATGGTTTAACCACTTTAGGTGAGAAAGGGCCCAGGGACCTCCTGGCACCATAAAAACTTCATTTATATGACATTGTTATGGTGCCTTTAACTCGTCGTTCACCACTATCACACTCAAACAGTTACATTTGTGCCATGACTATAGCAGATATTTCTGACAAATGATTTCTGTCTGATTTCGAACACATTTTGCAGCAGAGTAAAATTTTATTTTAGTTTCTCCTGCGTCTGGAATACCATAAACAGATCTCACATGTCTTGCATTTAACAACAGATGATTCAGTTAACGATTATCATCATTTTAGAATATGTAAAGGTATGAAGTGTTTTTGCTGAGAGGAGGGATTGGAAAAGTCCCACAATCCAGACGTTAAACTGGGCAAATTCACATGAAATCCATCGCTGTACCCAGATCTCCCACCTACCTGAGAGAAGTACCTACCTTGATTAATCCAAATTAATCTAGAAAAACAATCATTTTGGTGATTCAGGATTTGCCGATGTGGTGTTTTGGATACATTTACCATATGATCATTTTGGGAACATATTACCGAAAAACTAAAATGACGCAAAAAATTGTCCAATCAATATATTGCGAAATTTAAATACTATGTGTATATTTTACTCACCATTTGGTCCACAGATCAAATGAGCAGAAGAACCAATAGAGGAAAAAAGAGGATACGTAAAAAAAAAGAAAATCTCTCTAGATTTATACATATTATGTATTTTATTACAGTTTGTTCTTAAGCACTTTGGCAGCAAAACAAACTGTGCTGACATGCAAAAATGATATCTCATGTCGTCTGCCTAATGGCTACACATCAGCCATTTTTGTAATGCCAAATCTGAGTTTGCCAAAATTAGATTATTATATCAGAAAAAAATAGGAAATGAGAGGCGTGTATTTTAGAATGATTGTAATTTTGTGCCTCTTGTTATCTTGTCTTAATAAAAAAAAAAAAAAATGTGGAGCAGGAGTCGTTTCAAGCTAAGAATAGAGGATTTATTTAATGATGAAAATAAAAAGTAACTGGGTAATTGACCACCCACTCACCCCTTCCACCCTGAGAAATCCAACCGTAGAAGTAGAGTCACTTAGTTGGAAAAAAAGGGATTTTTCACAAACTGAACAGGTGGAGTGGGTGAGTAAACTGCAATCGCAGTATATAACTTTTTTCTATTAGTTTTTTTTTCTATTTTAATTCACCAGATGATGAGGGGTCTAATGGTTCCTGATCAACCTTCCTCAATTACTTGCATTGTCCATCCCTCGTGCTCTGTCTAGGGGTAATGATGGTAGTAGTGGAGGCAGTAGCCCTGATGCAACGTGGTGGCATCTGCAGAGAATCGGATACAGCAAAGATAACCTCCTCTCTGCTCTAGTACTTTCTTGCTGTGGCTGGTTCGTCTGTTACCCTTTGTTTTTCGCTGGATTTCCTGCCCGTATGCCCCTGTTCGTGTGATTACAAAATACCGATTGAAACTACCGAATGAACGACCACCCAGGAGAGGGGAGTGCTGCTGGTTAACCTCTTGGCCCCAATTAGAACATTGTGGTTAACCGCAGACACCTCTCCATTCCATTCGTACGGGTGGTCGTCGTTCGCATGCCGACCATGAGGCGGCGGCCATTTTGGGACACGAAAAAGCGTAGCGGTGTTCGGTACAAATTCTATGGAACTAAAAACGGACACTTTAATCTACCGAACACCGCTGGAAGCTGCTGCCCACCTTCTATTTCGGCGAGGCGCACGAACGCCGGTCTGTTCGGGAGTTTTATACATTCGTATGGACCTTTACCAAGATAGCCGTCCCATGGAGTCATTCGTATACCGAAGGACTGGTGAAAGACTTTGACTCATGGCGATTCAACTAGATACATCGGATCTGAGCGCTATTCGGTAGAAATATGCACTCAGATCCAGGCTGTCTGGGGATACGTTACACAAACTATATTCATTCGGTATTTCTTCAGTTATATATTTTAATGTATTTTCCTTACTATATTTTAAAATGGCGATTGTCTCTATCAGGAGATAATTAGGTTTCTTCCTAATTATCTCCAAGGTAGAGAAGAAGGGTTTATGGGTAAAATGGGAAGAGCTTATATTGAAGCCTCTGCGATTGGCTACTGTCCAATATGTTTTACAGTCTTCCACAAGGTCCCCTCTGGGAGTGTCCACCTTGTGGAGACCTGCATAAATACCGGGCAGGTAGCCCCCATTAAACTGATCCTGATTTGACCCTCAAGACAGAGCTTGGTCTCGTTTGTGAGGGAATTATTACTGGGACAGCGCTTTCGTTATTTCTAGCTGTGGAAGGCGTTCGACTGTTTTGCTGATCGGGAGTTGCCGTGTTCGTGAACTTCGTTCGGGAGTTTGGCGGTCGGCTGGATAGAAACTGCATTTCTGGAGAGGGGGATTATTCACTAAACGGCGGCTTCATCTACCTGGCGGTGAGTGTCGTAACACTTGCACTGCATCTTCCCTCAGTAATACAGACCTGTGGTGACTTTGCCGATGCTGCCTCATACCAACATTAGTGAGATGACCCTTCTTTCACCCCCACTGATTTCCTTGCTGCACAACGTGCACTTAGGGAGTCAAAGCTTCATCGGTGTGATACACTATCCTCTATCCTTTGCCTTGCATCTGCTGAAAATACAACACTAGCTTGTACACTAGCACTTGGTTGATAATTGCTAATGGAAATGCTGATGGCGCCGTCACAGGTAAAGGTGATAATGGTTTTAGTGGTGATGGTGATGGTGATGATGGTGGTACTTGTGATGTTGATGGTGGTATTATTGATGGTGATATTTGTGATGGTGGCATTTGTAATGAGGGTGTTATTGGTTCCATAGTTACATAGTTACATAGTTGAAAAGAGACTTGCGTCCATCAAGTTCAGCCTTTCTCACATATGTTTTTGCCGTTGATCCAAAAGAAGACAAAAAACCCAATTTGAAGAGCTTACAATTTTGCAACAAACTAGGAAAAAATTCCTTCTTGACCCCAAAATAGCATGTCTCATTGGATTAGAAATTATATCCCTGCATGTTGTGTTTTTGTACGTATTTATCCAATTTCAGTTTAAACATCTGTATGGACTCTGATAAAACCACCTCTTCAGGCAGAGAATTCCATATCCTTATAATTCTTACTGTAACAAAAAACTTTCTTTGCCTTAGATTAAATCTCCTTTCTTCCAGCCTAAATGTGTGACCTTATGTCCTATGTATAGCCCTGTTTATGAATAGATTTCCAGATAATGGTTTGTACTGGCCCCAAATATATTAGTATAATGTTATCATATCCCCTCTGAGGTGCAGTTTTTGGAAACTAAAGAGATTTAAATTTTTTTAACCTTTCTTCGTAACTAAAATGCTCCATTCCTTTTATCAATTTTGTAGCTTGTCTCTGCACTTTTTCTAGTGCCATGATATCTTTCTTTAGAACATTCGCCCAAAATTGCACAGCATATTCAAGGTGTGGTCTTACCAGCGATTTATAAATAGGCAAAATTATATTTTCATCCTGAGAATTTATGCCCCTATTTATACATGACAAAACCTTACTGGCCTTAGCAACTGCAGATTGACATTGCATATTGCTGCCTAATTTGTTGTCTATAACAATTCCCAAATCCTTCTCGTGTGTGGTTATCCCTAATTCACTACCATTTAGGGTGTAAGTTGCTTGTGCATACTTGACCCCAAAGTGCATAACTTTGCATTTCTCTACATTAAATTTCATCTGCCATTTGAGTGCCCTGTCCCCCAATCTATCCAAATCTCTCTGCAGCAAAGCAATATTCTGCTCACATTTTATTACTTTACAAAGTTTTGTGTTATCTGCAAACACTGATACATGGCTTTCAATGCCCAGTTCAAGATCATTGATAAATATGTTAAATAGAAGCGGTGAGATGGTGATGATGGTGGTATTTGTGATGGTGATGGTATTGGTTATGGTATTGGTAATGTTTATGATGGTGGTATTGGTGATGATGGGGTTATTGGTGATGGTGGTGATGATAGTATTGGTGGGGATAATGGTGGTATTGGGGATGATGATAGTATTGGTGGTGATGATGGTAGTATTGATGATGGTAGTATTGGTGGTGATGATGGTGGCTGCACCGCAAATGCTGCTGGGAGGAAGTGACGTCCGGTCACTTCCTCCCAGCTTACTCCGCGCGGGGGGAGAGACAGCCGAGCAGAGGAGAGGAGAACAGAGGCATCCACTCCCATCATCCCCAGCCACCCTCCTGCAACTCCTGCAACTTAAAGGTAAGGAATAGGAGGGTGGCTGAAAAATGAGGTGTATGTCTGTATGTGTGTATGTATATCAGAATGTATATGTATGTATGTGTGTATGTATACAGGGCCGTCTTTAATTTAGATTGGACCCTGGGCGAGCATTTACTTGGGCCCCCTGACTACGTCTAGATACACACAAATACACTACCTGACACACATGCAGATACACACTGACCACATATAGATACACACAAGAACATACAGATACACACAGACTACATATAGATACACTGACACACACATAGACACACACACAGATACAAACACTGACATACATGCAGATACAAAGGTACACACACTGACTACTTATAGATACACAACCTGACACACATGCAGATATACAGATACAAACACTGACACATACAGATACACACACACAAATACAAATGGACAACATACAGATACAGAGACACATTCTGACAGATGTACTGACACAGACTCACACACAGGAAACCATACTGAAACACACATACACAAAGACATACTGAACCACACAGACACTGATGGACTCTCACACACACACACAGACATACAGATACACTGACAGACATACTGGCACATATACACACAGACAGACGGACATACAGAAACACACATACACACAGACCAGGGCCGGTGCTAGGATTTTTGACTACACAGGCGAAGATGCATTTTGACGCCCCCTCCCCCCCCAAAAAAATAAACAATGCATCTTCACCTCTGTGTCTCGTAGCCCCCTTTTGAATTTCTTACCCCCATTAGTGTTGCATATCCACTCTCTTGAATGTCTTACCCCTTTGGCCCCTTTGTGCCTTACACCCCCCTTTAGTGTGTCTCCTACAACCCCTCTTATGTATTTCTTACTTCCCCGCCAGCCCCTATCTATCTCTCTTTTTCTCCCACATAGACATAGATACAGGCAAAAATACATACATGCACAAATACACAAACATACAGACACACAACCATACAAGCACACAGACATAATTTTTCAGGCACACAGTCACAAAGATATACAGACACACAGTCATAAAAGGCACACAAACAAACACAGTCATACAATCTACACATACAGGTACATTGTCGTACAAACACCGACATACATTCATACAGACACAGGCACTCACAGAAATACATACACAGACATAAAGAAACAGAGATAGGCATACAGAGACATACATACACAGACAAACAAAGAACCCTGCACACTGATACCGTGTAAATGCTCTGGCCATCAACAGAGGTGGATGCTCCATGTCAGGCAGACATTGCTGGATCCACCAGTAAAGTCTTCAAAAGGAATAAACGCAGGCAACACTCCAATAGTAAGGATGGTATATTTATTGGTAGGTGAACCACCCCATAGAAAGTGTGATGTTTCAGCTCATGCAATAAGGCTCTGCTGAGCCGAAACGACGCACTTTCTTTGGGGTGGTTCACCTATCAATAAATATACCATCCTTACTATTGGAGTGTTGCCTGCGTTTATTCCTTTTGAATACATTTACACAGTCATACAGAGACATACATACTGTATGTCTCTGTATGACGGTCTGTGTATGTACACAGGATGGCTAAAAGATAGATCCCCATCTGTCGTGCAACTTCAACAATGCTTTGAAAGCTGGGGCTCTACCGATTCCCCATGCTTGCAGGATTGTATTTAGCATGGAGCAGTATTTGTGTGTTTGACTGTAAGCATGTGTTTGTATGGAGTATGTTTGTATGATTGTAGCGGTGTGTTTGTATGTAGTGTTTGCATTTGAATGCAAGCATGCATTTATGTGTAGTGTTGGTTTTTGAACGCAGGTGTGTGTTTATATATAATTTTGGTGTCCGATACAGAGGTGTGTTTGTATGTAGTGTTGACATTTGAATGCAGGGGTGTGTTTGTATGTAGTGTTGATGTTTGCATGCAGGTGTTTATTTGTGTGTAGTGTTGGTGTTTGAATGCTGAGATATATGCACATATACACATACACTGCCACACACGCACACACTGTGATACACATACACAAAGATACACACACTGACACATGCAGATATACATATACACAAACTGATACACATTCAGATAGACACACAGATACACACAAACACTGACAGACATACAGATAAACACACAGTGACATACAGACACACATACACAATGATAGGGAAGAAGACACACAAAGACACACTAACAGACAGACACACAAACTAACAGACATTTAGATACACACAGACACACGGACAGAGACATATACATACACACACACACTGACAGACATACACACACACACTGACAGACATACACACACACACACTGACAGACATATACACACACACTGACAGACATAGATACACACAGTGACAGACATAGATACACACAGACACACTGACAGACATAGATACACACACACACACTGACAGACATATACACACACACTGACAGACATAGATACACACAGTGACAGACATAGATACACACAGACACACTGACCAACAGGTTCAGAAAGGGGGCTTACCTGGGATCCAAGGTGCTGCCTGAGGTAGTTGGGAGTTGGAGGAGCTGGTCCTGCCCAGCCCCCCTCCTCTCTGCCTTCTGCTGCTCTTGTCTTCTTGGGAGGACTTCCTCCCATGCTGACAAAAAGGGGACCGGTGGTAGCTCCGCCCCTGCTGTTCACCAGCCGCACTGTGTGCTACAGAGGGAGCAGGGATATGACGTTCATATCCCCGCCCCCTCCACACAGTCCGCGGCACTGCTGCAGGTTGGCGCTCGGCCACGCTACAAAAAGTGACCGGCAGGAGAGGGGAGCGGTGCGCTTCCCTCCTGCCGGCCACCCGGACATTTGCGCCCCCGGGCCGGTGCGCCCTAAGGCGGCCGCCTGTGCCGCCTTATGGACGCGCCGGCCCTGACACAGACATTGACAGACATATTGACAAACACAGACATACAGAACCACACTGACAGACTCACACATAGACATACTGACAGACATACACACATTCTGGCACACACACACAGACAGACTGAAAAACACAGACACAGACACTGACAGATATACAGACATTTTGAAACTCACAGACAGCCATACTGAGACTGACAGACATACTGGCACACAGACAGACATACGTGCTGAAACACACAGACACTGACAGACAAACACACATCCAGACATACACAGACAGCCATACTGAAACACACATACACACTGAACCACAGACATGACAGACTCACACACAGACATACTGACACACTGACAGACATACACACATACAGACATACTGAACCACACAGACACTGACAGACTCTCACATACACAGACATACAGATACACTGACAGACTTTGATAACCACCCTCCAGTTTCTTACCTTTTCCTGGAGGGTGGCTTCCCTGGGGTCCAGTGGGCTGGTTGGGAGTTAAGCTCCCGGCCTGGCCCCCTCCGGAACAGCTGGTCCGCCTTCCTCCCGCGCGGCTCTTGTTTCTGTGGGAGGAAGTGACGCACGGTTGTCACTTCCTCCCTGTGCTGCCGAAAAGCAAGGGCCCGGTCGCGCTGTTAAAGTGCCACAGCACCCGACCAGGCCCCTGCTGACACAGGCCCACCGGGTGGCCCTAAGTGCATGGGCCACCCGATGGGCCCCCATAGTTTGCGGGCAGAGGGCAAACAGGGTAGTTACCTCGGGCCCCCCAGCAGGGACAGGGCCCGGGGCAGCTGCCCCGTTTGCCCCGCGTTAAAGACGGCCCTGTGTGTGTGTGTGTGTGTGTGTGTGTGTGTGTGTGTGTGTGTATATATATATATATATATACAAAAGACAGAATCCAGCGCACTCGCTTATTCACTAAACAATGCTTTCAAAATCTTAGAGATTGTAATAGTTTTATTTAAAAACACCTCACCTAGGCAAAAAATAATGGGGGTTTAGTTACATTATATGATCATATATTGCATAAGCCTGCCACAACGTCAATGTACCCCATTCTTGGCAGGTCCTACTCTAGCAGCCTAATGCTTGCCCTTATGAGATTGATCCACTTACTTGGGAAATACTTCCTTACTGGGACTCTCTGCAAGTCATGGCTAAATAGGGTCCTGGAATGAGGCACCTGTAACAGGGAGGGGTGCAAAACCAAGGAGTTGGCCTGGGACTCCCAAATATACAAACAAAACCAAGAGGGCTGCACTCACCTGAACATGCATACATTACAGGGTGCTGCTGGGGCCAAAACATACAAAAGACAGAATCCAGCGCACTCGCTTATTCACTAAACAATGCTTTCAAAATTTTAGAGATTGTAATAGTTTTATTTAAAAACACCTCACCTAGGCAAAAAATAATGGGGGTTTAGTTACATTATATGATCATATATTGCATAAGCCTGCCACAACGTCAATGTACCCCATTCTGTCTTTTGTATGTTTTGGCCCCAGCAGCACCCTATAATGTATGCATGTTTAGGTGAGTGCAGCCCTTTTGGTTTTGTTTGTATATTTGGGAGTCTAGGCCAGCTCCTTGGTTTTGCACCCCTCCCTGTCACAGGTGCCTCATTCCAGGATCCTATTTAGCCTTGACTTGCAGAGAGTCCCAGTAAGGAAGTATTTCCCAAGTAAGTGGATCAATCTCATAAGGGCAAGCATTAGGCTGCTAGAGTAGGACCTGCCAAGAATGGGGTACATTGACGTTGTGGCAGGCTTATGCAATATATGATTATATAATGTAACTAAACCCCCATTATTTTTTGCCTAGGTGAGGTGTTTTTAAATAAAACTATTACAATCTCTAAAATTTTGAAAGCATTGTTTAGTGAATAAGCGAGTGCGCTGGATTCTGTCTTTTGTATGTTTTGGCCCCAGCAGCACCCTATAATGTATGCATGTTTAGGTGAGTGCAGCCCTCTTGGTTTTGTTTGTATATATATATATATATATGTGTGTCAGTATGTATGTCTGTGTGTATGTCAGTATTTGAGTATCTATCTATGTATTTTTGTGTATGTATTTCTGTCAGTATGTGTGTGTGTATGTATATCTGTGTATGTGTGTGTGTATGCCTGTATGTATGCATATATCTATCAGTATGTATATATCTATCTATCTGTGTGTGTATATCAGTATGTGTGTATGTATGTATGCGAATATGTATGTACGTCAGTGTGTATGTGTCTATATGTGTGTATATCTGTATCTCCTTATGCGTGTGTGTCTGTACGTGTCTGTATATGTGTCAGTATGCCTGTATGTGTGTATGTCTGTTTCAGTATTTGTGTATCTTTTTGTGCGTGTGTCTGTGTCCTTTTGTGTGTGTGTGTGTGTGTGTGTGTGTGTATTCCTGTGGACGGGATTTGGAGGCAGGGTTTTGAGGCGGGCACCCGGGGGCCCAGACCTTCAGCTGTGTTAGGGGCCGCAAAATTTCTGATGGCGGCCCTGTCTGTATGGTGCTGATGCTGGTGAGAGTAACATTAATAGTCTGTGTTCAAACTGTGCCAGTGATAGCAGTTGCTGTGTACGATGCTCGCACACTTGCACAGCACGCATTGGACTGAACACAGTCAGAAAATAATAAAATGGGATTTTATTTCTCAAACAGTGAGAAAAAAAAAAAAATACTTCTAACAACTGTATGTTGGTAAGCTTTAGCTAGTCTCATACTAGAATCAATGACCCAGGCTAGGACAAAAGGATTTCTTTCCTGAAACTGTGGTCCCTAAAGAAAGGATTTTTTTTTCCTACAGACAGTTCACAAAAAATACATTACCATTACAACCATATATTGGTAAAATAGTCTCACAATAGGAAGAATGACAAAATGCTTGCCAAGTGCCAATCTCCATTCTCCCACTCCGCATTTTCTCTAGTGCTCCCTGCAGTAGGAACTGCTAGATACAAACTAGTGACACCCTAGGATCAATGGACCAGGCTCTCTCTCACTCCAAAACTGACACAGTTAGCACAAGTGTCTAGAACACCGTTTCCCAATAGGTGTTGTTGGAGAACAAAATTGGGGTTCCGCTGTGATTTGCCCACTGCGTGACCCTAACTGCCACCAGATGGGCATTGCTGCAGAGAGACCCGATTAATTGCGCAAATGGGTCCCCACAGTATGGGATGTTGGGAGGAAGTGATGGACAGTCATTTTCTCCCAGCTTCATAGAAAACGCCGCACTGGAGGGAGAGCGTCAGCAGCCGGCAGCGAGCATCTCCCCCACACACACCAGCCTCAGCCAGCAATTCACCCTCCTGCAGACAACATGTCTGCTAACAGGAGGGTGACTGCAAATATAAAAAAAAATGATGTGTGTATGTGTATCTGTGTGAAATATGGTGTCACTGTGTGTATCTGAGTGTGTATCTTTGTGTCTGTATCTGTGTTAATGTGTATGTGGTAATGTGTGTGCATACAGTCCAGTAATCAAATACCAACACAACATGCAAACACAAACATTACATACAAAAACACCCCTGGATTCAAACTCCAAAATGACATACAAACACACCCTCCACTCAAACATCAATACTACACACATGCATTTAAAAGCCAACACTACATCCACCCCTACACGCAAATGCAAATATTACATACAAACACCAACTCTACATACCAAAACACACCTGCTCCTAAGTACTACAATCTGTTTACTATCTGTAGAAATAATTGTGTGTATATATACCAAAAAACTAAATGTGCGGGGGAAAAAACCCATTACACTCGGCTAATTAAAAGATTTGTGTTACGGCACAAACATTTTTTGGGGGTTCCATGATGTTGGTACACCATGTTAAAGGGCTCCACGGGAAAACATTAATTGGGAACCCCTGTATTAGAAGAATCCTACTTGTAAGTACAGTTTTTATTGCTCTTCCTCTCCCCCCCCCCCTTCCATTGGTCACTTCCCACTTGATCTGTAAATAAAACCAACATTTATTGTCTGTCTCCTAACAAGCAATCAGATATTTTTGCTCCCTCTTGATTGAACATGAGATCAAGCTTACATGAGAAACTAAGCTACTTGCTTGCCCCACCAAAATAACTGCCTCTCCTCTATTCCATCCCCCTTTTATCTTGTGCAACGAGCGACTCACTGAATCACAAATTAAAGGAAACTTGTTCGGGCTCTTGGAATTTGGTTCCAACTCCTCCCCCGAGATTCTTCCACATGGCTGTTTGGAAATTGGAAACTCTTCGAAGCACTTAATCAACCGGATTTCAGCCGAATCAGTTATGGTGTTAGGAGTATTCCTTTAATAAACCCCAGACAATAACAAAAGCAAATCGTAGTATTTATACTTATCCCAAATTTTTATAATTTCGTAATCCTTTCTATTAACCCAATGTGATCTGGCGGACATTTAGTTGTTTAATAGTTAGTAAATATGATTTTCAATCTCCGGGTATGACTGAAACTTTCAGAGTGTAATGATTAATTAGTGAGTAAGGAAAAGCAAGAACTGAGCTAGTCACGTTATATTGGGGGTTATGATAACAGCACATGTAGCAGGTAGGAAGAAGATCAGAAAAGACAGAGGACAAAGATGGGTCGTTTGATCTTAAAGGACCTGAACGATAGGAATCAAGCATGCTTCACTCTAATTATCTTTAAAGAAAAGCTGTAGAGTGGGAAACAAAAGGAAAGAAAAATAAGGAGTTTAATATTAACAAGGACAATGTTACTAAAACTAAGTTATATAAATTAGTGTTGGGATCAAATAAAATGAACGAAAAAACCCTGCGGCTCTTTGTCCGAATAGTATACCCACCAGCTATTATATAATAAAAACAAATGTAATACATCTAGCAAACTGTGAAACAAGAACAATACATTAAAAAATACATGTATGTATAAATTAACCAGAAACATTAAAACCTTAAACAGTCCAGCAAAACGTTGGTATACATCTTAACTTGCTGGTTAGATACATTAGTTATATTCAAATTATTACTTTGCAATCACAATTTCTATTGTAACACACATGAATAGGGCTGTACATCACGTCTGTCTCTGCTCACATACAGATAGCACTGACCTTCATGTACTGCGCTCGGAAACCCAACGTCCTGGCCAAAATCATGGAGAAACTGCACTCGTATAAAAAAAAAATTACACAAAGCACAGCAAAAAGTAGACTTTGGAAGAAATGTTATCGTTCAAAAAACATGAAATCTGAGCTATGTCTGTTTAACCATAATTAACAATAATAATTCACCTCTATCATATTATGCACACCCACACTTATTATATATCATTTTGTTCAGGAGAAACCGGGCTTTAATTTCTTATCAAATATTTATACATAAAACATCATTCAATATAAATAAAAAATGTATAAGTTTGAGCAATTAACAACTTTTGCAACTTCTGCGTGGCATTTTAAATGTGAATGTCATAATACTGTTAGCTTTTACAGCAGTCCAACGGGTACAACAATGCTCCCCGTGTAAAGGTTTTATCGTGTTTTGGAAAGTTACACGGTCAAATAAAGAGTTTGCCCATTTCAGTTTTGTGACGAGACCAATCTCGCCACTGTGTATTGGAGGAGCTTGGTTGCCCGCCTGCTGCCTTTAGACTATGGCCCCATGTTGAAACGCTTGATTTTCCCCTGCGGAGACACAAAAGCCGGGTCATTCGGTGCTTGCCCTATGCCATGGAGCCCATTCGTATAATGCAAGACTATGGGAAAGAGTTTGTGTGGGATCTGAGCGCCATTCAGTAATAATGTGCGCTCAGATCTGAGCTATCTGGGGATATGTTGAATGTACCTGTTTTATGCAATGGCTGCACAGTTATATATTTTTATGTATTTTATTGTCTTTTGCTGCCATGTGTTCAATGGAGTTTTGCCTCTGTCCTTGGAGATAATTGGATTACTTCCCAATTATCTCCAGGATAGAAGACTCTGTGGAACTGGTTTTGGGCAGAAAAACCATGCTTCATTTTGTCAAATAGGACTTTCCCTTAACTTTTTAACCCCTGAACCGATTGCCCTGATTTTTGAGTATGTGTATATTTCAAGCTTGCAGATTCTGAAAATGTATGTATTTATGTGAATGGCATGTATATTTTGGAAGTTATTAATATTTTGTAAAAATTGTATTTCTCTGCCTGTGATAATTATATTACCCATTGTGTTCAGTAATCATATCACAGGCAGAGGGGAGGATTTTGTGTGGGAGTGTCTGTGTGTATTGTACCGATTGATTGGTTGTATTTCAAAACCCTGTGGGCAGTACTATGTTTGTGGATTGGGAATAAAAGAGGCTGTATGTGCCAGTACAGTCAGTTCTGCTTGACCTCAAAACGAAGTGTCGTATCGTTACTGGGGGAATCTGCTACAAGGGATTGCTGTGCTAGTCATACTCCCTTGCTATATAACTACTTGTAAGAGCTTGTTCCTGTCCTGCTCTCTGGAGGAGTCTACAGTGGTTGTGGTGTTGGCTGGAGTGCTTGGAGCCCTCAGGAAGCACTAGGAGCATCCTTCAACGGAGGTACCCAGTCGGGGTGCCAGGTGATCCATTATATTACGAGAGCGGGATTTAACTATAAATAGGACAATTACAAGAAAACTTACAGGAACGATAGGTTGAAGAGGACCCAGCTCAAACAAACTTACAGTCTATAGGAGGTGGGGTATAAAACACATTAGGACAGGAAATGGCAATCAAATAAGGTGGGAGTGAAGCAGAGCTGGAGGAGAGAGTAGAGTGCTGCCCTTTAGGAGAGAGCAAGAGACAGGTATGTGAAGTAGAAGTTACGCTGGGAGGCCATAAGCTTTCCCAAAGAGATGGGTTTTAAGGCACTTCTTAAACGCTTGAAGACTAGGGGAGAGTCTGATGGTGGTAGGCAGGCTATTCCATAGGTAGGGAGCCACCCGCGAGAAGTCCTGCAAGCGTGAGTTGGCCATACGGGTGCGAGCAGCGGACAGGAGAAGGTCACGGGCAGAGAAGGGCATACCTATGGATCAGTGAAGAGATATAAGAGGGGCTAGAATTGTTCAGTGCTTTATAGGTATGGGTTAACACTTTGAATTGACACCTATAGGATACAGGAAGCCAATGTAAGGACTGACAGAGGGCATTCCATGCAATCCAATTAACCTATTTTGAAATTGGAAATGTACTTTTAAGTAGTTTATGTGTTTAAATGTGTGTACCTGTATCTGCTGTTGGTATCTCCCAAAGTGGGATATGGCTTTCTGTAACCCAGCCCCCTCCTGCCTGGGATTGTGTTGTGGAGTGGAGATCCCGTAACAGCTGTGTGTTCAAAATAAAGATGGTCAGTCAGTGTTTAAACCTCAAGAACTGTGTGCCCTCTGGTTACAAGTGGTGAGGCGACAGGAAAGGAAAAGCACATCCACCTCTTGTTCAGTAGCCGGGGAGAAAGTCTGAAGGGTAGGAAAGGCATGATCTACGTGTGGTTGAGAAAGAGAACGACAAGATGGGGAGAATTCTTTCCTTAGCTGTTCAATCTTGTCAGTAAAGTAGCAAGCAAAGCTATCGGCTGTAAGGTTAATTTGGGGGGGAGGGGGCCACAGCAGGGTGAAGAAGAGAGTTGAGGGTGTCAAAGAGACGCCTGGGATTGAGGCAGCATGAACTAACGAGAGAGGAAAAGTATGACTGTTTGGCGAGGGCAATGGCTGCGCTGTATGAACGTAATATGAATCTATAATGGAGAAAGTGTGCCTGGGTGCGGGACTTCCTCCAGGAGAGTTCAGTACAACGGGAGCAACTTTGCAGGTAGCTCGTTGATTTAGTATGCCAAGGTTGGGGGCGTGTCCTCCTCAAGGTACATGTTTGAAGCGGGGCTGCAGCGTTCAAGACAGAGGTGAGGGTAGTGTTATATGTGGTGATGGCCAGTGAGGGACAGGAGAGGGAAGGGATGGATAGCAGTTGTGACTCAATATCAGCTGACAGCTGCTGGAGGTCAATAGTATTAAGAGTTGAGGGTGGTTAAGCTGAGGTTGTAGGGTGAGGGGTACTTGAGAGCAAACAATAAGAGGTGGTGATCAGATAGAGGAAATGGAGTGTTGCAGATATTAGATACTGTACATGCATAAGAGAAAATTAGGTTGAGGTAATTGCCAGCTACATGGGTGGGAGAATTAGCTCACTGTGATAGCCCAAGGGAGGAAGCAATTGAAAGTAGTTCGGCTGCTGAGGTCAAAAGTGGGTTAATGGGAATATTGAAGTCCCTGAGAACTAGGGATGGAATATTAGAAGAGAGGATGTAGGGTAGCCAGGCAGCAAAATGGTCAAGGAAGAGGAGAGGGGAACCAGGGGGGAAATAAATAACGACAATGTTAGCAGAGAAGGGTTTGAAGAGGTGAATCAAATGACTTTCAAATTCACCTCTGGTGGGTAGAGGCTTGAAGGAGCAGTGAGATGAGATCCTGTGGGACCTCCAGATCCAGACAGCCAACCATCTTGACAGCGTGATGGTAGACATGGAACGTAAGACTACAGTTGTGGTGGATATGGCAATACCAAGTGACTATAGCATCAGAAAGCAGTGACATGAGATGACGGTCAAATATGAAGGACTGAAAGACGAGATAGAAAGGATGTGGAAAGCGAAGGTAGTAGTAGTACCAGTTGTTATAGGAGGACTCGGGGCTGTGACTTCCAAGTTGAGGGAGTGACTTCAACAGATTCCAGGTGGGTGAGGATCTGAGATCGCTGCCCAGAAGAGTTCAGTTCTAGGAACAGCTACTGTGCAGAACCACCAAACTCCCCGGCCTCTGGTAGAGGACCCGAGAACGAGGAATAAACAAACCACCCAGGAGGATGAGAAAATCCATGTACATCTATTTATATTCTACATATTTATTAATGTATTATTTTTTACAAAATTATTAATTATAATTTTGAATTAGAGATTTAATTTCATTCAAGGTGTTTTTTGATATCAATATATATATTTTTATTTATGGTTTTTTATTAGATAGATTTTTGGATAGATGGATGGACAGACAGATATAATTTAATTGTTATTGTCTAAGTGTATTTAATATTAATATATACATATATATACTTGTATCAATATGCACTAAAAATATATATATGTAATATAATATATATATTTTTGTGGTAGGAAACATAAAGCTGTGATGTACACTAAGAGTGGGTCCAGTCGGTTGTGGTGTGCCAAAACTGACATTTGGGTAGGCCTGTAAATAAAAGAGGGCTCACTAAGGTAGAAAAAAAATATATAGAAAAGAATTTAAGTCTAATAAAATAAAGGGGGTAGGTGGGTGGGGATTACCTGAAGAGAACGGCCCAGGTAAGAGGGGGAATTTAAATAGGGAAAACCTTTCCTACAATTGCAGGCCTATGGCCTTAAAACTTGTGGGCAATTCGGTTGTGGTGTGCCAAAACGAACATCCAGGTAGGCCTATAAATAAAAGAGGGCAAAAAGTTTATTACAAAACATGTTATAATGCTCAATATTTGAAGGCTTTCCTCAACTCTCTCTCTGGTTGAGGAATGTAAAGGTTATATCCTGAGGATTTCCATATATTTGCATTCTGATTGTGTATATATTTATTATTTTGCACTAACTAATATATTTATTTCTGTATTTCAATGTTGAGGGACTACATGACAACCCAGACAGTCCCCCTGCAAGCAGTCCATTGCGATCACATGGTCCCAAAGAGCCCTATTAGCTGCCAGGCAGTCTCCGCAATCACAGAGCAATGTAAGCATGTGGGCCGGGGGGGGAGGGAAGGGAGTGCGATCACTAAGGCGTTCTATGCCGCCCTAATGGCATTAAAGCCCTGTTTTTGAAGGACAGCATAGTGTGACATGAAGGGGTTAAAGTATTCAATATGTAGTGGTTTATTTTTATTTATTTTTTTTAATCTCTCTCCATTTTATTCATGGCCTCTCCGTCTTTTTTTTTTTTTTTTATCAGTGTTTTGCTCTCTTCATTATATTCCTGCTGTTGGCTCCCATTACGTGACTTTCCTTGTTTTTGCAGGATTCAGACTAAGCCTCTTCGTGTTACTCAATAACTGCAAGTATCCTGGCGGGGTTACGGACGCTTACCTGCCGCGATTGCTTCTTTTAAAATGATATCATCTAATTGCATGGCATCTATTATGTTACCTTTGGCCCTGTATTTCAATGTATTTAAAAAAACAAAACATATATATTACAACCATACACGTTTCATATTAATTATATTAAGACCAGCTCCCTTTCACATTATAACATAGATACACATACAGAACATTCCGTGTTAATGTTATGCTGTGTAATAATCTGCAGTGAAACAGTTAAATGAATGTGTCCAAAATGGTTGCAAATATTTTATACTTCAGTATCCAGAGAGCAACAGGTTAGGCGTCCGGAGAGAGAGAGGGGGGGGGGGGTCTGTTTTACTATTCAGCGCAGTCCATCTGTACTTTGCTCTTTACAAGACTTGCCATTTGATTGAAATAAAAGAATATCGAAATGCCCTTAAAATTAAACACATTTTATTCCGAGCCAGAGGTTTGTTATATTTGAAACTCAGAGAATGTTGAGGGCGCCTGGGTTAATATAATATTCAATTTGTACGATCCTCAATGCGTCAGGTCACAGCAATCAGCCTGTGAGTGGAGATATCTGAATGCAAACAGAGCTATTCGCTGGAGGCGGATGATATGAGAGGACTGACCTGAGAATGGAGTCTAGCGGCACGTGACTGCTATGGAGTAGCGTTTTCCATTCCAGTCTGCTTTCTCTTCTTCCCATAAGAGAAATGCAGCGGGTTTGATATCAGCATACCCCACATAATCCGACCAGTATACTCTAGAACCAACACAGATAAAAACGAGACAATGAAATTAATTCACACAGCTGTGTAGCCAACAACACAAAACCTATAATTGCAGCCCTGGAAGCTCCAGCCTGGTCTGTGTGGGAATATTAATATTTCAATACAGACAGGGCCGGACTGGCTGATGGAGGAGGAGCATGTCTCTGTGCCGGGAACCGCGAGGGAGCATGGATGGTACAGAGACATGCATCTCCTCCATCAGCCACAGCAGTGACAGGGGCAGGGCCGCCGGACTGGGGAAGCTGCCACCCGGCCCGGCGGCTCCAGCCAGGAATGCGGCCGGCCCCCTGACTTCTCCAGGTAAAGGGAATAGAGGGAGGAGGGAGAGACACAGGAAAGGGGGAGGGTGGGAGAGAGATGGGGGAGGGAGGGAGAGAGATGGGGGAGGGAGGAGGGAGAGACACAGGAAAGGGATGGGTGAGACACAGGGAAAGGAGGGGGAGATAGATGGGGAGGAGGGGGGAGAGACACAGGGAAAGGGGGGAGGAGGGGAGAGACACAGGGAAAGGGGGGAGGGAGAGAGATGGGGAGGAAGAGACACAGGGAAAGGGGTGAAAGAGGCAGAGGGGGAAGAGAGAGACAAAGAGGGAGAAATGAGAGAGAGACACACAAGGGGAGGGGAAGAAAGAGGCAGAGGGGGAAGAGAGAGACTGGGAAGGAGAGGGGAGACATTGACACAGAGGAGCATACAGAGTGACTGGGGGAGACAAAAAGGCATACAGAGGGGCTGGAGATAAAGAGACACACATAGGGGCAGTATATATCACTGGTGGCCGATCTCCCTCCCCGTTCCACAGGCACCGTGTAGCCAGTCGGCAGGGGAGGAAGAGAGGACCTGGGGCAACGCTCCGGCTCTCACGAGGGTGAACTCTAGCCCTGGAGCTATGGGCTAGAGTTCACTCTCACCACTTCCTGGTGGTCCCAGTAGTAGGAGTGAACTCTTGCCCCATACACACACTGCCCCACACACACCATACACATTCACACACTGCCCCCACACACACACCATACACATTTACACACTGCCCACCCACACACTGAACCTTTCACACACATTGCACCACTGCACCTATACCCTACTACAGCCCCATATCCCAGCAGGTAAGTTGTCAAACTGTTCTTAAACGGTTTGACGACTTACTCTGGGAGGGGGTGCCGACGCTCCTGGCACCATAACCACTACACAGAGGAGTAGTGGTTATTGTGCATGGAATATTTCTTTAAACAATCTACAAGTGCCCCTCTCAGGCTCAGGCTCAGGCTCTGGATCCGCCACTAGTATATGACATGTATATTAATGTGTGTATTAGTTATATATATATATATATATATACCTATTATATTTACACATATTAATGTACATTTATAAATGCATAATACACAGAGAAATTTCATTAATATGTACCATATGTAATGAGCAGATATTTGCCCAGTCTTGTTGCTAGGTGCATACTCCAGCACAATAACATATTTAAAGTGAAGAGCACACCCACAGGACTTCAAAATAAACATTTTTTACAGTTGTGCCCTACATACATTCACCATTTCAGTCCCATTAACAAGCTTTCATTAATATGTCAAGGTAGTTGGACTGAAACATTGATTACATGCAAAGGCACGTCTGCTTAAAATAAATCTGCACTTTTGTTTATTTTGAAGCCTATGAGTGCGTTTTTTACATTGAAGTACTTTTTAACTTTAAGTTATCTGTTCTAACTCTGTATCTGCACACTATGCTGGCGCGACGCATTATGGGGCTGGTAAATATTTTTTTTCCAGGGCTGCTTTTAATTCCCAGTCCGGCCCTGAATACAGACCCCTATTTATTGTGTGCTGCGACCAATGCTTGTCCTCTGTAGTTGCCATGAGTTCTCTTGCCCTGCTCAGCCTACTGAACTCTGGCCACCTACTTACATCTGGCTCTCTGTCAGCCATCTAATCTCAGTAAATTCCGAACCCCATCATTACAACAAGAAACCCCCCAATCGCCAACATGCAACACGCATTGAAACAGTAGAGACAAGTGGGGAGCATTTGTTTCTTGTTGCAATTAGAAAAAAAATGAAATCTACGGTACGGCAAAGACTAATGATAACTGTATGCCAGAAAAAACTAATTGTATCTTATGGTGTACTCTCCCCCCTTACTGACATGTCAACAATTTTTTATTTTTTTTTAAGAAACTTCCTTCTTGTAGCAACTGCAATCTGGGTATTCATGCTTTATAAGGAGCATTGAATTGGCCAAATTGGCTGGCAGTGCTGGGGGTCACTGTCATATCTAAAACGTCCAACTAGAATGTCAAACTCAAACCTTGCCTATATTTGGCCAAAGGAATGTGAAAAATCCAATCCAAAGCATCCACCAAACGCACCCTAAAGAGGTACAGAACTCCTTCTTAAATTCAACATTGGCAGCCACAGCGCTACTTGGATTAACACACTGTTATCCCAAGAATTAGTTTAAAAATCCTTGAACGTTAGTTTTTTCCAAAAACGCATCGAGGCGTTAATCAACAATCTTTACAGAATCTGATCCAATGACAGATAATTCCACATCTTTATCATTCGGACTGTACAAACCGTCTCTTCCTTTTAATGTGAACGGATGCCTCTCTCTCTGGGTCTGGTCATATTCAGCCATTGCAGTCAAATACTTCGTTTACACATAGATTGTACAAACAAACTTTGCAGAAAAAATGACAAGTTTTAAAATTATTAGAGATTATAACAAAATCAGAAAAAAAAAAGAATAAGATATTAGGGTAATGTTTGTTACCTGGCTAAAATTAGACAATATAGAGGCAGTGAGCCAATCTCTACGGATTATCTGTGTCTCTATACAGATTGAGGGTAAAGTGGTTATCGATATAAAGCACAATCTCATGGTGAAGGGGGTGAATATAGAATTAGAAAGGACTATACGTAATTAATGTATTTTAAACTGTTAGAAATGGCTTTAATACTATAACATTTTCAGATAAAATTCCCCATTTAACAGAATTGCTTCTCAAGTCATTACATTATACTAGCTGTTAATGAATAACCCCTAATTATTTAACATATTCTGTTATAAATAAGAGAAGGAATTGGGGGCTATTTTTACCACATATTAATAGTGAAGATGTCGGGTCAAGCAGCAGCCAGTTCCTTCGGGGAGTCGAGTGCAGGGATCTCATAAAACAAGATATCAAACGAGGCACTTCAAATTGTTCTGTTTATGAGTTTGTGAGGTCGGGCAAAGGAAGTTTTTCCTGGCGGTTTATAGGTATATTAATGCTCCCATCTTCATCGCTCATCATCTGTTCTGTGCCATACACTAATTCTGTAATAAGGAAAGCCAATCATAAACGTGAGAACGTGGGCATTAATTTTACTGTGAATTGGAACATTACAGGCCTGATGCTTGCTTCATCCTGAGACTATCGTAAATGTGAAAAGCCGAGGCTGGAAACAAATCTTTAAATCAGGGATTATTGCAGCCTTGTTGGTTCTCTCTCTATGACAAGCCAGCGATCCCTTGACGTTGATCTAGGTGCTTGATCTATAAATTAGGGCATATTAGTCAGCAGTCTGTGTATTGTTTTTTTGACAAGGCCCGGAAAAGGCAATGAGTTAAAAATTAAAATTAAAATGAAAGCTAAGAAAGTGTTTGTTTTTTTTTGTTTGTTTTCTTTATTCTTTATTTTTGCTCATTCCACATGTATGCAATAATCACATGATCCATTAGATAAGATATAGGCAGAAAACAATAAGGAGCAGTTTTGCATCTCCTACAAGAGGACGTGTAGAATGAGGGTTTTCTAAGTATAAACACAGTGAGGTTAAATGAAATTAGCAGTCAATTAGTAGTCCTCCCTGGGCTGGAGGGTGGAGCATAGGTTACATGCAGCAGAGATTCAGCATCCCTATGAGGCAGTACCCACCCCTATATACTAGTAGGTGGTTGCAAATGTGTTGTCAGGCCTAGGAATAAAGGAGGGGGGATTACAGAGGCCACAGCAGTATTCAGTGACCCAAGGAAGCCCAGCTTACTCAGTACTCTCTCCAACTCTTTGTAGCTTCTTGCCCTATTGGTAGTCCCTTGATTGGTAAATAAGAGCAATATTGGGGTCCCCCATCTGTATGGGACCTCTCCAGCATGCAAGTATTACAGGAGGGGTTTCAAGGACCAGTGCCACTAGAGAGAGTTCCTCGTAAGGTCTGGGATGAATTGTAGTGTTGTGCCTTTAGAGTGGATCGGGGTTTTGTCCTTGTCCTGGAGTGACTGGAACTTGAGGTTGGAGGCTGCTGAGGCCGGTGCGGTTGCTGATTTCGGTATGCGGAACATGCCATCCAGCTTAATTAATTTGGCTTGCTTAAATTGTAACACTGCTGCTAATAGTCGTCAAATAAAGCGTGGTTGGTCAGAAAGGCCCACAGTCTCTGGTATTCCTCTAATTTTCCCATTATAGCATCTCTGCATTTCTTCCATAGCCTCTACTCTTTCAGTGGTAAGGAGATGTTGCTGTTAGAGTTCCTCTAATTTCCGCTCCACCAAAATTAGCCTGGTGTCAGTAGCGGTGGTAATGGCTTCCAGTTGGGTAAGTCTTGTGTTTGCTTCATCAAACGAGGCCTGAAAGCTGGCTATATCGGTGGCGATGTTTGCCCGGAGCTCAGCCAGCATAGATTTCAAGAGGGTTGCAGTGCACTGGGATCGAAGGAAAGATCTTCAGTGGAACATGAGGACCCTTCATCTCCCAATGCCAAATTGGCCCATGCAGCCTGTTAATCTCTGCAGAGACATTCTCCAATGTCTATCGGGCACTATTGTATAATATAATATGTATACCGTGCACTATGGTATAATATAGTATGTATACTGTGCACTATGGTATAATATAGTATGTATACCGTGCACTATGGTATAATATAGTGTGTATACTGTGCACTATGGTATAATATAGTATGTATACCGTGCACTATGGTATAATATAGTATGTATACTGTGCACTATGGTATAATATAGTATGTATATCGGGCACTATTGTATAATATAATATGTATACCGTGCACTATGGTATAATATAGTATGTATATCGGGCACTATGGTATAATATAGTATGTATACTGTGCACTATGGTATAATATAGTATGTATATCGGGCACTATTGTATAATATAATATGTATACCGTGCACTATGGTATAATATAGTATGTATATCGGGCACTATGGTATAATATAGTGTGTATACTGTGCACTATGGTATAATATAGTATGTATATCGGGCACTATTGTATAATATAATATGTATACCGTGCACTATGGTATAATATAATATGTATATCGGGCACTATTGTATAATATAGTATGTATACCATGCACTATGGTATAATATAGTATGTATATCGGGCACTATTGTATAATATAGTATGTATACCATGCACTATGATATAATATAGTATGTATATCGGGCACTATTGTATAATATAGTATGTATATCAGGCACTATTGTATAATATAGTGTGTATACTGTGCACTATTGTATAATATAGTATGTATATCGGGCACTATTGTATAATATAGTGTGTATACTGTGCACTATTGTATAATATAGTATGTATATCGGGCACTATTGTATAATATAGTATGTATACCGTGCACTATTGTATAATATAGTATGTATATCGGGCACTATTGTATAATATAGTATGTATACCGTGCACTATTGTATAATATAGTATGTATACCATGCACTATGGTATAATATAGTATGTATATCGGGCACTATTGTATAATATAGTATGTATACCGTGCACTATGGTATAATATAGTATGTATATCGGGCACTATTGTATAATATAGTATGTATACCGTGCACTATTGTATAATATAGTATGTATATCGGGCACTATTGTATAATATAGTATGTATACCGTGCACTATGGTATAATATAGTATGTATATCGGGCACTATTGTATAATATAGTATGTATACCGTGCACTATGGTATAATATAATATGTATATCGGGCACTATTGTATAATATAGTGTGTATACTGCGTGTTATTGTATAACACAGTTTGTGCGTTATTGTATAACATAGTGTATACTGTGCACTAATGTATAATATAATATGTATATCGGGCACTATTGTATAATATAGTATGTATACCGTGCACTATGGTATAATATAGTATGTATATCGGGCACTATTGTATATTATAGTATGTATACCATGCACTATTGTATAATATAGTATGTATATCGGGCACTATTGTATAATATAGTATGTATACCGTGCACTATGGTATAATATAGTATGTATATCGGGCACTATTGTATAATATAGTATGTATACCGTGCACTATGGTATAATATAGTGTGTATATCGGGCACTATTGTATAATATAGTGTGCATACTGTGCACTATGGTATAATATAGTATGTATACCATGCATTATGGTATAATATAGTATGTATATCGGGCACTATTGTATAATATAGTGTGTATACTGTGCACTATGGTATAATATAATATGTATATCGGGCACTATTGTATAATATAGTGTGTATACCGTGCATTATGGTATAATATAATATGTATATCGGGCACTATTGTATAATATAGTGTGTAACCTGCATGTTATTGTATAACACAGTTTGTGCGTTATTGTATAACATAGTGTATACTGTGCACTAATGTATAATATAGTTTATATACTGTGCGTTATTGTATAATACAGTTCTTATACTGCGCACTATTGTATAATATAGTGTATATACTGTGCACTATTGTATAATATACTGTATATACCATGCGCTATGGTATAATATAGTGTGTATACCGTGCACTATTGTAAAATATAGTGTGTATACTGTGCACTATTGTTTAATATAGTGTGTATACTGTGCACTATTGTAAAATATAGTGTGTATACCGTGCATTATGGTATAATATAGTATGTATATCGGGCACTATTGTATAATATAGTGTGTATACTGTGCACTATGGTATAATATAATATGTATATCGGGCACTATTGTATAATATAGTATGTATACCATGCACTATGGTATAATATAATATGTATATCGGGCACTATTGTATAATATAGTGTGTATACTGCGTGTTATTGTATAACACAGTTTGTGCGTTATTGTATAACATAGTGTATACTGTGCACTAATGTATAATATAGTTTATATACTGTGCGTTATTGTATAATACAGTTCTTATACTGCGCACTATTGTATAATATAGTGTATATACTGTGCACTATTGTATAATATACTGTATATACCATGCGCTATGGTATAATATAGTGTGTATACCGTGCACTATTGTAAAATATAGTGTGTATACTGTGCACTATTGTTTAATATAGTGTGTATACCGGGCACTATTGTAAAATATAGTGTGTATACCGTGCACTATTGTATAATATAGTGTGTATACTGTGCACTATTGTATAATATAGTGTGTATACTGTGCACTATTGTTTAATATAGTGTGTATACTGTGCACTATTGTATAATATAGTGTGTATACTGTGCGCTATTGTATAATATAGTGATAAACCAGTGCAAGAATTTGTGTGTAATGTTTGGTCTAGCATGAGGAACTGCTGGATCTCTGCACTAGCGTTTCCTGCAGCTCCCTCACCAGTAACGCAATGTATATAATATACCAGTGGCGGATCCAGAGCCTGATCTCGGGAAGGGCACTTGTAGATTATTTAAAGAAATAATCCAGACACAATAACCACTACAGCTCAGTGTAGTGGTTATGGTGTCAATAGTGCCGGGACCCCCACCCAGAGTAAGTAGTCAAACCGTTTAAGAACAGTTTGACAACTTACCTGAGGTCTTCTGGGAAATGGGGCTGTAGTAGGGCATAGGAGCAGTGGTGTGTGTGAGTGGTGCAATGTGTAAGGGGTGCAGTGTGTGTGTGTGTGTGTGTGTGTGTGTGAAGGTTGTAGTGTGTGAGTGAGGGCGGCAGTGTATGTCAGGGATGCAGTGTATGTGTGTGACAGTATGTGTGTGTAACAGTTGCAGAGTGTGTGTGAGTATTGCAGTGTATGTGTGAGTGTGGGCAATGTGTGTGTATGGTGTGGCAGTGTATGGGGGCAGTGTGTGTGTATGGGGGCAGTGTGTGTATGGGGGCAATGTGTGTGTATGGGGGCAATGTGGGT
>OW240916.1:323297909-323326796 GCA_933207985.1 Pelobates cultripes
CAGTGTGTGTGTATGGGGGGCAGTATGTGTGTATGGGGGGGCAGTATGAGGGCAGTGTGTGTGTATGGGGGGCAGTGTATATGTGTGTGTGATAAGGGTAGGGGGGCTTTTTTTTATAATATATATTTTTATTTATTTAATTAAAATAAATAAATATTCTATGTCCCCCCTCCCTTCTTACCTTTACTGGGAGGAGGGGGGACATATTTCGTTCCCTGGTGGTCCCAGTGGGATTCCCTGGTGGTCCCAGTGGTTGGAGTGAAGTCTAGCCCGCGCACCAGGGCTAGAGTTCACTCTCGCGAGATTTACGACGGCAACGCTCCAAATCTCATGAGAGGAGGACCCGGAGGAGCTGCAGCCTGAGCTCCCGGGTCCTCTCTTCTCCTTCTCCCTCCCCTGCCGGCTTTCAGCACAGTGGCTGCGGACTGGGGAGGGAGATCTCTGATCTCCCCTCCGGTCCACAGGCACATTGCAGGTCTGGTGCCTGCATGTGCTGGCAGAGGAGAGGGAGACCGTCGGATTTCTGGGGTGGGCAATTGCCCCGTTGCCCCCCCCTCGATCCGCCACTGTAATATACTATAGACAGTGTGTAACAGGCTATGTCTTCAGTTGAGGGAGAGTCGATGGGCTAGCACCTGAAGTACAGTTCCAATGTTAGCCCTGAGTATTATAAAAATCTGTATTCTTAGATGTTATTTCTCTCCCAACTTTATAATTTTAAATAGTGAAACAGAAACATCTCCAGCTGTAGATTTTCTAATAATCCATTTGATTCTCTCTGTTTTTAATGGGTTACTCCAAGCATCATGGTGCCAAGCCATGGACAGAAGATAGCAACCGAACAAGGTGGGAGTGAAGCAGAGCTGGTTTAACATTTTGTCATGCAAGATTCAGAGTTTTGAGTAGCAAACAATTAAGTGTTGGAAGGAGTAATCAAATGTACCCTTGGGCTGACGTTCGTGGTCGTGTTGCCACCTTGCAATGCCCCCGCTAAGATAGCTCTGTGACACAATATTGCCGCTTTGTACCCAGTGGTGTATTCTGTTTTTTTGCTGCCCTAGAGATGAGAAAACTCAGGCACCCACCTCCTCCTTTCAAGTCTCTCTTTCTGACAGACACACACCCTCACTGATGCATTCACCGACATACACTCACTGACAGATACACAGTCATTGTCACACACACTGTTTAACCAACACACACTTTCACTGGAACATACACATTCACAGACATACACACTCAATCATTTACAGTTACATACACTCACATTCACCGACAGACACACATAAACACTAACTGACAGACACGCATTAACTGACAGACACACATACACACTCACCAACAAGGCAGACATACACATTCACTAACAGACATACACACACTGACACACATATACACACACCAACAGACACGCATACACACACTGAAACACACATATATACACTGACAGACACACACTCTCAGTGACAGATACACACACACTGACAGACGCACATACACTCTCACTGACAAACATATATACATGCTCACTGACAGACAGACACACACTCTTTGACAATTACACATTATTTCACTAAGAGACACACACTCACTCACAAACACACACACTCACAATTTAAAAAAACAAAACATTTTTTAATGTTCAATCAATCCAGCCTCCCTACCTTTGGGAGTGCTTGAGTTGATTCTTCCCTGGGGTCCAACGGCGCTAACTGCAGCTAGGCAGGTACCGACGGGCAGTCAGACAGGCAAACAGTGGAGGCGGCGAGGGGGCTGTAATCCTGCTCAGCTCCGTCACAAGCCTCTTAGTGATGCCAGGGCCAGAGTGATGTCATATTCCGGCTCCAGCATCACTGCGGTGCGCCTGAGGGAGCAGAGCAGGAGGAGCTCAGGGGAGAGTGCTTCTTCGTCGCCCGTCTACCAAAAGAGCAGTTGCCAGCCCCAGAACAAGAGGCTGACAAGGCATCTGCCAGGGCGTTTGGTGGCGGCTCCTTTGGTCACCCCCTGAAAGTGACGCTCCCCAAAGGCCCTGGCAGATGCCTTGTCAGCCTGGTGCTAAATACAGCAGTGTTTGTACCATTGTTTAACAGGTTAACCCAGGACATACAAACTCTGTGACTCTGACATCCTCCCTTCTGCACATAATTACTGGACAAACAAACAAAATTAGCAAACAAAACATCTAAAGCTCCTCTTACCGCTGGCTGTCAGATGACTTGGATCACGCTGGCACCTAGCGGCTCATTTATTTGGATTAAAGTTATGAGAGCGGTGTACAGGGCTGTTTCCTTAGTGATGGCTGAGTATTGAGGTAATACGGCTAAGTAATTGCACAGAGCAGAACAATCACTGTGATAACATAAATAATGGCTCCACCGTCTAATTTCGCTGAGCCAGACAGGTTATGATATCCGGAAAGCAATAAAACAAGATGTCATCAAATGCCTTGAAATGGATCATTTGAATATGTCTCTAGATCCTTAATTCTGGGCAAATGTTATCAACAAGACACGCGAGTCGCTCATTTGTAACTTTTATTTCTTCACTTTACAAGTTCTCTGCATTACCTTTGGTAATGACGGTGGTTTGTATTATATTTTATTTCCTCATTACGTACACTGAATAAAATGAAACATTCATGAAAGGGCTGGAGGTTTCACTTTTATAGAACAATGTGCTGTAGAAATGATTTGTTATATAAATAGAATCAAAGATAAATCTGTTGGTTTTTTCATATAAATATATTCTATTTCTATACGGGTATGTTTTGTATTATTTAATGTTTCAGGTTTTAGTTTTTTTGTTTTTTACTAATGTGTCCTGTTTTATATTGGCAGTATTCTTCCATATCTAAAGGGACTATTTAACCTTACTGGCATTTCTTCCTGTAATGTCACAAAGTTCAATGGCTGCCTGTGCTGTGTAGCTTGATTGATGACGTTGATCAGCTTATAGTAAGTCACTACTTCATCTTTAGCTTAAAGGGACACTATAGGCACCTAGACCACTTCAGATCATTGTAAAACATTGCATTAAGACATCCAGGATCAGATTTTTACCCATAGGAAACTATTGATTCAATGTTTTCCTATGGGGAGGTCTCATGTGCAAGCGGCATTTGCCACGAATGCGCATTCGCGTCCGTTCATCGACGGACGTTGGAGGAGGCGGAACCATGACCAAGCACCAAGGAACGTTGGCACTTGGATAAGGTCTGTAAATAAGGGTTTTAACCCTTTATTCACTGCGGCAGGGATGGGGGGGGGAGCTATAGTGCCAAGAATACAGCTTTGTTTACCTGGCACTATAGTATCCATTTAATGCAGTTTTAATGTACAGATAACGCCCCTGCAGATAGGAGTTGTTGTGTCAGTTTTTAAGACAGTCATGATGGGAGATGACATGCAGACGCTCCCCATTCAGCCCTGCGTCGTGCTATAGGCAGCGAGATGGGACAAACAGTGTGAAACTGCACAATAAATCACATTATATCACTGATTAAAAACTGTCCTTTCTGTTAATTCCTGCTGTAAATGAAATAAACTAATTGACTCTCGGGAAGAGCGAACCTGGCAGGAGAAATAGTGGCCGTGACATTTTACACGGGTTAATTTGCATATCCCTACAACAGATTCATTACATCCGAGACGATCTGCTGTCTCGGTGGGCGACCTGAACTTTGCGCACCCTCACCCACTTCCATTTAATAATTACAGTTTGATGTTTTACAGCAGCTGCAGATGGCTAACTGAAGATAAAATGTTCCTAATTGATGATTTTTACACTTTGAAGGTAAAAGTGACTGGATGAAGAAATAAATCTGTAATAAAGAAATGAATGCGCCACGTTTTCTTCAGCTCTGTGAGTGCTCGAAGACAAAATAATCTGTTAAATCCTGTGAGCAAAACATGATGGGAGGCTGCCCCATATTCTGAGAGATTAGTTCTGAGCAGTTTCTGTTTCCCAGACATTAAATGTTTTAACACCCGTAGTGGAACGTCTTCTAATGGCCGGTTCATATATCTTGTTTTCTCATTTTTCATGTGCTCCCAGTCAGAGGGTCCTGCAATATTTAGTGCTCCAAGATGGTAGGGGTCCAGGATATCACTTTCTAATACTTGGAGATTCATTTTGATCTGAACTGTAGTTCGTGTGAATTTCGGCTGGTTGGAAGTTCGGCCGAGTTCTCAAACTCAAATGCTAAAATGAGCTAAAATGTACCTGAATCACAAACCAAACGAGCTGCCCATGGCCAAACATGTTCATATGGATTTACTATTCGGCATTTTGCCCATGGCACCAAAAAAATAAATGATTAATGGCACGAAATGTTCATTTTATTTACAGATCAAATGGGATAAGGAGGATAATATATGTTTATATATTATCCTCCTTATATATATTATATGTTTAATAACATATGATACATTTAAAAAAGTATAATATATAAATATAATCTTTTTTTTTTTACTGCTGCTCCAGTTATTTTTTCTGCATGATCTGTGAACCAACTTTCAGGAACATACTCCTATTAGTGTACCGCAATGTATATACAAAATATTAATACAGTACACTGATTGTCGATTTTTGCACCCTTACTGGATTGTCTGCTTCATTAACAAATCATGTTTCTGATACCGTAATACTGTTGAGCCAAACCACTATAATGCTGAAATTCAGACATCCTAAAAAAAAATATTTTTATTTCCAGGAAAAATGGTTTGGTCAAACTGATTTTATTGCTGTGCACAAATCTACAAGACAAATAATTTGTTACAGGATATGGGCCTCTGCCTAAATCGTTGCTACTGTATACCTCTGTTACTGTAACTATATATCTCTCTGTTACTGTACCTGTATACCTCTGTTACTGTAACTATATATCTCTCTGTTACTGTACCTGTATACCTCTGTTACTGTACCTGTATATCGCCCTGTTACTATACCTGTGTATTGCCCTGTTACTGTACCTGTGTATTGCCCTGTTACTGTACCTGTATATCGCCCTGTTACTATACCTGTAAATCTCCCTGATTCTGCAGCACAAACTGCTCCTATCAGCTGTCAATATTGTGTCATGGAGAACCATTAGGGATAGAATTACATAACGTGCCACTCTATAATAATGGTTTATTTGAGATCCCCCAGTTCTCCATGCTAGACTAGAAGGTAAAGTAAGGCTACAGTAGGTGCAGATAATGTGAACTAATTCTATAGCAGGACTAATAATGAGTAATACAAAGTATGCACAATTTGTACAAGTGTTCTTACCATTTAGCAGGTTAGAGTCTTTGTAGCGTAGGTTCAGCTACGAGTAACAAGGTGGTTTAGCAGCTGGTTGCAGGGAGTCTATGACAAAACATTGGACCAGTAATTAAGAATTGACATTAGACTCCGGCATCTTTACAATATTTGAGGATATATAATGTAAAATGATGCATTTCACTGTGGTGGTGGGTAGATAGAATGTAGATTACAATGGCCCATGCATTTCGCAGTGACTGTAAGCTATTTAAAATCTCCCACTTATACCTTCATTACAACAGTATATGTCCCACGTTAGTAAATCATCTCAGCATCCCAATAGATAATTATTTCCTGCAGAATTTTTATTGCCCAAGTTAAGATTTTCAAGCAGATTATACTTAATATAGGATTGAAAACTAATACGGAATCCTGAAAGAATAGTATTCGATATGATCTAATGGGTATCCAGGAGTGAGTAATAGTTTGTACCTTTAAGACCTAAAACAGTACCTCATATGTGAGAAAAATATATTAACAGTAAAACTGAATATAGCTCAATAGTTTTTCATAAAACGTAAAGGAACACTACAGGGTCAGGAACACAAACATGTATTCCTGGCCCTATAGTGTTAAAACTACCATCTAACCCTCCTGGCCCCCTCATGCCTCCCTAAATATAGCAAAATATTACTTGTATTCAAGTCTGAAGCTTCTGGCTCTGCCATGTCTGTCTCAGACCAGCAAGCTATCTACTGACATCATCAGAAGTGGTGGCCTGATCCAATCACAATGCTTCCCCATAGGATTGGCTGAGACTGACAAAGAGGCAGATCAGGGTCAGAGCCAACATGATTCAAACACAGCCCTGGCCAATCAGCATCTCCTCATTGAGATTAATTGAATCAATGAATGTCTATAAGGAAAGTTCAGTGTCTGCATGCAGAGGGAGGAGATACTGAATGTTTGGATGCATTTTAGGCAGCCATGACCCAGGAAGGATCTCTAACAGCCATCTAAGGAGTGGCCAGTGAAGTTATCACTAGGCTGTAATGTAAACACTGCATTTTCTCTGAAAAGACAGTGTTTACAGCAAAAAGCCTGACGGTAATGATTCTACTCACCAGAACAAATTCAATAAGCTGTAGTTGTTCTGGTGACTATAGTGTCCCTTTAATAAAATGCTGTGAAAATACCAATGTTTAAAAAAGTCCAAATAGCTGCAGTCTCTATTTGATACAAGTATCAAAGAAATAAACTGATAGAGTCTGTGCAATGTTAGCTAGTCTCAGTTAGCTCCAGCTATTGGACCAGCTGGGGTTTATCTACTGAACGAGCCATATTGATATAGTACAGTACCAATGATGTCTTCAGATGTTATAGTATCAATATATGTACACTGATTACTATAACATCTGAAGAAGACATCATTGGTACTGTACTATATCAATATGGCTCGTTCAGTAAATAGTAGACCCCAGCTGGTCCAATAGCTGGAGCTAAATGAGACTAGCTAACATTGCACAGACTCTATCAGTTTATTTCTTTGATACTTGTATCAAATAGAGACTGCAGCTATTTGGACTTTTTTAAACATTGGTATTTTCACAGCATTTTATTAAGTTTTATGAAAAACTATTGAGCAATATTCAGTTTTACTGTTTATATATTTTTCTCACATATGAGATACTGTTTTAATTCTTAAAGGTAAATACTATTATCAACTCCTGGATACCCATTAGATCATAGCTAATACTATTCTTTCACTATTGCATTGTGGGGACTTTTTAGTGGAATCCCTGTTATTTTCAGTAGAGTGGTTCCGATAGCCATATTATTAACTCTATGTTTGAGACCCTCCATCTCAACTACAACCATAATACAGAGTCCTGTTCACACAATAGATAATGTATGACAACCTTGTTACCAAAGTCACTGACAGAGATATCTGACGTATTAGATTGTGCTCAAAGGTGACATTCAGACAGAATTGTACTGAAGCTGATATTAAAATACTTTTTTATTAGGTTATCACATCAGTGCCAATAATAAAGCAAAATAGAAAAAAAATCCAATTTATAGGGAATTAAAAGTAAAATAGAAAATGTTCCATTTCGTTATTCATTTTATCGAGTTACCGGAGGCTAAAATTGCAGATATTCATTGTTACAGATTCCACAGTTTCCTATTATTTTGCAAATAGGATAAACTTGTCTGCTGCTTCTAAATTAGACAGACGCATAACGATGCTTTGTGTTGGAAGAATGGCATGAAACCGAAATTATAATCAATTTATTTTTAGCATCATATTCTGAAAGGTTTGAGATTTTATGATCAATTTGAAAGATAATATCCAAAAAACATGATCTGAAAACATAATTATTTTTTTTTCTATAATCACCAATGTTGTATTATTTTAAACAGTAAACCAGCAATAAATACGTTAGACTTGCCAAATTACAGCATTTTAAAGGAAAGTTCTCTTTGCTTATATGACGATAAATTCTCTCTGTAAAAAACCCTTGTACTTGGCTAGATTATATTTCTACATTACAAAACAAATATAAAGGATGAATAAAAAAATAAAAAAATGGGGAATATGCTGACAGTATTGATAAATATACTTATTTATAAAGTTAGAGGAATCTCAAAGAGAAGCATGGGGGCCTACTGAGCATGCGTCACAACTACAACACTCAGCCAATCGTATGATTCTAATATTAATGACTAAATAAAATGTCAAAGCTTCTTTAGCCAGCAGGGTGAATTCCAAATGATAAGGCTGAGAGATGGGATTGCTAAACTAACCTAATCTAAGACAAAGTTCTGGAAGTGGTTTTTTTCTCTGTATGGGAAACAAAGGTCGGGCCATTGGTTGATAAATGTTCCTATAAATTAAACAGAGAATGTAATACCCAGAAATAAAAAGGAATAGGGCTGGCAAAGTACAACTCATTGAGTCATATAAGTATACATCTTACTAAGTATTCATTATTCTTCGTTATAATGGAAACACTGGCAGGGTTATCACTGAAGTCAAAATTAAACATGAATTTTAAATTTAAGGCCAACTGGAAGCCCATAGCTTACCTAATAATACTTTCCAATTTGGCTAATTTGACCTTAAATTTAAAATTCACCTTTAATTCTCACTTTAGTAAATAACTGTGTATATTCTTTTACTTAAGAATTCCTCTAGTCAATAAATATAATGAAATTGATAGAATAACCTCTACAAGCAGTAAATTCCACCTTTATGGTTCAGACTGGAATGGATAATGTGCTGCCCATTGTATAGTCCTGTTTATGGACAGCTTGAACACGGTTTGGTATTGGTTGTGTATCCATTCATGGAATCCATGTATAGCTTGGAGGAAAGTGGTAGAGGTTAACACAGTAAAGGAGTTTAAGCATGTGTGGGATAGGCATAAGGCTATCCTAGATATAAGATAAGGCTAGGGACTAATGAAAGCATTTAGAAAATTGGGCAAACTAGATGGGCCGAATGGTTCTTATCTGCCGTCACATTCTATGTTTCTAATGTTATTGTATCTCTATTGTTCTTTGTGAAGTCCTGTTAATAAATATCTAGGGAGAACAAGTCTAGTTATTTTAGCCATTCTTCATTACTAAAATCTGCCATTTCCCTTATTAATTAAGACCATTCATTTAATGTTTGTATGGGCTGCACAGAATATTCCACTAAGGAGTGCACCAATACTTTCTATTTTTTCTCTCTTGAGTGAGAGTTATGTTATATTTCCCTCTCCTGAGAGAGGATGCGGCTACAGGGTTATACAGAAATGGAGGACGGGATTGGCAGCAGTTTACAGTTGAGCTGTTTGTCCCTCCAGGTGTTGGTCTGTTGTGGAGCCTTTCCAGAACATCTTGGTTAGGTCTATGGCCAAAGTTCTCCCCTGAGGTCAGTTATGCCTCAGCAGGGCTTGTAGGAGACATATCCTGCTCTGAGGCATATAGTTAGGGCCTCAGTGCCTCAGTGCTCCCACCATAGTCAACGGTTATTCTGTATTAGTATTGTTAGCTATTGTGTCAGTTAAATATTGGATGGATTTTAATTATTATTTACTAAAGCAACCCGTGATGTTTTTTACCTTCCAATCTGTTGTCCATGTCTCCATGTTATATTGGAGGAAGTTTTGGAAAATGTTAATGGAGGGTGAAGGGTGGGTTATTTTTTTACATATGGTGTATGTATGACAATAGGAGATCTACCACCTATGCTGACTTTTTCATGCCAACCATCTCGTTCTCCCTCCTCTCTCCCCATAGCACCCCCTTAGAGGATTAGGACCATATTATGTGTATCTGCCTGTCAGTCTGTGTAATATCTCATTCATTTAGGCAATTTATGTCAATTTCATTTGGGTATATTTAAATACACAAACAATGACACTCATTGATACAGAAATTGATGTACACAACACACACTCACACTACCATCCAATCTGGATAAACACAACACACACTCACTACCATCCAATCTGGATAAACACAACACACACTCACACTACCATCCAATCTGGATAAACACAACACACACTCACTACCATCCAATCTGGATAAACACAACACACACTCACACTACCATCCAATCTGGATAAACACAACACACACTCACTACCATCCAATCTGGATAAACACAATACACACTCACACTAGCATCTAATCTGGATAAACACAACACACACTCACACTAGCATCCAATCTGGATACACACAACACACACTCACACTAGTATCCAATCCGGATACACACAACACACACTCACACTAGTATCCAATATGGATAAACACAACACACATTCTCTGTAAGAATGCAACCCTTTCCTTTGAATTCCGTTTTTTTTTCTATTTTATGACATGTTTGTATGTTTTTACATTTAACTGGATGATTTTTACAAATATTTTGAATAAACTGGAGTTTTTAAAAATTGTCTAAATCGAGGAGAGCCTTGAAGCAAGGGGATCCCGGTAGTAGCTCTGAACACAGAGAAAAAAAGTACGTAATAACCAGCTAATAATAGGGAAGGTGGAGACACTGATAAATGGGTAGAAAGATGGAAAAGGTGAAAGGGAGTAGACAAAAGGAACCCTATCTACACCTATCTACACCTATCTACACCTATCTGCACCTATCTACACCCATCTACACCTATGAACCATCTAAAACTATCTGCCTGTAGGAAAAGGTGAAAGGGAGTAGACAAAAGGAACCCTATCTACACCTATCTACACCTAACTGCACCTATCTACACTTATCTGCACCTAACTGCACCTATCTACACCTATCTGCACCTATCTGCACCTATCTACACCTATCTGCACCTATCTACACCTATCTACACCTATCTGCACTTATCTGCACCTATCTACACTTATCTGCACCTATCTACACCTATCTACACCTATCTGCACCTATCTACACCCATCTACACTTATCTACACCCATCTACACTTATCTACACCCATCTACACCTATCTACACCCATCTACACCTATCTACACCTATCTACACTTATCTACACCTATCTGCACCCATCTACACCTATCTGCACCTATCTACACCTATCTGCACCTATCTACACCTATCTGCACCTATCTACACTTATCTACACCCATCTACACCCATCTGCACCCATCTGCACCTATCTACACCTATCTGCACCTATCTGCACCCATCTGCACCCATCTGCACCCATCTGCACCCATCTGCACCCATCTACACCCATCTACACCTATCTACAAAGCTATCTGCCTGTAGAAGGAAAGAATCCTCAAAGAACGTAACAGTGAGTAGCACAGTATTTTGGGGTTGGGTTTGTTCATCTCAGAAGACTTATCTACCTAGCTAAACAGGACTCCTACCTGTCTACCCGTCATTTGTGTGGGGATTTTCTCTCTCTGTGAGGTATTAACCTCTATCAGGCCGCTCAGTCGGAGTATCTTGAGATATAGGAGACATTACCATTCACATTTGAAAGAGTGATTGGAGCTTTTCACTCCTCCTTTTTTCTTCCTATATACTGTGCTACTCACTGTTACGTTCTTTGCTCCTACAGGCAGATAGTTTTAGATGGTTCATAGGTGTAGATAGGTGTAGATGGGTGTAGATTGGTGTAGATAGGTGCAGATAGGTGCAGATAGGTGTAGATAGGTGTAGATAGGTGCAGATAGGTGTAGATAGGGTTCCTTTTGTCTACTCCCTTTCACCTTTTCCATCTTTCTACCCATTTATGAGTGTCTCCACCTTCCCTATTATTAGCTGGTTACTACGTACGGTTTTTCTTTGTGTTCAGAGCTACCACCAGAATCCCCTTGCTTCAAGGGTCTCCTCGATTTACATGTATACTTTTGGTTTACCCCCTATCTGTAGCTCTGAGGTAGGCACCATCCAGGATAGATTCTACACCTTCACACATTGTGACTGTGTGGATCTACCCTCTTTTTTCTTTTCACTTTCTTTGAATAACTGATGCTTTCTGAAAACAGATGATTGGTGGGTGTTTTTGAATATGAAAATTATTATTTAACTCTCGAATGAAAGGTTGCTGAACTTTTGGATAAAATTTGTTAGTGAAAAGATGAAGAATCCATCTTTTAATAAAATGTTTTAATCGATGCGCATGCGTTCACTCATTAATTTTAGTACAGTTTGCATGCGTCTGAACGTCATTTATCATCACACCTGTTTTTGTTATTTCTCTTAGTCCTTCTTACCATAACCAACCAGAATTGTGGACTGCTACGGAGATCTTCTAACCAAGTGTCAGTATTTTATGTTTGTATTTATTTCCAAAAAGATGATCCGTTTTTATTGTTCTCTTGGAATCTTACTAAATGTATTCTAATTGCCCAGATATGTTCCATATGAAGACGTGGCTCTCTGCTAGACAGTAATCTCTCTGATCTGTAGATTATTGTCCACCATTAACCCAATGACTGCATCATTTCCACCCAATACTCGGTATAGCTTGGAGAGTTTTCCACTCATAATGTGATGCATTACCAGATGTAAGGAATTGTTCATGTCCCTCGCAGAGAGCCTTCATCGACTCATCGCTAGAGACATGGTGGCGGTCTCTGATTTTATCTGTAGCACCTGCTGATCTCTACCTTACCTTGCAGCCCCCTATTACCATTTATTCTCCATCTGGTTCTCCACGGGATACGTCACATTGCTAAAGATCTTTACATAGAAGGGAGAACATAACAGCTGTGTGATAGCAGGAAAGAAGCAAATCACGCACTCCCTGCAGAGGAATCTCATAAGGAGCATCAGAGAGACTCCAAGACATTACGATTAAACTCCAAGGTGGGAGAATGCAGCCTACAGATTGTTCTCTTATATCTCAGTATCTTCACCCCCTGCAGGAGTCACATGGTTAAAGCACTTGGCAACCTGTGTAAAAACCAGCCAAGCAGCAATATGTACTAAACACAGAGTGTGATTCATTCTCACCCTAGAAATGGACGTTATATTGTCTCATCCAGATGGAATAAATGTGTAAATGTTTACTAACTCCAGGGGAGAAATAGTAAGAACACATATAAATTTAAATTACTGGGGGTCACCGAGCAGGGACAAGTTTATCTATGGCACCTAGAAAATGATGTAACCAGAAGAGGTCAACATGGACTACAATAAAGGATTTATGTGCTATAACTGTTGAAAGTGTCTGGTTTATTAATTTTCATTGTTTATTTTTTTTGCCGTTACTATTGCATGTTTTGTCTGCATATAGAAACTAAATTAAGAAAAGATTGTTTTAATGTTACTCCCGTTTCCCGTATTGGGTCCCACTGTGGAGTGCAATATTGGGTTACATTGTTTTCCTATAACCAAATCCCATTGTTAAAATTTTACAGATCTTCCTGGTACCCCAACTTGGTACCTCCGCCAAACACGCTTCCTTGCTCTTGCCAGGACACCATCAGCACTTCATCCCCTAGCCACTGCAGCTTGGCTGGGGTCTCACCGTCGCTTCTCACCCTGGAACAGGGTCCTGGATACAGCTTCTAGTGATTAAAGCTCTCCTGCAGAGTACAGCTGTTTTTCTGGTACACAGAAACACTAACCCCGACTGAGCGAAGGGCGAAAAGGAACTGGTTTATTATGGTCAAGTTGCCTGCTATTATACACAATGCTCAGCAGGGGGTCTTCATTCAATGCAGGACAAGATCCTCCCATAAATCTCTGTGCCTGTGAGATAATTGCGTTATAGCTAATTATCTGCCAGGAACAGAGAGGCAAACATAAAAATATAAAACATAAAAATACCCCAAAACATCATAAAAATATATAATAACCACACAAATAATACATCTTTAAATAGCCTTTATCTGAGTGCTCAAGTTCTCCAAATAGCGCTCCGATGCATGAAGTGTAGAGGAAATGCCACTGTGTTAAAGTTCAACTTTCGGGAGCTCCTGCGTCCAAAATATAGGGTGCTCCGGCTAGCTCTTTGGTAACGTTTGTGTCCCTTAGTCTCAGACACCTTCCCTCCAAAAAGTGCTCTCCTGGCGGATTGCCAAGTCATTCAAAACCCCGGACCAAGTTGTCCGGGAGCCGCACAGTCACCTCATGCCGAAAACAGTTCCATAACATTCACGACTAATTCACGACCGGGAACCCACAAAGTCCTCATGCCAATTTAGTTCCATAACGTTGGCAGCTATGTACCGCTGAGGACAATTAGTTGGTTTCTTCATACGATCAGCCGAGTGTTCAGTTCCATTCGAAAAAAGGGAAAGTGTCGACCCAGTGGCAACCAGTGAAAGCTGCTAATGGTGGCTGGGGAGGTTTTACTCCTAAGAGGGTCTTTGGATACAGCCAGGGCCGGCGCTACCTGTAAGGCGGACAAGGCAGCTGCCTAGGGCGGCTCTGTAGAGAGCCTCAGGCGGCTGCAGCTTTGCCCGGGCGGTGCGTCCATGAGGGCGGACCGCCCGGGCGCAGCATTGGGAGAGGGGCTGACAGGAGGGAAGCGCTTAGCGCTCAGCGCTCCCTCCTGTCACTCCCTCCCTGTAGCGTGGCCGAGCCCTCTATTGGTCCGCGGGTACTGGGAGCATCTGTCTCCTGTACCCGGCCGGACTAACAGGAAGTGCACACTGAGTGTGCACTTCCTGTTAGTCCGGCCGGGTACAGGAAACAAAAGCTCCCTGTACCCGCGGACCATACCATAGAGGGCTCCGCCACGCCACAGGGAGGTAGGGGAGAAATTGACATGGGGAAATGGACAGGAGGGGGAAATGGACAGGGGAAATGGACAGGAGGGGGTGAATTGACAGGAGGGGAACTGACGGGGAAATTGACAGGAGGGGTGAATTGACAGGGGATTGACGGGGAATTGGGGGGAAATTGACAGGAGGGGGGAATGACAGGAGGGGTGAATTGACAGGGGAGGGAACTGACAGGAGGGGAACTGACAGGAGGGGAATTGACAGGAGGAATTGACAGGACGAGGGAATGACAGGAGGGGGGAACTGACAGGAGGGGGGAAATTGACAGGAGGGGTGAATTGACAGGAGGGGGAATTGACAGGAGGGGAAATTGACAGGGGTTGACAGGGAGGAAATTGACAGGAGGGGGGGAAGAAATTGACAGGGAGTGGGGGAAGAAATTGACAGGGAGGGGAATTGATGGGGGAATGAGAGTGGGGAGGGGAGAAGAGAGTGACAACGGGGGAGAAGAGAGTGACAAGGGAGGGGGGAGCAGAGAGGGACAAGCAGGGGAGAAGAGAGTGACAAGGGGGGGAGAAGAGAGGGACAAGGGAGGGAGAGGGGGGAGAAGAGATTGACATCCATCACACACACACACACAATGCACCCCTTAAACACAAAGACAATGCACCCCTTGCACACAGAAAAACACACAATGCATTACACACACAGACACACACACAAGCAATGCAATCCTTACACACAATGCATCCCTTACACACACAGAAACACACAATACATTCCTTGCACACACTCAATGCACCCCTTACAGATGCGCACACTCAATGCATCCCGTACATACACAGAAACACACCTTGCAGCCCTTACACATAAAAACACAGATTCACACAATGCATTCCTTACACACATATCCGGACATCCCCCTACTCCACCCCCTGTGAACAAACTCATTGGTGGAACATGAAAGGGGACCCTGGGACCCAGACCTTGAGCTGTGTAAAGGGCCTTAAAAAAAATGGAGCTGCTTCCCATTCTCCCAGAACATTTTTGTGACCACAGTCACAAACCGCCTCCAGGGAGCCTGTTCTACACCAGACCAGTGGAGCCAGACTGCAGCTAGAGCCCATCATCATCCTCATCTGGTTGTAAGTAGGCAATCTAGTATATTATTTGTGGCACTAATCTCTAATTTACCTCACATTAAAGAAACACTATAGTCCCCAGAACCACTTCAGCTTAATGTAGTGGTTCTGGTGTCTATAGCCTGTCCCTGCATGCCTTATAATGTAAACACGGCGACACTGCAGCACTGGCGTTAGTTAACATGGCAGGTCATATGGGCGGGGCATTGTGATGTCACGGGGGGGGGCAGTAAACTTTACTTTTGCCTAGGGCGGCAAAAATCCTTGCACCGGCCCTGGATACAGCCCATAGTCCGTGGGCAGGAGGCTAGCTAGCAGGCTCCTCCAGGAGCTCGTGGCATAGGCACGTTTGCCACATATGTTAGACCTCAACTCCCATCATCCAAACCTGAAAACCAGAAGAAGGTGCAGGCAACTCTAAAGCCTGAATATGTTTCAATTCAGATTACCCTCTGATATTTATAATAAACAAAAGTTGGAAAGGGCACCATACCAAAATCTTCTCAAATTACAGACACTGGTCTAATTGTAGAAAAAACACTATAACGTACAAAATTATTAATGCAAGGAATTAAAAGAATAACTCAGTGTCACTGAGGCTAACGATGTGTAACCCACTACTTCCAGTGTATGTATTTTCCCTGGTGCAAATGAAAAACATTGTATGGGAGTGGTGAGTTAAAGACACAAACACCCTACTAACCACAATGTAGCGGAGATGCAATATTCCCCAGGTTATCTCCGCTTATAATCCAAGTGGGACTCAGGAACAAGTAAATAGTAAATCCACAGGCAAGGCTTCCAGCAGGTAAAATACAGCAATATCCCAACAGCAATCCCAATAACTGGACGACACACAGTTTCAGGAGCATAACTGACAAGCCTTTAATCACAGTCTCCTTATAAAGCATGCTCCCATGCAAGGGAGGAACTTACAGTAATTATTACAGTAGCCAATCCTGGTAACCTCCCACACATCTCCTCCCCTCAGCCAGCATCATAATCCCCTTATCCAGCACACCAATTCCCCCCGTTTCTGGATGTACCCCTAAACGGAGGGGTACCTCTTTAAATCCTACATCCCCGGATACCCCTGGGTGACCAACATATCCAAAAATCACCCAGATCAGACCAGGGGTTCGGGAAAAGTATGGAGGGAATAAAATGACCGACCGCACGAACTGAGATAGCCGAATCCGGTTCCATGTGAATGGGCCCTGCGGTCGGTCCTGGCATAAGGGAATAAAATACACGAAAACCTCTAGCTATAGAGGCTAGGGAGGGTTCGCCTGAATCCCCTCGTTCGGTATTTTCTATCTACCGAACGAGGGGCCGTTCGGTAGTTTGGAACCGAACGGACCAGGGCTGTGGAGGTCTCAGCGGTGTTCGCCTACTCGAGTGTCCGATTTTAGTTCCAGACACTCGACGGCAAAACACCGCTGTTCGGGAGTTTTAAAATGGCCGCCGCCACGTGTTCGTTTGTCGAATGGCGGCCACCCCCGAGAACAAAGGACGGCTACTTACTATTCAATTACCCGTTCGCAACAATGTTGCAACAGGTAATTGAGGACACACTTCACACAGGGGAGGTCTGGTTGTTCGGTAGTTTCATTCGAATAAACTAAGGGAATGAAACTACTGAACAATCAGAGGAATACAATTCTCTTTAATACATAGAAAACACAGCAGATACACGAATGCAGTTAGGTACAGTATATTTGTAGGGTCGCCTGGTGCTATCCGCTACACACAACATCTGAGGAAAGGGATTTATGGGTGATTATTTCTGATGACTTAAAGGTAGGCAGACAATGTAATAGAGCAGCAGGAAATGCTAGCAGAATGCTTGGTTGTATAGGGAGAGGTATTAGCAGTAGAAAGAGGGAAGTGCTCATGCCATTGTACAGAACACTGGTGAGACCTCACTTGGAGTATTGTACACAGTACTGGAGACCGTATCTTCAGAAGGATATTGATACCTTAGAGAGGGTTCAGAGAAGGGCTACTAAACTGGTTCATGGATTGCGGGATAAAACTTACCAGGAAAGGTTAAAGGATCTTAACATGTATAGCTTGGAGGAAAGACGAGACAGGGGGGATATGATAGAAACATTTAAATATATAAAGGGAATCAACACAGTAAAGGAGGAGACTATATTTCAAAGAAGAAAAACTACCACAACAAGAGGACATAGTCTTAAATTAGAGGGACAAAGGTTTAAAAATAATATCAGGAAGTATTACTTTACTGAGAGGGTAGTGGATGCATGGAATAGCCTTCCAGCTGAAGTGGTAGAGGTTAACACAGTAAAGGAGTTTAAGCATGCGTGGGATAGGCATAAGGCTATCCTAACTATAAGATAAGGCCGGGGACTAATTAAATAATTAACTAATGAAAGTATTTAGAAAATTGGGCAGACTAGATGGGCCGAATGGTTCTTATCTGCCGTCACATTCTATGTTTCTATGTCTGATGCATCAAGGTATGGACTCCACAAGAATGTGTGTAGCGGAGAGCTGGTATTACACAGCCTATCTCCACTTTAGATCCCAGGGAGACTCAGGAACAAGCAATTATAAATCCATAGGGTAAAGTATCCAGCAGGCAAAATAACACAGCAGTATCCCAACAGCAATCCCAATAACTGGACGACACACAGTTTCAGGAGCAGAACTGAAAGCTTTATTCCACACTGGCCTTTTAAAGCATGCTCCCATGCAAGGGAGGGATTTTCATTCATTAGTACAGTAGCCAATCCTGCTCTGGTAACCTCCCACACCTCTCCTCCCCTCAGCCAGCATCATAATCCCCTTATTCTGGACACCAATTCCCCCCGTTTCTGGATGTACCCCTAAACTTAGGGGTACCACTTTAAATCATACATCCCCTGGTAGCCCTTATCTGGGTGAACAACATATCGAAAAATCACCCAGATCAGACCAGGGGTTCGGGAAATTTATGGAGGGAATAAAATGACGACCGCACTGGGTGAAACAGCCGAATGCGGTTCCATGTGAATGGGCCCTGCGGTCGGTCCTGGAGTCAGGGAATAAATGGCACGAAAACCTCTAGCTACAGAGGCTAGGAAGGGTTCGCCTGAATCCCCTCATTCGGTTCTTTCTATCTACCGAACGAGGGGCCGTTCGGTAGTTAGGAACCGAACGGACCGGGCTTGTGGAGGTTTCAGCGGTGTTCGCCTAGTCGAGTGTCCAATTTGAGTTCCAGACACTCGACGGCAAAACACAGCTGTTCGGGAGTTTTAAAATGGCCCCCGAGAACAAAGGACGGCTACTTAACTTGTCAATTACCGTTCGCAACAATGTTGCAACGGGTAATTGAGAACACCCTTCACACAGGGGAGGTCTGACTGTTCGGTAGTTTCATTCGAACAAACTAAGGGAATGAAACTACCTAACATTCAGACGAATACAATACATTACATACATAGAACTTGCTGTTTTTATGCGAACACATTAAAATACATGAAAGTCTCAGGACAGCCCAGGGCCACCCGCTATACTGCTCCCCCTTGCCCACAAGCCGGCATACACAGTCTGATCCAACACGGATCGGCTTGGGGCTGTCCGGGGAGGCTCACGGATCATTTCTATAGGTCAGTTTGTCTTGACAACCCGCCAGCGTTCCCATTCTGTTTGCCCGGGCGGTACTGGATGTTGAAGTCAAAAGGCTGCAGCACCAAACTCCAGCGCAGCAGCCTGGCCAACGGGTTGTGATCCGTGAGCAAGGAAAAGGGCTGTCCATACAAATATGGCTGTAATTTCTTCAAGGCCCACACCACAGCCAGGCACTCCTTTTCGATGGCGGCGTAGCTCACTTCTCTAGGTAATAGTTTCCGACTGATGTAGGCTCCGGGGTGTTCTCCGCCATCGGCACCGACTTGGCTTAGAACTGCTCCCAATCCAAACATAGAAGCGTCTGTGTGAACAAGAAAACGTTTAGTTGGATCGGGAGCGGCCAAGACAGGGGCATTAACAAGGGCATCCTTCAACAGGTTGAATGCCTTCTCACACTCCGGGGTCCAGGTTACTTGGCAGGGTAAATTTTTACGGGTAAGATCAGTGAGGGGTTTGGCCAGGGCACTATAATTGGGAACAAACTTGCGGTAGTATCCGGCCGTCCCTAGAAAAGTAAGGACCTGGGTTTTTGTCCTGGGGGTGGGCCTCTACCTTAGCAGGTTCGGGTTTCTGCTTCCCACACCCCACTCTGTGTCCGAGGTACTGTACCTCTGCCATCCCTATACTGCATTTCGCTGGCTTAAGGGTTAATCCGGCTTCTCGGCTTCTATCTAACACGGCCCCTATATGGGCCAAATGTTCCTCCCAAGTATTGCTAAAGATGGCTATGTCATCTAAATACGCACAAGTATAATCCTGAAATCCATCTAGGAGACGGTCCACCATTCTCTGGAAGGTGGCGGGTGCGTTTTTCATCCCAAACGGCTTTACCTTAAACTGGTATAAACCGAATGGGGTGACAAAAGCGGATTTAGGAATGGCCTCAGGTGCCAGGGGGATTTGCCAATACCCCTTACATAGATCAATGGTCGTGAGGTAGTGACCTCTAGCCATTCTGTCCAATAATTCCTCTATCCGAGGCATAGGGTATGCATCGGATACCGTCTTTTCATTTAACCTCCTGTAATCCAGTTGTGCCATCTCGCTTAGGTAAGAGTACTACAGGGGATGCCCAGGGGCTATCTGACGGTTCAATCACCCCTAAGTGGAGCATCTCCTCAATCTCCTTACGCATGCTCTCTTTTACCGCTTCAGGGATGCGATACGGGGTTTGGCGCATGGGAAGCTGCCCCGGGGTCTCTACCCGGTGAGTGGCCAAAGGAGTGTACCCAGGTATATTGGAGAAGGTTTCTTGTTTCTCCCTTAATAACTGTTGTACCTCGGTACGCTCCTATGGGCTCAGCCGATCCCCCAGAGTAACTTCCCCCAAATCCCCGGGCAGTCTGCCGTCCCCCAGAAGATCTGGGAGAGGCAGGCTGTCGAACTCCTCATTGGACAGGGTGCAAATCGCAGATACCTCCTCTGAACGTTCCTGGTAGGGCTTCAGCATGTTCACATGGATCATGCGTCGCCCCCCCAGTCCCTGTACAAGCGCCAATGATATACGTGGTGTCGCATCTCTGCTCCATCACTTTATATGCCAGGAGGCCTGCAGCTTGTCATGTTGGACGGGTTTCAAAACTAGAACTTTCTGCCCAACCTGGAAGCTGCGCCTTGCCAGGAGGCCTGCAGCTTGTCATGTTGGACGGGTTTCAAAACTAGAACTTTCTGCCCAACCTGGAAGCTGCGGTCCCTGGCGCCCCTATCATACCAGGTGCGCTGGCGCGTTTGAGCTGCCTGGAGGTTCTCTCGGACTGACTTGGTCAACGCTTCCAAACGCTCTCGAAACGCCAGCACATATGGTATGACAGGGGTACCGTCGGTACTCCGGTCTCCCTCCCAGTGTTCCCGGATAAGATCTAAGGGTCCCCTTACTCTCTGCCCAAATATTAGCTCAAATGGGGAGAATCCTGTCAATTCCTGAGGCACCTCCCTATAGGCAAACAGGAGATGCGGCAGGAACCGTTCCCAGTCCCTATGGGTGTCTGCAAAAGTGCGCAGCATTTGCTTCAAGGTTCCATTGAACCTTTCGCATAGCCCATTGGTCTGGGGGTTGTAGGGGGCACTGATAATCGACTTTATGTCACAAAATTTCCAGAGGCTCTGGGTGACTTCCGCAGTGAACTGGGTACCCTGATCCGAGATTATCTCTCTGGGTAACCCCATCTGAGTGAAAATCCGCATCAGGGCCTCAGCCACGGTTTCTGCATGTATATTAGTCAGACCGATTGCCTCTGGATATCTGGTGGCATAATCCACTACAGTTAAGATATACTTTTTACCAGAGGGGCTGGGCGTTTTCATTGGTCCTATTATATCTACTGCCACTCTGCTGAAGGGCTCCTCTATTATGGGTAGCGGGTGCAATTTTGCCTTCCGCCGATCCCCTCTCTTCCCTACCCTTTGGCACGTGTCACACGTGTTGCAGTACCTGCGGACTTCCTGACTAACCCCCGGCCAAAAGAAACTTTGGGTCAGTCGGTGCCGGGTGCGACTGACCCCTAAATGTCCGGATAGCGGAATATCATGTGCTATCCGGAGTAACTCTGTGCGATACCATTGGGGTACCACTAACTGCCTCATTACAATGGGGTCTGACCCAGCTATCTGCTTGTCAAACTCCCTGTATAGCAACTGGTTATCCCATACAAATCTTTCGCCCTCCCCTCCCGGCTGATCTGATGTGACTTTGTCTCTATATACCTGTAAGGTGGGGTCGGTGGCTACCTCAGCCGCAAATTCAGTAGGGGGGGCCCAAGGGGTACCATTCTAAGGTAGGGGAAGGATCTCTTACCTGGACCTCCTGGAGTGTGTTGTAGTCCTGGGTGCGGGCCTGTTGTCGTGTAACCACTGGGTGTGCTTCTCCGGTTGTTGGGGCCTGTGGTTCAAAGGCAGACGTCAATTTGCCCAAATCGTTCCCCAACAAAACCTCCGCTGGCAGCTGGGGCATCAACCCCACCTCCACATTCCCAAACCCCGCTCCCCAATGTAAATGTACCCATGCTGTGGGTAGCCGGTATACTGCTCCCCCGGCTACCATGACTGCTACAGTTCTGCTGGTCTTGGCTTGGTCAGGTACCAGGTGACTTTTAACCAGTGTGATGGTGGCTCCTGAATCACTGAGCCCCTGGACTGCTTTCCCCTCCAAGTACACAGTCTGCCTATGATGCTGGCGGTTGTCAGCATTCGCCTGCACAGGATCCGCTTCATGTAATACTTCCCACTGTTCTACTGTGTTTATGGGAATTGCGGTGCCATAGGAACTTGTTGCCTCTGCTTGGTAGTAGTGGGCTGCCTGTCAAGGTGGTGGAGGTGGATCGGGTCTGATCCAGGTGGGGCGATCCTTTAGCTGCGGGCATTCCCTCTTGTAATGTCCCCAGCGTTGGCAATGGTGGCACTGTACAGAGCTAGTAGGTATAGGCTTCTGTTGCACACTAGTGGGTGGAAAAGGGGTTAGTTGTCGTGGTGCTGGTGTGGCACTGGGGTAGGGATTGTTCCCCCATAGGGGTCGGCTAACTGTCTTTATGGGGGCTGGTTTTTGCTGTCGGTGGGCATCCAGGTACTCATCCGCCTTTTTCGCTGCTTCTGTGAGGGACTCTGGATTGCGGTCTCTCACCCATTCCTGAATATCATTCTGGATGCCCTCATAAAATTGCTCTAATAACAGCATTTGTAATAAGTCCTCCATGGACCGAGCCTTATTGGACTGTACCCACCCCAGGGCAGCCCGATGTAACTTGCAAGCCCATTCCACATGAGAGTCCTTGTCATTCCTCTTTAGGTCTCTAAACCGCCGCCGATATGCCTCTGGCGTGATGGCATATCGGGCCAGGATCACCTCTTTTACCCTGTGGTAATTTCGAATTTCCTCATCAGGTACAGTTCTATATGCTTCAGCAGCCTTTCCTGTGAGCTTCCCTGCTAAAATAGGCACCCACTCTTCTGGACTAATACTATGCAGTGCACACAGTCTTTCAAAGTCTTGGAGAAAAGCATCTATATCCTCCTCTGCTTCTACATACGTTTTAAATGCTTGGTAAGGTATTTTTGTCTTACCCTGTGTGATGGTAGCGGTGGCATTCCTCTCCAGGTGCTGTAGTGGCCTTTGGCGCAGTATAAACTCCTGCACCTCTGTCATTGTCCTGGATATAATATCCGTCGTTGGATTCTCTCCATAAAAGGACAGCCTAAACTGCAGCTGTCTCTGGAACTCCTCTTGTTCAGATCCATCTGCTGAACTCCGCTGCTCAGGGATTACCCTGTCCTCATTCTGGTATTCAGCCATCACTTCTGCAATGAGGGTTGCTTTCCTTTTGTTGCTTGCTGCAATACCTTTCGCTTCGAGGAGATCTTTTAGCGTGGCTCTTTTTAGCTTGGCATAATCACTCTCCATCCGTATTCCATTAGTCCTTGTTCCCTTGTGAGTCTGGATGCCAGCGCTGCCAACCAATGTAGCGGAGAGCTGGTATTCCACAGCCTATCTCCACTTTAGATCCCAGGGAGACTCAGGAACAAGCAATTATAAATCCATAGGGTAAAGTATCCAGCAGGCAAAATAACAGCGATATCCCAACAGCAATCCCAGTAACTGGACGACACACAGTTTCAGGAGCATAACTAAAGCTTTATTCAGACAGTGGCCTTTTAAAGCCTGCTCCCATGCAAGGGAGGGATTTTCATTCATTAATACAGTAGCCAATCCTGTTCTGGTAACCTCCCACACATCTCCTCCCCTCAGCCTGCATTATAATCCCCTTATCCAGCACACCAATTCCCCCCGTTTCTGGATGTACCCCTAAACTTAGGGGTACCACTTTAAATCCTACATCCCGGATAGCCCTGATCTGGGTGAACAACATATCCAAAAATCACCCAGATCAGACCAGGGGTTCGGGAAATTTATGGAGGGAATAAAATGACCGACCGCACTGGGTGAAACAGCCGAATGCAGTTCCATGTGAATGGGCCCTGCGGTCGGTCCTGGAGTCAGGGAATAAATGGCACGAAAACCTCTAGCTACAGAGGCTAGGGAGGGTTCGCCTGAATCCCCTCGTTCGGTTCTTTCTATCTACCGAACGAGGGGCCGTTCGGTAGTTAGGAACCGAACGGACCGGGCTTGTGGAGGTTTCAGCGGTGTTCGCCTAGTCGAGTGTCCGATTTGAGTTCCAGACACTCGACGGCAAAACACAGCTGTTTGGGAGTTTTAAAATGGCCGCCGCCACGTGTTCGTTTTTCGAATGGCGGCCACCCCCGAGAACAAAGGACGGCTACTTAACTTGTCAATTACCCGTTCGCAACAATGTTGCAACGGGTAATTGAGAACACACTTCACACAGGGGAGGTCTGACTGTTCGGTAGTTTCATTCGAACAAACTAAGGGAATGAAACTACCTAACATTCAGACGAATACAATACATTACATACATAGAACTTGCTGTTTTTATGCGAACACATTAAAATACATGAAAGTCTCAGGACAGCCCAGGGCCATCCGCTACAACGTGTCCTGTGGTATCTGGCACCAAGACATTAGCAGCAGATCCTTTAAATCCTAAAAGTTGCATTGTTGTTCCAGCACATCCGACATATGCGCAATTGGATTTGATATCTGGGGAATTTGGAGGCCAAGACAACACCTATAACTCTTTGGCATGTTCCTCAAACCATTCCTGAACATTTTTTGCAATGTGGCAGGGAGCATTATCGTGCTGAAAGAGGCCACTGCCATCAGGGAACAAAAGTGCCATGAAGGAGTATCACTGGTTAGTAACAATCTCTAGGTCAGTGGTACGTGTCAAAGTAACATCCACATGAATGCTAGGACCCAAGGTTCCTCTTAAAATGATAATAATACATTTACTCATTCCTTATATTTAACAAAAACATGTCAGTGAAATCTGAAAAATAAGATTAAATGTAGGAATCCATATTTCTCTATTTACTGGTCATGACACCGATGCCTCCATATTGGCTCCGTCAGTCATTCCATGCACTGTATTATACACTGGACTCGACGTGGCTGGTTTTGTATGTTCGTGGCTGCTAGCAAGGCCATATGTGTCAGTCCATTTCTTTGGTTTCTCTGTGTGACTATGGGGTCTTATAGTTCTCCTTAAAAGACCACTAAAGGCAACCAGACCACTTTATCTCAATGAAGAGATTGGGGTGCTGTGGTCCTTGACTTATCACCATGTAATTTAAAACATTGCTATTTAGTAGATACGGCAATGCTTACATTACAGGGCTAAACATGCCGTTACTGAATGTCTATGACAGACACTAGGGGGCGCTTCTTCTGTGAAAGCCGAGTGAGTCAAACTCAGTTCTCAAAGCTATCCTCTAATAGGAGCACAGGGCTACCGCGCAGGTGCTTTTTATCCCCAATGCTCCTCTCTGTGGCAGGAAGGGAAAGCGGCTGCAGGGATTAAATTGTAGTATGGGGAAAAAAGGTAAATAATACAGTTTTTCCCAATTTTAATTCAAATTTAGGGGGCCCTGTGTCTTTTAAATAAGGAGGAAAACACCATAGCGTTAGGAATAGCAGTTTGTATCCCTAGTGCTATAGTGTTCTTTTAAACAGGGCTCTGGTTATGTGCTCCGATCATCAAGATTGGAGGAGAAATAGGAAATCGAGGGAACTTAAAGTCTCAGTGAATAATGGTATTGATAAATTATCAGTTATGATCGTCATTTTCACTATTTATCATTTTTGTTACTTTTCTGCCATTTTTCTATTGCATTTACGTTGTGACGTGTATTCGATTTATTAATTTTTCTGCCTTTTTGCACCAGAAAGTATTCTGTTTTCTGGTTTTCTCTTGTAACACTTTTGCCTCGATATAAAATGTGAGGTACAATAATTGCGCAGTGAAACCTGTCAAAATACACAGAGATGATTAGATGATTGCTCAGATGATTTTTAAAACACTTTAATAAATTGGAAATTTTGGAAACACTAAAAACACTTTTCAGGACACTTTAAAAAATCTCCCCCAAAGTTTCTGATTCTATTCCTCCAATGCCTTGTTTGCCAAAATGACGGCGTAACGCTATTATTTCACTCTCTGTGGGTGGAAGTAAATTTCTCTAGGAACATAATAACATTATCAATTTGTGCATGCGTAATACATTTTAAAGAAACAAGGCATAATATGAAAAAAAATGGTTAACACAAATAACAGTTGATTCGCAGTTTTTTATTAAGTGGAGAGATCTCGAGAAAAGCCATGGCTCCCTTTAAATAAGGATTGTGAGAAAAAAGACAAAAGTATAACTTGCAGGTAGCAATATACAGCAATGATACATTTCTAGTTTTAACAGGGAAAACAACCTGGTATGTTTACTTCACTGGTATCGGTACATCTCTGGTCAGAATAACAGACTCAGATTATTCCATTTTTTTGCATCTGTCTGCCTGCCTGTCCATCCAACCATTCATCCATCCAACCATTCATCCATCCATCCATCCAACCATCCATCCATCCATCCAACCATTCATCCATCCAACCATTCATCCATCCATCCATCCAACCATTCATCCATCCAACCATTCATCCATCCATCCATCAACAGGTTAATATCCCAGGGAAGCCCTGCTTCTAAGCGTTATATCTTAGATATGACCCTATGCTGTTCTTAAATTACAATGTCTTTTTTCTTTGAGGGGTTACTATGCATTTACCATTGACATCCACAGCTGAAATAGATGAAGATTGTGCTGACAGATCTTTAGAAATCAGCTGGGAGATCTCACTTTTCTTTTCCCAACTTCCAGAAACAGTGTGAAATATTTAGTTTGTGCAATGGGTCAAATCTGTTTATTGACACCAGAAAATTCCTTTAATTCCAAAATAAGATCCACATCTTGTGTAATTCAGCACCGAGCAAGCAAATTCCCAGAGAAACGAAGGCTGAGAAAAACTTATTTCCTTCAAGAGATATTAATATTCAAGTTAAATACGGGCAAAGAACCTGGATATTTGATTTGATAAAACTACACTATATTTATGGGAGTCTGGAGAAATTGCTAAGGGAACCATCTTCCTCATGACTACTTTTCCTGGAAGTGATGGGACTGTTTTTTCAGAAACCTATATGTCAGTTGATGTAGAATGCTACAAAATGCATGCCTAGTAAATTAATAAATCAGACTGCCCACATGCCAACCTACCTCCACTACTGACCCATTAATGGATACTCCCACCACACGTCCGTCACTGACCCTTTAATGGATAGTCCTAACACACCTTCATCAGTGGACCAATCAAGGATACTCCAATGACACCTTCATCAATGACTCTTTCATGAATACTCTCACCACACCTCCGTCACTGACGCTTTCATGGATAGTCCCACCACACTGGTGCATTCATGGATACTCCTACCACACCTCCACCACTGACCCTCTTATGGATAGACCCACCACACCTTCATCATTGACCATTTCATAGACTTCTCCAAGTCAGTAATGCTTCCAGTTCAGCTAATTTGGCTTTTTTACAATTGAAATTCATGTGAATTAATTTAAATTCCCAACAATTTTAACTTTAGTGAACAACCTTGCCATAGTTTGTAACTAGACTAACCATAAATAGAGCAACAATTAGCTCACTATATGGGCAATATTATGCAGAGAGTCTATGCAAAGCCAATGTACTCAAAGGTCTCTGTGGCAATTAATATTATTATTAGTGATATAGCTCAAACAAGTTTCATAGCGCTGTACAATGGGTGGACTAACAAACATGTAATTGTAACCAGACAAGTTTGATGCTCAGTAACAGAGGGATTGAGGGCCCTGCTCACTGAGTTTACATGTTAGAGGGAGTGGGGTATAGTGACAGTAACAGAGGGACTGAGGGCCTGCTCAGTGAGCTTACATGTTAGAGGGAGTGGGGTATAGTGACACAGTAACAGAGGGATTGAGGGCCCTGCTCAGTGAGTTTACATGTTACAGGGAGTGGGGTATAGTGACACAGTAACAGAGGGATTGAGGGCCTGCTCAGTGAGTTTGCATGTTAGAGGGAGTGGGGTATAGTGACACAGTAACAGAGGGATTGAGGGTCCTGCTCAGTGAGTTTACATGTTAGAGGGAGTGGGGTATAGTGACACAGTAACAGAGGGATTGAGGGCCTGCTCAGTGAGTTTACATGTTAGAGGGAGTGGGGTATAGTGACACAGTAACAGAGGGATTGAGGGCCCTGCTCAGTGAGTTTACATGTTAGAGGGAGTGGGGTATAGTGACACAGTGGCAGAGGGATTGAGGGCCCCTGCTTAGTGAGTTTACATGTTAGAGGGGGAGGGGGATATTGACACAGTAACAGAGGGATTGAGGGCCTGCTCAGTGAGTTTACATGTTAGAGGGAGTGGGGTATAGTGACACAGTAACAGAGGGATTGGGGGCCCTCCTCAGTGAGTTTACATGTTAGAGGGAGTGGGGTATAGTGACACAGTAACAGAGGGATTGAGGGCCTGCTCAGTGAGTTTACATGTTAGAGGGAGTGGGGTATAGTGACACACAGTAACAGAGGGATTGAGGGCCCTGCTCAGTGAGTTTACATGTTAGAGGGAGTGGGGTATAGTGACACACAGTAACAGAGGGATTGAGGGTCCTGCTCAGTGAGTTTACATGTTAGAGGGAGTGGGGGTATAGTGACACAATAACAGAG